>PDIP01000012.1:200153-248956 GCA_002811645.1 Corallochytrium limacisporum
TTGATGAGAAATGGTTCGATGGCCGCAAAGCGGTGGAGAGAAGATATGTCCCAGGTTCGTATGACGAGGAGCTCATCAGAAGGGGAAAGAACAAGAAAGCAGGAGGAATTCGTGCTATGTTCATCACCGCCGTTGCGCGACCACGAGAGGTGAAAACGAGAAAAAGGACGAGCATGTGGAGCACGACAGTGAACGATGAGCACTTCGATGGAAAACTTGCGTTTTATCCATGCGTTGAAGTGAAAGCAGCAGTTCGGAACAGTAGGAATCGTGCAGCGGGAACGCCGATTATGGTCAATAAGAACGTAAACCAGGATCTGTATGCTAAATTCATGAGCGAAACACTAATTCCGGCTATTGTGGCGCAGTGGCCAGTGGATTGGGACAGGGGTCGGAAAATCAGGATCGTTCATGACAATGCACCCTCCCATAGAAAGGTTGAACTTGATGATAGGGTTGTGTGTGCTCTGTTGTGGGCGAGGACTGTGCGTGGTCTGGAAATTGTGTTCGTGAATCAGCCAGCATGTAGTCCAGACATGAACGTACTGGACAATGGTGTTTTCCGAAGCCTCGACGCCAATCGCAATAGACCATATGCAGCAAGTCTCGAGCATGCTGTTGAGAACACCACAAATGATTGGGAAGAATACAACAGCAGTGGTATAAACAAGAGCTTTGATACTGTTGGTCTCAATCTAGGGGTTGTGATGGAGAATGGAGGCGAGATCATGCCCCGCATGCGTCATTTCTACAAGGATATGGCTAAGAGACACGGAACTTTTGAGAAGTTATTCGTAGTCCCTGAGACTGTGATCAAAATTGCGGCGGCAAAGATACTGGAACTGAAAGCTGAAGTTGCAGCTTTGCAGCAAGGGCATGAGGTCCAGCGAGCGGAAGTTGCCAATTTGCAGCAGGGGTATGAGGCCCAGCAAGCTGAAATTGCCGATTTGCAGCTGGAGCATGAAGTCCAGCGAACTGAAATTGCCGATTTGCAAGGTATCGTGCTTGTCATGAAAGATGGTATCAATGATTTACGACAGACAATACGAGGAGACACTGAATCCCAGACGCAGAGTGCCTTCACTGCAACACCAGCTTGATCGTCACTCACAGTATTGAAGAATTGTTTTGAATCATATAAATCGTACTAATTCAATTATTTGATTTATGTTTTACTGACCGTGACCTGGAATGGTGTGGAAATGGAGAAAAAATCAGAATCTCCCTCCTTATATTACGGTGCATGTTTTTAGGCAGATTCCTCCTTAACTTATGGGGCAGAGGTTGGTATATGCTTGCTTCAAGCATGTGTTGATCAACCAAATGCCTCAATGAAACGGCATTCCTAAGGGTGCGCAATTGGATAGACTGTCCCTGAGAAGCTTTGCTACGAAAACACTTGCAAGAGCGGTCCATGCACAAAGGCACACGATCCTTAGAGGTGCCATAACCCGTCGCTGTTAAACGTAGGGCAACCACCCTGCGTGATGGAATCTCTGGGCTGCAGCATCGAGTTTTTGGGGCGAACAGGGGGGGGAGGGGCTGGGTGGGCAGCGGTTTCTTAGCCGAGCTTGTACCAGAACGGTAGTGCCAGTGTTCCCCTTCTTTCCTTTTTCCTGTGGCTCTCCCCACCCCTTCCCTAGCCCCCTGTTTCTGGGCTATTGGTCTCTCCGGTCGCCACGCATTTACGGGGCCACAGGGGAAGTGGTGGATCTGGGGACGAACCCTAAGCAGTACATTCACTATGAGAACCTCCGGGATCTCTACTATTTCACTATCAAACTCTGAACTCATATACCGGTGTGCACTATTTGGGCGCGAAGAATTTGGGAGGACCTGCTCTCATCCTCCCCCCCGGGGGAGGGGGGTTTGGGAGAGGGTTTGTGGGTTTGCTGAGGGTCTCACTCGCTGATCTACTGTATTGTTATTTCAGCGGCACTGTGTCGAATAAATGGGCGAGGTTCATGGTGACAGACCTGTATTACAGCCATTTGATCACCACATCTTAGTGTGATAAACTTGTAGACGAATAGAATGGGAAAGAAGAAAAAGGGAAAGAAGAAGCAACTCAAGCCAGAAGAGGTGTTCGAGAAACTGATTGACAACCTACAGAAGCACTATGCGCGGGAAATAAGAAAAGCAGTGAAGGATCAGAATCACTCACTCCTTGATGAGACATTCTTGACGACCTTTACGGGCACTGATGCTGACAACCCACTTCTACAAACTGTCAAGAATGAAGTATGTCAGCGTCTCGGACTACACTCCTTCTCGGCTTGCGTGATCTGCAACGCTCAGGTTTGTCTAAATTCTGCCAAGGAAATAAACCAGCCCGTGTCCGCTCCGCAAGTAATTCGAGAGGGAAATTTGGAAATGTCGGAGTCCGTAAAAGAAGCACAAATCACCGACGAAGCTTTTGAGAAATCATGTATTGCAGACATGGAGGAGGACCGGAAGTCCTTCCCAGCTGACGACTACGAAAAGAATATTGCCAATGACCCAGATGTGATCCCAGAGCAAGGGGGTCAGAAGAACAGTCCATGCCTAGCGAGCTTTGATCTCTTTAATACTCTTCCGTTCTTGGGATCTCGAACAGTTGAAAAACTCTCCCTTACACCTACAACGGTTTCATTCAAAGACAACATTGTCGTCTTCTGTAACTTTCATGAGGTGTTTGTTTGCGAGCTGCGGGAGCAATCTATGTGTCCAATCGCTGCATTGGATCTGCGGAACGACAGCCGCATTGGAAACATTAAGCCAGCAGCCGTCCTGGCCAGTGATCCCGCTTGTGTCTATGTCTTCTTGGAGCACCCAACGGCAGAGGGAAGTATATTGTGCTGGATGTTTGACAAAGGTGTCGTAGAGATCAGAAAATTGGCTTCGATTGAGAAGCCTGATGTGCAAAGCACCATTATTA
Source organism: Corallochytrium limacisporum (assembly GCA_002811645.1). Lineage (NCBI taxonomy): Eukaryota > Corallochytrium > Corallochytrium limacisporum. The sequence continues at coordinate 203,071 of PDIP01000012.1, forward strand.
ACATTGTTGAACCGCGGCGAAAGACCAACAGCACTACTGAAGAGGATCGTATGGTGTTCTTGGTCGTCAAGGACATACCTGATCCGATGTTGAATCCAAGCCGTGAGATGGGATACCGAATTTTGCCTATCAAATGGGGCAACAAACATATGCTGTTCTCCCTTGAATCCCTTCACGTGCCATGGATGATCAAGAGCATCGAGAAGATTGGTATGGCAGTCCACTCGGATGCTGAACACGCGGTAACAGGAGGCTATGACATTACGGAGAGCAATTTCATGTATGCATTTGGTTCGGGCTACCTTGCTGTCTGGCACGTAGAGGGCAATCGAATCACACGCGTCCATGAATTGAATCTGGACCCCCTAGTGTCATCATATATTCACGGATCTCTGATCAACTTGATGGTCATTCCGAAGGAAGATGATCCTGCAAAAGTACAGGAGCTAGTAGGCCTCGTTGCGCACAAGGAAGGTGCCGATGTGGTCTTGCTTCCCTGTGTGGCACCGTCGACACCATCAGGAAATCCTGCTGGAAGCCAGGACGCTACCGCGCACTACTCTCTATTACACTACGTGCGTTGCTGTCCCTGCGACCACAAGAGCCAAGATGCCTACCATGGCCTCCATGTCATCACTATGACACCCCAGTTGGTAATCCTTCACTGTCAATCCACCGCCATGGCCTACTTCTACGATGTAAAGCAGAGCATTCCAATCGGGAACGTGCCCCTTGCAAACGACTGTGAGTTGCTGGTGACTGGCAGTCCGGGCCATCTTGTTGCGCTTTGGGACAATCATTTGCATGTATATAGTTGCCATCATGGCATGACTGATGAGGAACAACAAGCCAATGGCGAGCACATGGATACTGATGGTCCCGAAGAGTCCAAGGAACAGATCACGACATCCGTGACCGTGCCATAGAGAAAGTGCTTTAAAGAACATATTACATTATTCACACATCCTAAAACATTTACCATTACTGCTTCGAGGCTGCTTTCTGTGAAAGCCCTTGGAGATTATAGCGTGCCTTGATGGTATCTACATCCGCTGCTAGTATGCTGACACATGCCGCAGCCTTCACGATGTGTACGTAAAGCATGTGCCTGGGAGCTTTCAGGTCCACCCTGTGCGGCTTCTCCGGCAGTAGTTTGCCAACCTCGGCGATGAACTCACCCTTACTGGTTCGCACTGCGTCGTTATTGGCGGTATGCCAGCGGATTGCGTACGTGGTTGGCTCCTTGGCGTCAGCCTTTAGACTCACCCAGTGTGGTAGTACATTCGTCCGCGTCAGTCCCACCAGGGTCCGTAGGACGGCCTCGCAGGTCAATTGCACTGGGTAGAGATTACGAATATGCTGAATTCCCCGGGTGCCGCTCCGTACCATTTCAATGATCGCCTCACATATGTTGATCGCTTCAGTGCCCTGGCATCGTCCTAAGCTGTAGAATATCGTGCCTGCCGTGCCTGTGTCGATATACCCTGTGTAGTTTGGTGGTCCTTCCGGATCTTTGACTGCTGCTTTTTCTTCAGCATTTTTCTTAATCGGCTTTATGGCGTCGGTCGCCAGCAGTTCACTGAGCTCTGTAATGCATTTCGCTTCCCGACCGAGGCCACAGGTCACGAGTATCCCCGAGCACTGGGTTAGTAGACAACTGTGTTTCTTCAAGTGTGCGCGTTTGAAAGCCCCTCGATGAAAAGGAATTGAGCCGGTGAGTTTGACTCTCTTTGTCAAATTGGATTCTGAAGGATCTGTAGACGATTCTTCTTTCCGTTTCCGTCCGGTGGCCTCTTCACTTGACTCTGCCATCTTGATGTGTCTTGTCTATCAAACGTCAGATGTATGAATGTGCTCTTCTTCCTGCTTATTCACATCTCGCAGTTGATCTGAACATAGAATTACGTGCAATGTTGAACACATACGATGGGCGCTTGCTTGTTCGTCAGATCCTAAAATACATTGGGCAGTGAACTGGCTACTTGTGGCCCGTGTAGGTCCGGGCGTTGGCATAGATCACCCACGAAGCTTCACCCACGGGGAAGGGTAGAGGAATTAGCGGGCGGAGAGAGGGAGAATATAGGCCCCCATCTGCGTGTGTAATTTGACATACCGTTCCCCAACTTCCGTGAAACCCGGGGTCCCACCCAAACCCTCCTCTCCTCTCAAGGGCCTTCTTTCCACGCGGGTCTCGCGCGGACCTGGAGCGCACAAAGGGAAAATGAGGCCAGGCCACTCATGCGAGGCGCGAGGACGGTGGGTCTCATGCGACACTTTCTAATCATCATTTGCAGTTTCATTTGCGGCGTCTGTGGCCACGACCTGATCATGTATCCTTCAATGAAGATGAACTATACTATAATCCCACAAATCTAGGTACTTCATGACCGCATAAGCCTGTTTCGCTAACAACGCTGCCACCCCTTCTAATGTCCTTACTAGTCTCTACGGGAAATACAATTCTACTACTACAGGACACACATGTAGATTTGGTTCGCAAGGTTTTGTTAAGAGATCGTTAATGGCCGGAACAAAGGCATATGAAGAGAAGAGTTTCCGAAAATAACTAGTATACATACAACCATTCACCATGGTGCCTAAGAAAACAAACTCGAAGCGAATGAGCACGCGGCAACGCGCAAAGATCGACAAGAAGATCAGGGAACACAAGCGCAAGCAGCGTAAGGAGCAGCGGAAAAATCCAAGCATGCATAGGAAGAAGAAGAAAGAGGATCCTGGAATTCCCAACCTCTGGCCTTTCAAGCAACAGCTGCTCGGTGAGCGCGAGGAAATGAAGCAAAAAATGGAAGAACAGAAGCGCCGACAGATGCAGCAACGAAAGGCCCTGGTTAAGAAATTGAAGGCTGAGGGAAAAGGTGACATCGACGCACTAGCTGCTGTGGCAGATCGCAAGCGCCGTCTGTTTGATGTGTATAAGGATGGACGCGGCGAGGTCATGGGAGCGCTCGACCACGATGGAGTCCGCGACAAGGGCGCGGATCGCCTGGCGGCTGTTAGTGAGGGCTCTCGGAAAGCCTTTTTCAAGGAGGTCCGTAAAGTTTTGGATGCCTGTGATGTCATTCTGGAGGTTCTAGACGCTCGCGACCCTATCGGATGTCGTTGCATTGAGATGGAAGAGATGATTCAGCTCAAGCCGGACAAAAAGCTCGTAATCATTCTTAATAAGATCGATCTCGTGCCCCGCGAGAGTGTTGAGGGCTGGCTCAAGTACCTACGAAAGTCCTACCCCACCCTGGCTTTCAAGGCGAACACCCAGGAGCAGAAGACCAACAAGACTAGCAGCAAGGTCAGTCTGGAAAAAGCTAACGACAGTATCTTGAAAGGTGGAGCGGCATTGGGTACCGATATGCTAATGAAATTACTCAAGAACTACTGCCGCAATGCGGGCATCAAGACCGCTATCAGTGTAGGTGTGATAGGTTACCCCAATGTTGGCAAATCGTCCCTGATTAATAGTCTGAAGCGCAGCAAGGCTGTGTCGGTGGGTGCCACTCCCGGTGTGACGAAACAGGCTCAGGAGATCTTCCTGGACAAGCATATCAAGCTCTATGACAGTCCTGGTGTCGTCTTCAGCAGTAACTCCACACGTGGAGGTCGATACACTACGGATGCGGACATTCTTTTGCGCAATGCCGTAAAGATCGAGCAAATTGAGGATCCTATACCGGCTGTGGAGGTCATCCTGTCCCGATGCAATCGAATGAACATCATGGAACGATACAACATCCCCGAGTACCGTGATGCCCACAGTTTCCTAGCCCTGATTGCTCGCAAGCGTGGCAAGCTGCGCAAGGGAGGCGTGCCCGACATTGTCGCAGCCGGTAAGTTGATCCTCCAGGACTGGAATGCTGGTCGCATTCGTTTCTACACCGTCCCACCAGAAGAGGATGAAGAAACTCAGGAGGAGCAGGCTCAGCTCCTAAGGGAAGCCCAGGCCCAGGAGACGGCCGTTGCCCAAGACAAGGGTAAGGTCCTTAGCGGTTACTCCAAGGAATTCGACTTGGCCGGTCTGCTAGACGAAGAGGAGGACATTCTTAAGGGATTGAAGAGCACACAGGACAAGGACTTTGATGGCATGGTGATGCAGGCTGCGCCTGCCGTGGAAGCTGACAATGCCATGTATGATGAGGACGGTGATGAAGCCATGTATGACGACGATGACGACGACGATGAAGATGTGGATGACATGGCGGATGAAGATGAAGATGAGATCATGGCACAGAAGCCCAAGAAACGCCAACGCCTCGCCGAGACCATGCAGATCGACGTCTCTGCCGGCTCCAAGAAGGCCAAGAAGCAAACTGCTCATCGCAACAATGGTACCGCCGCATTGGATGACGAGGACGAGGATGCTCTCGAGATCAACCAGCAACGCAACCGCAGCTTGAAGCGCAGTCAGAAAATCGCCAAGCGCGACCGTTCCCGTGCTGCTGCGCGGACCAATGTGGTACACCTTTACCAAGACTCAGCCGTTGAAGCCGCTGGCGACTCTGGTATGGTTGGGGAGGATGCGTACGACTTTGGCGTCGACTACGTCGTGATGGACGACGGCGCTGACAGTGATGGTGACGACTTCTAAGCCTAATACGTAAGAGTGGGATAAAGAATGTTTTGATTTGTTACATGTTACATTGTTTAGTTCTAAAATACCTTTCGCTTGTGTAGAAGTGATCGTAAACGCATTCCTTGACGAGTAGAACAAATCGGGGTATAAGGCCTCTGTCAGTTGCATCCTTCACTTTCGCAATGGTACTCACATGACATACCCCATGCCAAAGGTCATCTTGATGCGGTCAAAGAACTGAGCCCTCCAACCTGACCGCGTCTCTTCCTCTTCCGACATTGGCACTCCAGTCTGCTTCATGGTCAGCACCGTCCGGTCGTCCAACTGTTTGAAGGTCATGACCACGTTGCTGTGATGGCCCTCGTGCCACGATCCAAGGCGCCACTGCATGCCAATTTGTTTTCCGGGTTCTAAAGTTGTGAATACACCACTAACGTTGCCATGGAGGAATTTGAACTCACCACCGACCTCATTTTTAAGCTCTGCAGGTGCCTGGGTATAGGCCTGGATGCGTTCTGGCTCCACGAAGCACTTGTACAGCTCATCTGCAGGCGCACTAAACTCAATCGTCTCTTCGATGGTCACCACTGAGCTTACAGTGCTTTTCGCCTTTGTCTTGAGCGGCGATCCCAAAGTCTTTTCGTTCCTCTGAGCGGCAGGAGAGGCACCATTGCTGCCAGCACTGTCGGCGCCTGCCTTCGGGGTCGGTTTGATCAGTGTCGAACTGTATGACTCCTTCAGTTCCTTCAGCCATTCCGTGATCGCAGACACGACGAGCTTGGACCCTTCCTTGGCCATCACATCCCGCAGTTTACGTCCTGCTGGAGAAGAATCGGACGTTGAAACTTCGAAATCGACCTCGTCCGGGTCGTTTTCTTCGCTGAGGTTGGGGATCTTCCAAGTGCCCTTGACTTCATCGTCCCCCAACTTTCCTTTCCATTTCCCGTCAAGGACGAATTCGTAGAAGAAGATGAGCTTACCCTTTCGCTGGTTGGCAGTGGCTTCACCGTCAATGGAGTCGATGGTAGAGATCCCTGCAGTGCCAGAGTCACCTTTGTCAATGCTGATGTTGAGCAGCACTTCCTTAAGCTTGGATTTGCTCCACGGTGTGCAGTTCTTCTCCGTCCAGTGCCAGTTGTTCACGTTGGTGGCATCGTCACGCTTCTCAACGATCCAGCGCGAGTCGCCTTCACCCCACTTGGCCATGTTTGGAAAGTAAGCTAAGCTCGAAGCGCCTAATGAACCGCTCTAAATTGGTTTAACACACAGACCCGACACAGATAAACACTCGCAATAGAATCCGACGTGCGTTTCATACCTCCTTGCTTACAAACACATTAACAAGTGAAAGCTATGTGACGCAGTGGTCAGCTTGACAAGGAAACATAAGCGAACAAACGTGTCCTCAAAACGAAGGTCTAACAGAGAGAAAGAAAACACTTGAAGGTCACAAGAAAGCAGACCGTGAACGGCCAGCGGCAATGTAGTTCAACGTCCGTGTGGGGACCTTGCCCAAGCGGTCCGTCGAAACTTTGTGTTCGCGAACACAAGGCCCTCCCCTTCTGCCCGGTTCATTCGGTACCAGTCTGACGCACCACACAGCCACTTCCTCGCCTTTCGCAGCAAGCTACAGTAAACCTCCTAGGGCGCTCTTGCCCAGTCGTCGTTCTGCGTTTGATCGCATTCGCATGCCGCTGACTGCGAAGTGGTGGTCCTGCATACATAATGTATAGACACCGTTGGTTCACTCCACACCTGTGTGTATGAACTCGAGGACCCCGGTGGGGAGAAAGTAATTCCGAAACTGTGGCAAAAGGGGGAGGAGGTGAGGCGCCTTGCTCTACTCGGAGAAATAAAAGACGTCCGGATATGAATAAAGCTGGAACGTGGTGGGAATGGCCGATGTGCCTCGGTCGGAGCACGTTCCGTGTTTAATCTGCACTCAGGTGTCGCAGAATGCGCTACACGAGCATGTTTGTGTGAGGTCATTCTGGAGCCGGTGAAGGTGACTGGTGACGAGGAGAGCAAAACAATGAGAACTGGCAAACAGTCTTAAGTCGATCAAGTCCATCCTCCCCTTTGTCGTGGATGGTCCGATCTCCGACAGAACAGGACTTAAAGCAGGCTGGCAAATTGATGTCAATGATCAAGTATTATATATGATGTTATAAAGGCTGGGATGCAGCCCACGATGACCGAGATGGGCCTGATTCTGAACCCGTGCATTCTTGACAAACCCGTGCGATGATGGACTTCGCGATCTATGTGTGGCACTCATATGGACGGGTTGAAATACACCGATCTAGATACCATCTCGGTATGTCCGTTTGTTTGTTAGTGTCCATGGGACATGTTGGCCTTTCATACCAGACGCAGATGCTGCACGATGAGACAATGGGTGATAGGAGGAAAACCTTGAGAGTCTGCATGGACCATGGACTCAAGCAGAACCAAAGAACAGAGTCCATGCCATGCGACACACACTCCTTCAAAATACCTCCAATCACGTCAAATTCCGCCGCCTCTTGCGTGTTGCGTTTCTGTTTGCTTTCAAGATACAAGATACCCTATTGTATCTTTTTCTTTATTTCTGGTGGAAACTCGACACGTCTCATATGTGATCAGCGAAGAGAGCACAGAATTCCCTCTTCTATTTTGTTTGGACTACAGAACAGGTCACAGTTTAAGCGCAAGAGGCCTTCAGGTAGGCGATCAGGTCCTTGCGGTCCTTCTCCTTCTTCAGACCAGCGAACACCATCTTGGTGCCAGGAATGTACTTCTTGGGGTTCAAGAGGTACTCGAACAGGGTGTCCTCGCTCCAGACAATACCCTTGTTCAGGTTAGCAGCGGAGTAAGTGTAGCCCTCAGCCTGACCAGTCTTGCGACCGAACAGACCGTGCAAGTTGGGGCCGGTCTTGTGCTTACCGCCAGCCTCGACGTTGTGGCACTGAGAGCAGCGCTGCTTGAAGATCTTGGCTCCGTTAGCCTCAGACATGTTTGCTTGCTTAAGTGACTCAGCTATAAAGACTCCTCGTCTATGATGCTTACTAGCACGAGCAAGATATATGTTTCCATTGCATGTACGATGCTTCAAACACCTTCACGTGTGGTCATCCCCAGCACCTTCGGTGTTTCCTTTTCTAAACCAAGACACTCCAAAGAGCACACAAACAGACAAGAAGGCAAGCAAAAAATCTCGTGTCACGCTCCCCGAAACGGAACCAGGCGGAGCACAAATCACACGGCACGCACTCCCACTGCACACACGCACACGCACGCTGACACACACGAACATACAGGCCTGAATAGCGGATCGCACCGCCGGAAGCTGTGTCTACCCCACTTCTGCCTCTCCACCCACCATTTCCCTTTTTTTTTTTGCCCCTTTCCTTTTTTTTCTCGTTTTCGGTTGGGCGGAGCTTTCCTTGTGGGGTCGCGGTCCAGCGGTGAGGAGGGAGGGGGTATCGCCACCCAAGGACATGCCACTGCTTCTCTCGAAAATAGAATCATGTGCGATCCTCTTGGCAATGGCAAAATGGGGACAAGAATTGGAGAACTGGCGAGCAGGGGCACGATGTCGTTGCCAAACATTCTCCATCCTTTGGGCAACCAAACACTGTAGGTATGTGTGTGTGTGTGTTTGAACACTGTTTCAGATGGACGACCCGTCGCAATTGTCGCCGAGCTGTTCCCATCGTCAGTGGCACCTGAGAAAATGTTTCCCACCGGTGGACCAAGCCATCGGAAGCAGCAGGACCCGAGGGAGGGGGGGCGGTGGAGAAAGCTGATTGCGACCAACCAACCCAGGTTTGGTTCAAACCCCCCCCCCCCCTCCCCTCCCCCAAGGTCATGATGACCACTACCCCTCCCTTTGCCCTCCCTCCCGCCTTCTTCTTCTTTTTTTTTTCTTTCTTGTCATTTTTCCTCTTTTTCCCGGTTGGGGGAGTGCGAATGGAGATAAACTTTTGACCTGCGCTCCCCATCCTCAACAATCGTAGATCAAGGTCCAGGCCTATAAGGAAAAAAGGCCTGCCAGTGGTTTTGAAAAATTCTCGGTCGGGATGTGCCAGTTCTTTAATTGTGTACTACGGAAATTTTTTGTTTGTTACCCCCCCTGTGCCCGAAATAGCGGAGGACTGCCGGAAACATTTCCGTTCTCTCTCTTGTTTTTTCTTCTTCTTCCTTTCAATATTACCCAAATGCCCTTCGTAGGGCACGGGAACATTTTCAACGACAAAAAGTGCAGAGTGGGTGGCCGGTCTCGTGTAGACGGGATCTCCGTTTTCTCAAATTTTGTTTTTTTTCCTTATCCCTCTGTCCTTCGGTCCCCATTTTTTGTTTATGTGCGGTTGTGATGGTGAAACTACTGAGTTTCCAATTCTTAGTTGCTGAGGGCGGGTGAAAGCTCGGCCAAAGAATTTTTGCAGCACACCCCGTGTGCTTGGCTTGAGCCTGCGCGCCACACCGCTCGGCATTTGGCCGATGGTGAACGGTTTCCCTACCTTTCGGTTACCACCGCACCAAAAACGGCAGAGAGATCAGTACGGGCAGCGGCACTACCACACCAAAGAAAAATATAATCAAACGAGTGTTTCCTTGCCCCCCCCCCTCCTTCCCCCCAACACCCCTTGCTGAACCCCAATCACACCGGTCCCGATGGAAAATAAATATACGGTTAGTCTGTAATAAACTAATGACTATTTTATAGAAATAAAATATGTACAAAACATAAATATTGTATACGGTAAGTTGAATATTCCGCGGTGTGCGGGGCCACGCGTTTTTTTCCAGGATTGGCCCCCCCCGGGGGGGGGGTGGAACGGAGGAGGGGAAGAAAATTTCAGTCCCCTCCCCTCTTATTTTCTCCTCCTTTTATACCTCTCCTTTTCCTGATCTACTTTTTTTTTTTGTTTTCGTCTGGTTTTCACACACCTCCGGTTTACAATGCCAATTCGCGGACACGCCTTAGAATGCAGTCAGACTTCACAGCCGTGATCTTCACTGGTGCGCCATGTGCGGGCCCAGCTGCCGGTGCTCCGAGGTACACCAGTCGTCTGGAGCGGCGTAATTCGCAGGAGGTCGCGGGGTTGGCGGATTCATTCACAGAGACACACCGGAACCCAGGCCACGCGTGTCTGACAAAAAGTACACCGCCCCATCTGCAATCGATGGTGATAGCCGTAAAATACGTTTGGTATATGTATGCTGTATGTACTCTTCGTGGAGAAGCCGTGATTGAAAGTCACATGTAGTGGGTGCTTTCTGTCATACGTATGCCGGACTCATTGCAACAATTTTGAAGCACGACACGCTGAAAGCGGCTAATGTTACGTCCATCTCTTGTGATTCGATGACCATTGTCCGGGATAGGTGTATGTTGATGTGTAACGGTGGAGACCAAAGCAGTTATCATGGGAGACAATGACCATCAGCAAGGTAGTGCAGCATGTGACTGTAATTTCAGTATGATCCCAGGATCATTGTTCTTGGCGGGATAAAAATTTGACCTACGGTGTTGTTGGGGCGCGCCCATTCATGTGTATGGGAGCGGATTGCCAATCCTGGTGGCCCTTTCGGTGGGTCTATGGTGTTTGGTCAACCGGCCTCCCTTGTCATTGAACACCATGCAGACATAATGCTAAAACCTTGCTCTCCGATTGCTCCGTCTCACACTGAAAGTCTGAGCTATACCATGGCAAAGGGGCGGACGCAACCCGGACTAAAGTACTCTCAAAGAAGCAATGGTGCACTGGCATTGAAATGAATCATAAATCTACAGCGATGCTCACTGAAAATGCATATGAACCCAAATCAAATCATGACACTTTTTCTGTGATGTCTCAGTATGGAACAGCATCTGTTCCAACTCGGTTTGATTGCCACTGCCATTCGCCACCTCAGAGAAAACCAAACGGGCCACGGAGTGTCGAGGGGGGGGCCTTGCATGGCACCACGGTCCGCACGGACTTGTGACGTTCGAGCCACTTGCAGTTTGCAGGGTACTTATAGCCTAGATTTAAGAACTGGAGATGGTCTGCACAGTATCTATACTTGCTGGTAGACAGATAGAATTGAACATAAAGGAAACATGACCGCAAACGGTGGCACAAGTGGTGCCACAAACGGGGAGGAGATCCTGCCGGGTCTGCTGGGTAGCTTTCACAACACACCGTTGATGGAGATCCCATCCCTATCAGAGTACTTTGGAGCGAGGATCGCTGGCAAGGCTGAGTTCTTGAGCCCTGGTGGTAGCATTAAGGATCGACCGGCCTTGAGCATGGTCCTCGGCGCCGCAAAGGACGGCAAATTGAAACCTGGAGACACTGTAGTGGAGGGAACCGGCGGCAACACAGGCCTCGGTCTTGCCCTTGTAGCCAACGCCTTGGGCTACAAGTGCGTGGTCGTCCAGAACGAGGATATTAGTATCGACAAGCGGAACACGGTACTTGCGTTTGGTGCCGAAGTAATACTCACCAAGGCCTGTGCATTCAGCGATCCCGGCCACTACTGGCAGACTGCGAAACGATACGCGGAGGAACACGAAGGTGCTGTGTTCGTGAACCAGTTCGAGAACCTCTACAACAGCCAGGCCCACTATGAGCATACGGGCCCGGAGATTTGGCGACAAACGAATGGAAAGGTGGACGGCTTCTGTTGTGCCGCTGGCACTGGTGGTACCATTGCGGGCGTGAGCAGGGCGCTGAAGGAGAAAAGCAATGGCGAGGTCGCGTGCTATTTGATCGACGCACCCAAATCCTCACTATTTGCGTACGTCTCTGATCCGAAACACGAGGACATGACTGAATCCGAAGGCTTTACGGCTGGACTTGAGGGTGTGGGCATCGGACGGATCACGGCGAACTTTAAGACCGCGAAGGTTGATGGTGCCTTCCAGGGCGACGGACTGCAAGCAATTAAAATGGCATGGTACCTGCTACGCAAGGAAGGCATATTCGTCGGTCCCAGTGCTGCCATGAATGTCATCGGGGCATGCAGATTGGCAGAGAAGCTGAAGAAGGAGGGCAAGGCCGAGGTGCCCTTGGTTACCACCGTGCTCTGTGACGGAGGCAATCGTTATGCCAACTCCGTTTTCGACGACGAATGGCTGAAGGAGAAGGGCCTCCTGGATCAGGTCAAGAATTGTACCTTAGACGAAATCTTCAACAATCACAGCAATTGAACACTTGAACGAGGGGATGGTCTGTTAGTTAGTGTTGTTATTGAGATAGTAAAATGTGTCCAATGTTAGTTTTCGGAACTTGGTGCAGGAGTTGATATTTTGTGTCTGTCAATTATCTATCATAGTTTGATAGTGGTTCTTGTGGTGTGTGATCGTTGCAGCTGTCACTTAGAACAGGCCGATTACACGGCCGTTCTCATCCAGGTCCACGTCGTAGAAGCACGGGCGAGTCGGCAGACCGGGCATAGTGCGCATGGTACCGACTAGAGGGTACAGGAACCCAGCACCGATTGAGCCCTTGACTTCCCGGATTGGCACAGTGAAGCCCGTAGGGCGGCCCTTAGCATTGGGATCGGCGGACAGTGACAAGTGAGTCTTTGCCATGCAGATGGGCAGATTGCCAAAGCCCATGCGCTCGTAGCGTTCAATATCCTTTTGCGCCTTCTCTTCCAGCACAATGTCATCGGCACCGTAGACCTTCTGTGCAATAGTGCGGATCTTGTCAGTGACGCTCATGTTGACGTCGTAAAGGAACTTAAAATCGGCCGGGTTAGAGCTGTCACAAGCCTTGATCACAGCTTCAGCGAGATCCACCGCACCTTTGCCTCCGTGGGCCCAGTGATTGGACACGACAGCGTCAGTAGCACCGGCCTGCAGAGACAGTTCACGAACAGCGTCCATTTCCGCCTGAGTGTCGGTGGCGAATTGATTGATGGCCACCACACAGGGGACGCCAAACATGCGCACGTTCTCGATCTGCTTCTCAAGGTTGGCAAAACCCTTGCGGACAAGGTCGACGTTCTCGTTCAGGTACTCATCCGCGAGCGGTTTGCCGGCGGTCACTGCGGGGCCACCACCGTGCATCTTCAAGGCGCGCACTGTGGCTACCAGAACCACACAGTTGGGCACAAGGCCGGAGTAGCGGCACTTGATATTCATAAATTTCTCCATGCCAATATCGGCTCCAAACCCGGCCTCGGTGACTACGAAACCGTCCTTGCCGACTAGCTTGAGGGCGACCTTGTCGGCAACAATGGACGAGTTGCCGTGAGCGATGTTAGCGAACGGGCCTGCATGGACCAGGACAGGCGTGCCCTCAAGGGTCTGCATGAGATTTGGTTGGATAGCGTCCTTCATGAGCACGGTCAGAGCGCCGGTCACGCCGAGGTCATCGCATGTCACAGGGGTACCGTCCCGGCTGGATGCAACCACCATCTTGCTGAAGCGCTGCTTCATATCCTCCCGGTCTTGGGCAAGAGCAAGGACAGCCATGATCTCCGAAGCGACGGTGATGTCAAACTGGGTTTCGCGCGTGATGCCTTTCTCGTCAGGGCCCTGACCGATGGTGATTTTGCGCAGGTACCGGTCGTTGGTGTCGAGTACCCGGTTCCATGTGATAGTTTCTGGGTCAATGTCGAGGCGGGCAAAGCGGCGGATTTCCTCCTCCGTGAGGTCGTCCGGATGTTCCTTGGTAATGCCGAGGCGCTGCAGACGACGCTGCATGATGGGTGCAAAGGAGCGGATGCCCTTCTTCGCCGGCACGAGACGTTTGTACAAAGCGTCGTCCTTCTGGGTAGTTTCATGGAAGTTGCGGGCATCGATGGCGGCAGCCAGCAGGTTGTTGGCCGCAGTGATGGCGTGGATGTCACCGGTCAGATGAAGATTAAATTCATCCATGGGAATGACTTGAGCGTAGCCACCGCCGGCGGCTCCGCCCTTGATACCAAAGGTCGGGCCCTGGGAAGGCTGGCGAACACAGGCGAACGTATTGCGATTTACGTGGGCACCCAGTGCCTGGGCCAGGCCGGCCGTAGTGGTGCTCTTGCCCTCTCCCAATGGGGTGGGATTAATGCCAGCGACACAGACGTACCTACCATTCGGGCGGTTGGCCAGACGGTCAAGGATGGAAAGGTTGATCTTGGCCTTGTACTTGCCGTACAGTTCCAGCTCGGATGGAAGGATGCCAATTTCCTTGGCCAGCTGCTCGGCGTACTTCGGGGTCTGGGCCATTGCGACCTCAATGTCCGAGGGGACAGTGGGCAGGGGGTTCAGGCGCAGGGGGCGCAGCTGCCAAGGTCCGTACTGCAGTTCCATGGATTGCTTAGCAGCCTCCAGTGTATTGTCCATTAGCATGGCCACGGTCATCGGGCCCACACCACCAGGGACGGGGGTGATGGCACCAGCCACCTTGGCACATTCGGCGTAATCGACATCACCGACTAGACGTTTGCCGGACTTTTTGGTGGGATCGTCAATGGCGTTGATGCCGACATCAATAACAATACATCCTGGCTTCAACCAGTCCCCCTTGACCATCTGCGCGCGTCCCACAGCAGCCACAAGAATGTCAGCTGTCTTACACACTTCGGCCAGATTTCTGGTCCGACTGTGGCACACCGTGACAGTGGCGTTGTTCTGAATTAGCAGATTCTGCATAGGCATGCCGACAATGGTGGAGCGACCGAGCACCACAGCGTTGGCGCCACTAATCTCGACGCCAGAACGGAGGATGAGTTCAAGACAACCCTTCGGAGTACAGGGGACGAAGGCACGGCGCTGACCCTTCTGAGCCTTGCGGGTCAGCTGGCCAACGTTAATGGAATGGAAACCGTCGACGTCTTTGGCCGGATCAACTGCGTCCGTAATGGCAGACTCGGAGATGTGCCCGGGCAAAGGCAGTTGGACAATGATACCATGGATGCGAGTGTCGTTGTTTAGTTTGTGCAGAAGGTTCAGCAGCTCTCCCTCCGTGATTTCCTCCGGATGGTGCTCGTGCACGAAGTGGAAACCTACTTCTGCGGCGGCCTTAGCCTTCATCTTGATGTAGGAGGTGGAATCGGGGCGACCACCAACCTGGACGACGCACAGACCTGGGACAATGCCATATTGCTCCTTGAAGCAGTGCACATCTCGGGCCACGCGTGCGCGCACATCTCCCGAAATCTCTTTACCACTCAACACCTGTGCCATTGTTCTATCGTTGTTGTAGTACCGTGGGGGTATCCAGAATTCACGCAAACGAGAGGTGCTGCTGAAGAATTTAGGTTGAGAAACCGTTACTTGACTGGTACCAACTCCTGGAAGTGGATAGTTCAATCGGTTCAGTCCGATACACGACGATACGCTATTGCTACTATGCCGTGAAGCTTTACTAGTCAGCTGTCGGCTCAAAGATTGAAGAAAGCGCAAGCTACACACCTGCATCAACCAATCCGGAGAGCCTCCTGTGAGTTGGTTACTCAGACATGAAGCAGATAATACTATCGCACGAGAATTGTTCACCCATTGATCTAGTCCGGGTCTACACATACCTTCACAACCGATCTCACATATACAACAACCCTATAATCGCACTACCCCGTTTCTCGGTCCTCGTCACAATAGGAGATCATGTTCTACGCCGTACAGCTCGTCCGTGACCCACTTTAGCACACCACCGCTACACCAAGACAGGTTGCCTTTGTTGACCCTTTTCTTCATCTCATTGCGGGATAAATCCCGCACGCAAGGAGCACTCATGGCGGCAAAAAGACCAGCAGTGGACACCCTACGTGGAATGGCGGGACCGCATATTCACTCACAAAAATACACAGACCCACACGCATGCGTGTAACACGAGACGCAGCACATTGAGAGAAAGGCAAAACCAGTTCGAAACACAACAAATATCACTGCCAACACACGATCCCATTAACATTTACTTAAATGGGGAGCGCAGGTGGTGCAGCAGCCACGTCTGTTTACCTCCGTTGAAACCCTTTTCGTTTTCCCAGCTGGCCGCGCACTGACACAGTTTTGCCTGTTGCTTGCTACCATTGCATCTGTCCCTTCTGCCCGGCCCCTCCCAGTTTCAGCTCCTTAGCTGGCGGGAAGGGGTGGGCACATCGTGTGGCTGTTTCTTTGCATCGTGTTTTTGCTAGCAGATGGACAACACCGATCATCAATTTGAACATTCAGTATATCATAAATATTAATGTATAATATAATTACTGGTAGTATTTTTATATTTCAAAACATTAGTATAGTAAATTCGAAGGGAAAAAAAAAACTCGCCTTTGCGGATTTGTGACTGCCCTCTGCCGTTGTGGGCCCGTCCTTAGTTGGTACCAGCAGGATCACGCGCGTGCTCTATCATCCATTGTATCGAATCACGAAGATGAATGGCAGACTGGGGTATTGTCGGATTGTTGACATAGCCGTGAGCTTCAGATGGGTACATTTTTGCCTTGGTCGTGACCCCGAGCTCGGCCTGGTGCGCAGCGTAGTGCATGGCGCGGTCTTTGAAGAGATCCATTTCTCCGTGGGTGCTAATGGTCGGCGGAAACTGTGCAATGATCGCGTCGTCCACGGTGCGTGGGTCCAAGTATTTTGCTGTAAAATTGATGCCATGACCCTTTGCTTGAGGATAGAATTGGGCGATAATCCAAGCGCTGTATTTCTCCCGCAGAATGACGGTCCGGTTGCCCCATTCATCCTCGCTCTTCAATCGATTGGCACCGAAGAAGAAAGCGTATTGCAACCACATGCCCCGCACCTTGATGATATCCTGTAGCTGCCGCTCATAAGTCATGGCCATCACAGCATTAATCATGACCCCTCCTGCGCTCTGTCCGCTTAAATAGATGCCCCGGTTTTGATGATCTGCTCCGAAGCGCTGCAATTCGCGCACGATATCCTTGCCCTCAAATATCCAGCGTGTTGTCGCAAGACCGTCCTCCAAGGCGGCTGGGTATTTGTGCTCAGGAGCTGTTCGATAGTCCATGGACACTACGAGCATATCAAATTCTTTAGCCATTCTTCGGCAGAGACCATCGTAAATCCCAGTGGCCCTGGAGAAGTGAATGAAGCCACCACCATGGAAGAAGAGAAGCACGTCCCGGCGTGTAGCGGAGCCTGCGCTAACGCCCCCCTCGCCGACCTCGGTTAGGGCCTTTGGAGGAATGAAAAGGCGGGCCTTGTTGCCGTTCACACCTGTGTCAAAGTCTCTGGAAGCGACGCCGTCCGGAGATAGAGCAACTAGGGAAAGATCGGGGTCAATCATGACCGCGGGTGTCTCGGGAAGCTCCGGCGGATCGAGCCAGCGGCTGTATGGCCCAGGTGCCCAAAAATATGCATTGCTGAGGAAGAGTTTGAGTGGGAAAGTAAACGTCTCGGTCACGCGCATGGGCCATGAGATGCGTGGGTCGAACGCTTGCTTCATGTACGCCACCACTGCGATCCCGGTGAATCCAGCAAACGTAGCCACTGCCCCCACTGGGACGGTCTTCAGTACTGATAGACCAGCCATTGGTTTCTTTTGTTCTTTAGTTTTATCACACAATTAATGCATGACACTTGCACATCTGATTACCCTGCTCTGTTGAAATATCCGTCTAGTGCTTCGAAGCACACAGTGTTATGTAAAGGAAGCAGCATCAAGGGACAACAGTGGCAGGGAATCCATGATCCTCCCACTCACATTCCTGCGCTGCAGTAGATTCACTACTGGTCCCAACGCCCCTGCCAGTCCTAACTCCTCGCCGCCAAACCAGTGGCATGAGTACTGAAACAAGGGGGATGCCATTTGGTAGCCCGCCTATTGAAAACACCATTCCGTTTGTAAACGCAAGCCTCTTCTGCTGCGCCTGCCTAAAGTGGCAATCACTGGACTCGTCTTTGGCAACTGTGCTCCCCTGTGGTTCTTTCAGTACCAAACTCTGGACGGCTCCGGGGCAGGGTCGGTTGAGATAATATATACGGACTATATTAAAATCCTTGCTTGTCGCTAGCTAGCGATGGCCCCTGATTGGCTGCAGCCAGGAGACCAAAGCAGCGAGTGAGAAGAGAAGGAAGTTCGGTAGTGAATGTACTGAGTAGCCGGGGCATCGCCCCGATTGACACCGAACCTCACAACGATCCGCGGAGGAAACTGTCCCCTGCCTGTTGGCTTTTTTGTTCCGCCTGGCTTTTGAAATCTGTGGTACATTCATTATAGAACTGAATCGTCACCGTGAGGAGGAGACGTAGAGGAAAGGCAACGAACTGGGGACCAGAGGGATCCACAGTGAGACAATCGCTCTGCCCAATGAAATCACAGCGACAGGAACAGCTAATGGCAACAAGAATTAAGTGGAAATTGTAAAATCCGTCCGGAGCCGACGAGATTTTTTGCCATACACTCATTATTGTGACGTGTTCCCGTACCAGTTTTAACGCCACCGGGGAGGAGTGGGGGGAGAGAGGAGAGCGATGTGGGAGAGAAGATGGAGTGGGGTGGCAACGGCCCTCCCCTACCCCCCGGGACCTGCCGTCCTCCCCGGGCGAAGAGGGGGTTGGGGTGAGGCCGGGTAGTATCCCGATCGGACCGTGCGCGGGTTCCCAGTCCGCCTGTCGGTGGTACAAACAGAACCGGAGCCTGCGGGACGGCAACGCGGCGACGGGGGGGAAGGCGGCACCTCCTCCGCAAATCGCTAGGGAAGAAAAAAGAGCAAGCGCAAACCAAAGAGAAAAAATTAAGAGGGGGTAGCTGGGAGGAAGCGTGAAAAAGTGGTGAGAGTATAGGTGGTGGTGGTGGTGGTAGGGAGGGAGGGGGAGCCTGCCGAGTTGTACACCCCGAGGGACTGGCCCACTTTTTTTCTTTTTGGCAGTTCCTCAATAAACGGGGTGCGTTGCAGTCTGGTTGGTTACAGTTTGACCATTGCTGACTCGTATCAGCCTGTGTGGGTTCTCTGGTAGCACTGCGTGTGTTCTTGCTCCTTAATTTCACATTCTTGTATTTTGCTTTTGTTTTTTTGTTCCTTTTGGCACTTGTTATGCTTGTTTGGCGATGATAGACGATATAGTTCGGTAAGTTCGAGGTGGTTCCATTGCTTCGTAACTAAGACTGTATGGAGCAACCAGCTAGGAGGTAGATCAAGTACAAAAGAACCAGAGCATGAGTATTTTCGTAGAAGCTTCATCTCCAAGGATATGTGGACAGTAAGGAAATAAGACTGTCTATCCAATAGAAATACTGAAGGCGGTTGAGGTCCTTTAGGATCTGTGAAGAGACGGCACCGGGTCATTGGGTAGCCTGAGAAAGTCGCAGACGTTGCAAGAAAAACTTGACGACCACCCGTCAAAGGGCAGAACATTCGCCAATGTGAAGATTGAAAATTGTGAGAGTTTACAGATCTATTGCAGGCAATAGAACTCGGAGACAGAAACGAAAACCAAGAAAATGGCAATGCATTTGTCAGCGGAAAGCATACCTGGTCAAGATGACCCCGATTTCGATGTCCGCGTCATGCGCAGAAAGTCCGGACGGGCCCGTCCAAAAAGCGCTGGGAGTACTCAGGACGTAAGGGAGATCTTCACCAGCGAAGATGATATTGTGGACGCGTTGGATCAGGTAGTAATGGAAGCCGATATGGATGCACTCTCATTGCCAGACGACGATTTTGGACCGTATGATGAGGAGCAGGAATGCTGCTGTGTGAAAATCCAAGCTCAAATACGGTGCTGGTTGGCGTGCAGGGGGGTGAAGCGTATCAAACACAGGAGGTACATTATCGAGGAATTATTGGACACAGAGCGCAGCTATGTGCGGGTGCTAAAGAACTTGGATAAATGGTACCACAAGCCCCTAATGGCATCCCTGAACCGAACTCCCATCCTCAGTAAGAAAGAGATCAGAACCATCTTCACGGGAGTCGGCGATATGTTGGAGGAGCACCAGAGTCTGCTGGATCATATGACGGAGCGACTGCACCGTCAGTATTTTGGAACATGCATTGGTGATCTGTTTAACACCCTCTGCCTACGTCTCGCGGAGGTGTACACAGAGTACATCAACAATTTCGAGAGCCAAAGTTTCACCCTTAAGGAAGCTCGGGAGAAAAACCAAGCATTTGTGCGTTTTCTGGGCGGGAAGCGTGACTTCCACGGACACAGGGACGATATTGCGGACCTTTTAATCGCACCAGTGCAGCGCATCCCGCGGTACCTGTTGCTGCTCGAACAGATCCGTAAGTACACGCCTCGCTGGCACCCGGACTTCCAGCTGCTCAGTGTTGCTCTTCTGGACATTCGTAAACTGGCGTCCATAGTCAACGAGCGCAAGCGTATGGCAGAGAAGATGGCAATGTTAGAGGAATCTATGATTGGCTTCACAGATCGGCTGAGCCGGCCTGACCGATTCCTGGTTATGCGTGTTGACGTGCTGGATACGAAGCGGAAGGACAGGTGTCTGTTTCTTTTTACCGACTGTCTCATTATGGCGACACCGAAGCGGAAGAAGACGACTTTAGACCGCAGGCTGGTGGCGCGCCTGACAGAACGGGACACGAGTACCACCGACACGGATTCCCAAATGACGGACAGCACAGGACCTGGCACCACTTCCAGCTTCGACAATGTTCCAGGTGAACGTGAGCTGTTTGAATTCAAGTGGTCTATGGATATCAAGGATATTGATGCTCATCCGACCGACCCCATATTCCCGAAGGCCAGCCCGCGTTACATCAAGAACAAGAGCAACGCAGCTGCGGCTGACATCATGGACGGATGCCGCATTGTGAACTGGTACCTATGGAAGGACAAAGACAAGGCGCAGCTCCACTTCTTCTTTATCGATACTAGCGTTCGTGACCAGTTCGTAGATGAGATCAAGAAGGCACGTCATCGATACATGATCCGACACGCGGAACAGGGCGAACGGGAAGGTTCGATGATGTCTGGCATCCTCAAGAAAGCCCACCGTCGCAGCATGATGGTCGGAGGGTCAGGCCCGGCGAATGGCAATGGTACCTCGTGCTCATCCACCCCAGGCGCTGGCGGCGCTGCGAGCACACAGGTGCTTCCTTCCACACCTCCGCTGGAGGAAGAGGATGAGGATCAGGAAGGGGAGCCGGCGACACGTCGGATGCCAAGTCCGCGGGCTCCTGGATCATCGTCTGATTACAATCTCATTGAGGAAGGGGAAGAAAGGGGGGACGTGTATCCTATGTCCCCGCAGATTGCGCGTCGTGTGATGACTAAAAACATGATACCATCTGTGAACACCTCAATGGAATCACCGCTATCGGACTATGGCCCACTGTCGCCAACATTATCCCCACGCGTTGGTGATGATGACGCTCCCAACGTAGACCGCGCGCCCACTGTGAAGAAGAGTGGCATCACTAGCCCAGGACTCCGGCGCAAGCTTTCCAAACTAATCCGTGCCGCCAGCAATGAGAACACCGCAGACCGATCACATTCACCGAAGGGCCCCAACAACCGACGATCCAGCGTGGATAGTTGCGCGCCATCCATTGCTCTGTCTGAAGTGGCTACGACTACGGCCTCGAATGGCAATACGGTTACTATTCTCTCTCCACGCGGCAACATCCGTCCTGCTGCAATTCATGACGCACTGTTGAAAGAGCTTGACCTGCGGCTTGAGAAGGAGCGAAAGGCCCTGCAGGCACTGGAGAAGTACCGTGGCCTTGTCAAGGGCAAGGCTCTTCAGGACATCGAAGTGCAAATGGGTAGCTGCCACAAAGCCATCCAAAGATTGGAAGCAGAGCGAGAGGCAGTTCTCCGCCAACGGGACCATGCGGCGCAGATGACGTCAAAGCCAATGCGCACTGTGAATGAGCAAGAGGTCTAATTAAATACAAAAATTGTCTACTTTAGTTTTTGGAATTAGTTTGCTTAATGAAACGGTCTAGCAGCGTCGTCTCATGTCTCTTCCGTGGTAACGCTTGGTTTGTGGGCTGCGACTACGTCACCACCTCAGCTGCCCCAACAGTAAGCTGATGGACACGCGCCGCTGACGGAACGTAAACCGCTTCAGTCCATGTCCAAGATCTCCTTGCTGCCATCTATAGTAGGAAGATCCTCCTTCCAAAGTTGACGATAGCTGTTGCTGAGTTTGTCGTAGTACAGGCCCTTCGTGGACGAGAGTAGTGGCAATAACTGCACAAGGATACGGACATAGGCCCTTGCCATCTCAAATGCCTTAGATTGCATAGCGTCGAGCATGTTGTTCCATGCCTTCTTCATGAACCAGAGAACCGTCTGTTCAAAGTACTCTGTACCATTTTGCTTTGCGAGCAAAAATACCTGGACTTGGTCTTCGAATAGACGAATGACAGAACGTGCTAATGCATTGTCGTGTAATTCGACCACTCTTTGGCGGTACAGGGTTTCGGTGTGATGTTCATGAGCATCAGCCTTGGAGAACAGTGCCAGGCCGTGCTCAAACGCTGGCAGGAGGATGCGTTTGCTGGCAGGATCCTCAAATCTGGTCAGGGGCTGCAAAATGATGTGGAAATTGTTGCGAGAAAGTTGAGGTGGTTGCGACTTGGTCAAGTCGATCAAAGATTGTATCCTTGTTTCTGCTGTCCGGTAGTCCCTAGCATGCAGCAAGGCTGCCATTTCCACACCGACGTAAGCACAATGTTTCACATCGTCGCATATAATTCTTTCGTATGTGTGGTCGCCTTTTCCGACGCCAGCCATAGACCGGAAAATCTTGCACGAACGAAGTATTGTCTGCAAGAATTCGTCGTCCGGTCGAGCACTGGTTTGCAGGCGGTTGCGAATCATACGAAGCATTTCAGACAGCAGGCCAACGCTTGAATTGTGGTGCTTTGTGCATTCGTTATGCTGTCGATGCGCTCTGATCCACGTACACATGTCACATACTATCAAGGTGAGCCGAAGGAGGGTATGGTAAGAGACACCATCGTCTTCGTCGATGGTCTCTCTCAGTTTCTCCGCCACAGCTCTACCGAGAGCAGACCGAATGTATTCCATTTCAGTCAGTGCATTCTCTTTCTCTTTTTCGTTAGCAGGTGTCTTAAGGAACTCTTTCGGCCTCAGTGACAACACTGCTCAAGGTTTCATCCAGATTGATCAAATCCACGATGCCACTGAGATGGGTGAGGGCAACTCGTAAGTACAGTAGTTTTCTCGTAAGTTGAAGTCCTCGGATGCCGCACATTTCCGACACGAAGCCAACGAACAAAGGATACAGTTTTCGTTGCACTGTCCACTGCAAAACTGATTCATACATGGCTTGTTTCTCGGTGTCATCAATGACATCAACAAGCATCAACTCTGAAACCATCTGTTTTGCTTCTTCCTCTTTGCCCAAACCAACCAGGCATTTGATGTGGGTGAGAACAACATCGGGTGAGTCACCTAAGCCAGTGGGAATCTTTAAAATCTCACCAATGCCATCTTCATATCTCCCCATGGATGCAAAGATTGTCGCCATGTTGGCTCGCAAAGCCATGATCAACCTTGGGTTGGGTGTGTCAATCGCTAGCAAAGTATCGCTTAAGGACATTACAAGCAGGGCATCATCGTTCAGGCCGTTGAGTGATAAGCCCTTAGCCCATTCCCAAAGGTGACAACACATAGTGTATATCGTGTCTTCGTCCATTTCATACTCCTCGACAATATCTTTGATAAGTGCATCAGCTTTGTTGCGAGTGCTAATAGACACAACCATAGTTTGATCGCTCTGTTCACGTATTAGTGCCTGGAGTCTGAGAAGTTTCACAGCCACTTTGGCTTTGCTGGACCATGCTTGCCCGACAGGGTTGGACAGACAACCATCCAGAAAAGAAATGATCAGATTGCTACACTCGAAGAAACCCTCTTCAAGTAACCATTTTCCAGCCTCAGAGTACCCCTCAATGTCGCGCTCATGGACAGGATCGCCATTTCTTGGAAGACACTCTTCCACAACGGAACGAAGATCCCCTGTCCTGCCTGCTCCAAACTTGGCATTTAGAAGAAGCAGCCACTTCATTCGAGCACCGGGAGAAATCCAGTTACACAAGCAATCCGTACGTAGAAGTTCCATCGTCTTCTT
This sequence comes from Corallochytrium limacisporum, assembly GCA_002811645.1. Classification (NCBI taxonomy): domain Eukaryota; genus Corallochytrium; species Corallochytrium limacisporum. Next base: position 226,663 of record PDIP01000012.1, read on the forward strand.
CAGCTCCATCTCACTTTCCGCGAGCAACGCGGCTTGCGTGACAAGGCTGACTAATTTTGCTGCTAGATCTCGCATGTTGGTCGGGTGTAGGTCACCTTGGCAGAGAATCATCAGAGCCCGTTGACTATATCGAGTCGCAACCTTATACTCTTTACCATCTAGTAGGCGGATGGTGCAATTGTGCAGCTCAATACAAAGGTCTTGTATCAGTCCTGCATCCAGGTCAAGGTGAATCAGTTTGTCGATAAGGTTTGCGCTTTCGGGTGCCTCAGCTCCCTCATAAGTAAAGGCGATCCTAAACTGGCCACGATACAGCTCAAACAATGCCTTTGTGTCATCTTTAAAGTTTAAGGTGTCTCCTTCACTTTCCTTTAATTCATGTCTTGCCTTCATCCAATATGTTTCTGCCGTGCGGAACATGTTGCGCACTGTTGTCACACCTCTTGCGCCTAGTTGACTTCTACAGAACCACAGGGCATTTGCAGTTCGGACATGCATGTCGAAGAGTCGGCGATAAATATCCACACCTTGAAGTTTGTAGTTGACAATCACAAGCAAGGCACAGGCATGTTGGCGTAGCTGGGCCGCGGGGAGAAATGCAGACGTAGTGCGATCTTTCATAAGAATGGAGCAATTCCAAAGCTTTGTGCTAAGCGTCTTCATTTCAAAGGCATCCTGGACATAGAAGTCAGTGGGAACCTGACAGTGATTGCTAACTTCACTTACCATTCCTCCAATGTCATGTGTCTGCTTTTCATATTCCTTTTCAACATCAATTCCATCTTCCTTCTGCTGCACATACTTCAGCAGGCTCTCCGTCGCCTTGGACAGGTCCGCTAAAGTTGATCCCAGTTTACTCCTCAACTGTGACATCTTGGATCACAAGAACAGATACATGTATTCAAAACTAATCAAAACTCACTAATACAGTGAATGAATGAGTAATGTGTAGATTTTCCATGTAGTGACCCCCGTGGCCCGCATAACCTGAAGCACAGGTTCATGTACCCATCCAAGGAACCGTTTTTGAGACCCGCTCCCGGTCAGACGGTGAGACCCACCGGCCGGAAATACTCTGCTCACCGGGCACCCTCAAATCTTTCGCGCCTTTACAAATAGGCCCCCAATAATCATCCCTTTGCTCGCCTTCCGCTGCCTGCTTCTCAGGAGTTGCGCCCGCAAAACTTTTTTCGTGCGTCTCAGCTACCAGGATTGCAGCTGCCGCTAAATAGTGAAAGTGGGACCAATAGTTTTGCGTGCGGAAGATTCCTGTCTGATGCCAATCTTGGCAGTATGTTGACCACTACTAACACGCTGGGTAGCGGGTGCGCGATTTGGAAGTCCAGACTCTTCGATTTTCATAGACACAATATTAAGTGAGCGCCGCCGAAAGTCCTCTTCTTCGCCACGGCCTACAGCATTACCTCATCGCTGGGTGGGGGGGGGGAGCAAATCGCGCTCGCTCGTTGGGGGACAGGCGAGGGTAGGGGATCTGGGAGTGGGTTGAAGGGGTTGCAGGGAGGGCCAGGAAGAGAGACGGCACAGTAGAGGAAGACATAGTGCAGCAAGATCTTTTTTTTTTGAGGTGGCGGGTCGTCGGCAGAGCGATGAAGAAGTGGTGAGCCCAGACGGAGGAGCGGGCACTGAAGGACCAGGCGGGGGTGCCGGGCTGCCGTGGCTAGCGGTGAAACTATCGGCTACCGCAGTCGTCGTCGGTCAGTAGCCAGTGCGCGAACTTGTGAGTAGAGTTCTAGTCCATGGTTGTTCACGGATTTCGAGGTATGGTGTGAACCCCTCGATATTGCGGTTGTTGTGCTGGTATAAATGTTATGTGGAAGAACCAAATAAAAATTCCCAGTCCTACTACATAATCGCAATCGGACGCTATTCCAGCCAGCAGCTGAAGTGGGTGGTCGTGAGTTTTGGCGCGCTGGTCGCGCTTTCTGATAGCCGTCCTTGATCGATAACTAGTTTTGGAAATTAAATTCGAAGACGGGAAAGCATGTCGATGTCAACCTTTTTCGAAGCATTGGAGGAATATATCCTTGCCTTGGCATGTCTGTTGGCACCGGCTGGGTTTGCTACAGTGATTTTGGCACTTTTACACCTACATGGTTCACACCATGGACATGGACAAGATCCTGGCACCGGAAGTGGAGGTGACCATCCTGCACAGGAGTCACCAACAAGTCAACTGATCTCGGGGTTGCCTTTATTTATGGGGTCCTTAATATTTATCCTTTTTGTATTATGGCGGAAGCGTAGTCGCGGAAGTGATGACGATGAGGACAGCATGCCGTTCTTCGGATCAGACGGCCGTAACTACGGAACTGCACCTCCTACAAATTCAGAACCTCCGCCACGTTATGATTTGCTTTATGACAATGGTAGTGTCAGGTCTTTAATCATTGGAGAAGTGGAAGAAGAAGCACCTCCAGCATACGACGTCGAAAAGGCCGATACAGGTTCGCTAACAAATTCGGCTGGAACAGCTGCTAGATCACAAGTTATTGACCGGGTACAAACCCAGGATGAAGAGGACAGGGCAAGCATTCATTCCGCACCGGTATCTGCTATGAATCACTAGCGCATAGGCTCTGGACCAGGCCTATAATTTGAAGATTCGGACTGATCGAAGTTTGTTCTTGTTCGCATGTATTGTGTTTCGTGTACAATGATATGAGAGACACTCCATTGACCCATAATGTCATGCTTAGCATTTATAATTTCAGACTATAAGATTATTTTAGTGCCCACCAAGTGTTCTCGACGTTTTCGGACGGGTCCGTGAGTCTCGAGACGGTTACCCTAAGTTCCCTCCCACTATATTTGCTGCTCCGTTTCCCCACCCTCCCCTGCCGGCCGTGAAGCTAACCAGTTGCATTGGATCCGAGACCTGTGGGAGTCTCATCGCGTTCGGAGGTATCTAAAGCGAATAGAAAAACCTTCCTCCAAATAGTCCACGCTGTATGTGATATACTATGCTTCTTTCTCATAACGCGGCTTGTGGGTGAAAGGAACAATGAGCCAGAATCCTGACGAAGATCTGACGCGCCTGAGGTCTGAGCTGGTGACGTCCCTGTCCAAGATTGAATGCGAGTTCCAGAAAACGATTGTGGGTACCTAGCGATATATATATGTATGTTATTTGTTCCAAAAGATCATGTGGGATTCTAACTATGTTAACTTTGCAGAACCCTTCCATTGATAAAGCGGATGAAGATCTCGACACTAGCATCTCGAAAGCGATCACAGACACCTATCAAGGGATCGCTAAGTTGTCACACGAGTTGCGCATCAAAATGATAAAGGACATCCATGATGCTTTCTTCTGTATCTACTCAAATATTGAGGAAGCTGAAAGTGTACTCAAGACTGTTGAACGAGTTGTCATATCCCAGCAAGCAGTTACAGCAAAGCACGAGCGCCTGACTTCTCGCAAGAATCCTTTCCCGTTTGTACAACAAGACTGAAATTTATGCCAGCGTCTACTTGGCTTCATGAGGTGATGCCAATTCGGTTTCATCCTCCTCGATATCATCATGCAAATGCCTAAGATGACTTAATTGAGCTTGCCATCCATTAGCCCTGCCCCAGCCTCGGCTCTTGATCAAGTCTGCCCTTGTCTTCCTGTGCACCTTTTCGATGACCTCGTTGGACATGGCCGAGAGGTAAGTAGCCCTTGAAAATTGGAAGCCAAAACCAACCCCTACGATACAGAAAATTATCATCATGACCAGGCCATTGTTAAGCACATCACTGCCCCGCATCCCGGCAGGGGCCTCCTTGTCGCGGTAGAACCACCGAGGATCTGCAGGTCCTGTTCCACTATCACCGTAGGCTTGTCTGCTTGCTTTGTGATAGTCCCAGAGGTTACCATGGCTGGGCGTGGCTGTCATTTCATAGTCATAGAGTGCCCGCGCATGTCTGTCACTGAGAATTTTGTATGCTTCGGACACCTCTGTAAACCGTTCAGACTCAGCTTTATTGCCAGCGTCTGGATGCAATTCCCTTGCGAGCGCATAGTACCTAGACTTAATCTCCTTTTCAGTAGCCCTTCGGGGTACACCTAAAGCCTCGTAATGGTTCTTGGCTCTCAGACTAGCCCGTGAGGTGTGGAAGCCATGAACCTGAGAACTTTGAGCCAGGCGGATCGACCGGCCATACAGGCATTGGCGACATATGACTGGCGTGCTGCTAAATAGCATTGTCGTTCTAGGACAAAATTTTGGTATAGTGGAATACGTCGCTTTGGTTCACATTTTGTTAGTAGTTTCCAAGCAGAATCATTGGTCCTTCTATTCTCTGTTCGCTGCGTCCGACTGCACCCCACAGTGAACCAATTCTTAGAGGTACATATCGCCAAGACAGTTTGATATAGTTCCGAAAATAGCCAACATGTCGTCAACAAAAAAGAGGACATCAACAAGATCATACGTAAGGTGTCGCGTGTGAAATATAAATCATTCGATTTCTGCCGACAGGTCTATGATGGCAAGTGTTTCATGGTGATGTGACCCGCTGCTTCCCGGACGTCCGGCCTTCATTCGCTATCAACGCTCCGAACATTTTTTGCCAGGGGTGGGGTTCGCCTTGGACGTCAACCGTTCGCTGCTCCGCACCTCTGTACTCTGACTAGGTGGAGCGGGTGTTGGGGCGGTGGTTGCGCTTACTCGATGAGCAATCGCTACTCGATCCGACCTCAAGGAAAAAATAAAGGCCTATGCTCACCGAGCAATTGACGGATTCGGGCTGGTCACATGCCCCCCCTCGAACGTCCCCGGAAAGAAGCGTCTGATTCGCGCACAAACTCGCAGTTGGGGATGACTAGGAAGTGGCATTAATATGTTGGGTACTGAAATCCGTATTTGTGAAATTGACGTTGGTCAGGAGTACCTATGGCCCCAAGACATGTTGACCAAACCCGACACGAGCGTATGCCATCAGCCGGGTGACAAAAATTATCCTAAACGAATGAGTTGTATTTGAGAAGAAAATTAGGCCCCGATTTCGATGCCGGCGGTGCGGGATCCCGCATGAGATCCAGTTCGCAAGGGCGGGTTACCAACTAGCAGGTACGGGATGGGACAGGATCACAGTGCTCGAATTGCTATTTCGGACAGTTAATAGGGCAATAGGGAATCCTCAGCTGCTTGACTTCACAGAAAATTGAAACTTTGCCTTTTGTACTTTAGATAGGAACCGAACATGGACTAGTGGTGCAAAACCATGCGGACTTTTGTAGAGACAATCCGCAGGGTTCACCCTGAGTTCCATGGCTTGGAGTCCTGCAACGCAATGTGTAATGACAGCGACCGCAATGTCGATTACGTTGTTTATACTTTAGATGGAAATTGCATGGTGGCAGCCTTTGGATTAGAGGATGGGTCACCGGCAGAAAATGCCAAGATTTTGCTATGGACCGTGGATGTTTCGGAAGCGTGCCCATCGGAGCCGACCGGCAAAGACGCGCATTGTGTGAATGTTACCTACGTGCCTGCAGTAGAAGGGCTTGTGGTATGCTTGAAATCAAGCGATATTGTGCTCGTCAATGTGCAGGACGCGGAGGCAGAGCATGTCGGATGCTTCGAGAGTGAACTGTATGGAGCTGCGTGGAGCAACGATCGGGAAGTATTGGCTCTGGTTTTGGGCCAGCAACGGGCGGATGTGCAGGTCACTCTAATGAACTCAGAATTTGTGCCCCTTGTAGCGACCTACTTGACCGGACCTGATGCGCCGGAACCAGAAGTGACCTCGGTGTCAGTCGGTTGGGGTAAGGAAGAGACCCAATTCAAAGGCTCCGGGGCTCGAGCTGAGGAACGGAAGGCCGGAGGCACCAATGCCATAGCCGAACGTGTGCGTAAAGATACACTAGCAAAAATCCACACCACCCACCGTACACAGGATCCACGTGCATACATTGCATGGCGCGGTGATGATGAGTACTTTGCTGTCAACGCAGTGGATGAACACGAAGCCGAGGGCAAGGCTTTCGAACGGCATGTACGCATCTTCAATCGGGAAGGACAACTGCATAGTCTTGGTGTGGAGGTTTTAGGGTTGGAAGGTCCAATTACATGGCGTCCGGACGGGCGTATGCTGGCCGCTGTGCAGCGCCTGCCCCATCGCTACGACATTATCTTCTTTGAACGAAACGGCCTTCGGCACAACGAGTTTTCGCTGATTCATACTGATGCGAAGAGCAAAGATGTAAAAGGTGGCGGGCACATTGTCTCGCAAGCGGCTGGCTCAACTGACGTTTGGGACGTGGTCAGCATTACGTTCAACGAAAGTTCAGATGCTCTGGGCATTCACATGCAGAACCGATTGCAAACACACTCCCTCCTGCAAGTGTGGAAGATGAGCAACTATAAATGGGACTGCCAGCAGGAGTACAAGGATGTGGGCACATGGTGCTGGGTACCGAACATCTCGCCTCTCAGACTGCACTACTGCAATCGGAAAGACGGGCGACTAACGGAGTCTCAATTGGCTTGGGACATGCTTTGTGACTTGGGCATGAGCCAGGTCAACATGCTGAAACCTTCAGCAAACGTGGCGGTCCTTGATGGTCGATTGATCCGCGTAACCCCTTTCGACCGGTGTGTAATACCTCCACCCATGAGCCGGGTCACAGTGGACACAAAGCTGGTGCTGGGCGAAGGGTGCGTAAACTATGTGACCTTTGACGTGACCGGGAGGATCATGGCCGCCCTCGTGGGTGACACCCACCTGCGTGTCTACGGAACGACGGATCAGTGGGAAACGTACTCAGAAACGCTGTCAGTGGACCTGCGGGAGTGCATTGATGATAAAGACGTGAATGCCGACGGCCAAGTTGCCCATGTCCGGCAAGCATGTCTGGTCGGTGCCCCCGGGTGGGATGCTCCGATTGCCCTTGCGGTCATCTGGAGCGTGGCATCGGAGGACTTTTCTCTGTCCGCAGACCGATACTTGCTCGTTTTTGCACTGTTCGGTAAGCAACCAAACCTGACCGGCAAAGTCAGGCTTCAGCCGGGGGTGGAAGTGCGGCGCATGGCCCGTGCCGCTGATGACGAGACTTCTCTTCTCTTGCAATGCAATACGGGTATTCGGGTGATCGATCTGAACCAAGCGCCGCAAGACATCAAAGTGGTCGACACTTACCCAATGAACTTCCACAGTGGCGTGGTAACTCACTTTGCGGGCCGTATGCGCCCCAACCCCATCATCATGACCCTAACGAATCAAGGCAAGCTGTACTGCAACATGCGCTCCGTGCGCAGCGATGTCACCTCCTTTGGATTCCACGACATTGGTGTGTTGGCTACCACGCATGCCCACCAATTGGTCGTACTATCCCCACGGGAACTATTGCTTGGCATTGGCACCGGGAGTAAACTTGACATCGGCAGAACCATAGAAAACGGCGGCAAGATAGTTTGTGTTCCGGGAAAGTCAACCATGTGTATTTTACAGATGCCCCGTGGGAACTTGGAATCCATCCACCCACGTCTGATGGTACTCAACAGGATCCGTGAGGCAATCCAAGCCGTGCGGTACGATGCGGCGTTTAAGCTCATGCGCAGGCACCGTATCGACACCAATCTTCTGTACGACCTGAACCCGGAACAATTCATTGCCAAGACCGAGACGGTGATGAAGCAACTACTTCAAGTCCAATACGCTTCTGCCAGCTCCGTGTACGGCTTTGATCCCATCAATTTGTTCCTGACCGCTCTTAAACCTGAAGACGTGAGTGTCACCATGTACGGCGACATCATCACTGCCCTCATTGAGGGCAACAGTGTTACGCCGGCATCTACGGTTGGCCACCAAAAGAAGGGAGGCGCATCGTCTAAGCCTATCAGGAAGGAACCCAAGTCAGTTACTGCCATCTGCAATGCCATACGTGAGGCCCTCGAGACCCTGGGCGGATCGAAACATGGCATGGCAATTGTCGCGACCTATGCCCGAAGTCAGCCACCGCAACTGGAGGAAGCGTTGCTGTACATCGAAAAATGGCGCTCGGCCGAAGCAGATGCGGACGACGGTGAGGAGAACTCATCACGCCCAAGCCATGAGGCCATCCTGGACTTTCTGTGCTTCCTGAGTGATGTTAACGTGCTCTTCGACACTGCTCTGGGTATGTACAACTTTGATCTTGCGCTGATGGTCGCGGAAAAATCCCAGAAGGATCCGGGTGAGTACTTGCCGTTCCTAAAGGAGCTAAACGCCTTGCCGGAACAGCAAAAGAAGTTCCGAATTGATCGCCACCTCGGACGCTGGACCAAGGCATTGAAGACCATGAAGGGCTGCGAACCTGGATTCTACGATGAGCTAGTGTCTGTGATCAAAAGCCGTCGTCTGTACGAGGACGCTATAAATATTCTCGTTGGCGACTCGCCTGACCTCGACAAGCGAATCTATGTGGCCTACGCAGAGGCCTTGGATTCAATGAAGTCATCTACCGGCGGTACGGACGAGGGGGCCAAGCTGGGTGCCGCCCTGTATTTCGAAAAGGCCGGTGACTTCACAGCTGCTTTCGAATGCTATTCAAACGCCCTATGCTGGCGTGATGTCGACCGCTTGGCGCGGCGCGAACCTGAGCTCCAGCAGCGTCACTCTGAGACCCTGCGGCAGATTGCTGTGCGCATGGGAGAGCGTGTGCAATGGATTGAAGCTGCGCAGGTATACTTTGTGGGCATCGGCATGGAGGAAGGGCTAGAGGATGGAGTACAATGCCTGGTTAATGGCAGCCACTGGCGGAGTGCCATGAGCCTCTGTGAACGCGAAAAACGCACGGATCTGATTTCCACAGAGATTCGGCCCGCTGTGGAGGAGGCCTTTGAAAGCTTGGATCGCTACCTGGACAACTCTCTGGAGAAGATTGACATGTATACCGACCGGCTGGAAGTTGTGCGAAGGTCAAAGGCGGAGAAAGAGAAGAGAGAGGCTGAGGCCTTGCGGCTAATGGACGCGGATGAGATTGGGGGAGATGATGCCGAGTACTTTGGCGATGATTTGTACAGCGACGCTGGTAGTACTGTGGCGTCGAGCCAGAGCTCCCGTCGCTCCCGGTCGTCAAAGACATCTAAGTCGTCGACCTCGACGCGATCCTCGAAAAACCGTCGTAAGCTGGAGCGTAAACAGAGGAGTCTGAAGAAAGGATCGCAGTATGAGGAAGAGGCGCTTATGCAGGAGGTTAGCAACCATATCACCGAATGTGACACCCAGCGAGAGAGTGTGCGGGATCTCCTGGAAATTGGTATGCGCCTGAATATGCTGCCCGAGGTGACTCAACTCCGTACCAAGTATCAGCATATTCTTCAGGTCTGTGATCAGGCTCGTACTGCGGCCTTCTCCAACCATCGCCTACCCGAGAACATCTCAATTCTGCCCGCCAAGTCGGGCGCGGACGAGGCATTTGTGCGCACCGCCGTTGTCGGCTTCGTTCTGGGACCCACGTCATCACCCCAGGGTCTGCTGGCCACTGCCGCGCAGAAAGCTCTGAAGCAGGGCGCCACCCGCAGCTCTGATCCCGATGTGGAACTGACAGATCTGGAGGGCGAGAAGCAGCAGCCATTGTTTCTGCCCACCTTCCGTCCGAACGTTGCTTGGGATTGGATCCCGCGCATTTTGCCAAAGTAATATAATTACGGATACACCGAATAAGTTCAAAGTTACTAAACCATGTCCACAGATGGCAAGTGATGACATTCAACCAGCGATCGCCTCCGTTCCTTGGCAATCAGCCTCCACCTGGACCCCACAACCCAAACAGAAAGCAAAAGAAATTAAAGAAAAAAGAAAAATCACAAACACCCAAAACTGCACTCCCCGGAATGCTCCTCAACCCTTCGTCGACGTCAGCTTCCTCCTACAACCCCCTTCCCTCCAATCGAAGCGGTTCTCATCACCAATCCCCCTCTGCCCCGCGCATCATCGCAGTCCTCCCGGGGAGAGGGAGGGGTTCTCTCTCGCCCATATCCCCCCCAGTTCGCCTTCGTCATTGGGGCCTATTTATAGGCCGTGCGGATGACTTCTTTGGCTCCTTCCCCCAACCCCCCCTTCCAATTTCGTTTTTTTTCTTTTCCATCCAGGCCATAAGAATTCCAGTTTGGCTTTTTTCGGTGGAGAGAGAAATCATGGCAAAACTCTCAGAACCCGAAACCCGATCCAACAAAACAGGCGCTGTTTTGTGGTTCGAATGCCTTGATTTGGGTGCTGCCACCTTTTTGACGGGTTGGTGTTGCGCTTCTGCACAGTGGGGTCCCCGGTGGTGATTTCGAGAGTTTCGTCGGGCTCATGCAATCACAAGCCTCCAACACCAAGTTCGATTTCTTGCCCCAGGGGAGCGAGAGAGCCCAGATTGCCTGCTTCTTGCATGCTGCGCATCCAACACGAGCTGGCACGGGGGAGGTGTCACCCGCAACGGGGACCCGTCGCAGACGCACTTGTGTCCTGTGGTCCCCTTTGTTCCCTGCTTCTGCAAAAGAAGGCAGGTGGCAGACCCAAGAAGGGAAGCAGCCCAAAATAAGGTTCAAAAAAAAACACATAGCCAGTCAATCCCCAAGAAACTTGAAAAACTGGACACGCGGTGGAACACAATGAAAAAAGCCAGCTGGGGTGGGACACCCCGCCCCCCCGGGGCAGGACGCTGCCCCTCCAGCCGGAGCCAGTAGCGCCGAGTTCTTGAAGGGAAACCCCGAATCGGAACTCCCCCCCCACCTCCCGTTCCGTCCCCCCCCCTCCCCGCCGGGGGGTTGGGTTCTCCCTTTCTTCCTGGTAGAGAGGGGGGGGTGTCCTCGAGCGCAAAAAAAAAACCCCTTTTTGCTTTCGGTGTCTATTTTTTTCTTTCCAAAGAAAAATGAAAGCTAAGAGAGCAAGCCAAATGAAAAAAAAAAGAGAAGGAAAAATGCAAAATCGAAAGCAAGCGCTCTGCTGCCGACACCCCCAACCCTCCATTTTTGGACATCTTTGGTTTGCTGCAGTGGCTGCTTCGGTTCTAGCACCCGTTTGTCCCCGAACAGGACAGTTGTGGATTCCGGCAAGCCGGGGTTGGTATATTACGCTGGTAAAAATGACTTTTACCACCACACTTGACCGCACGCACGGCCATGTATGCATATTTTAGTGCGGTATTCTTCGTGCCCACTGGTTGTGACAAATTAGTGGCTCCGTATACCATTCCGGTGCATGTGGGTGACGATGCTCCCCCTTTCCTTGCGGATGTGTCGACTCGCCTGCCCCGCGGCCATGTGCGGGATGCTTTCGTCGGCCAAGCTTTCCAGAGTACCGCTCTTTTTGTTTTATTCTCTCTTCTAACGGCGGCATCTCATCTTGCTTAAACCGAGCGATCACTGGGACGTGCGCGGCACCAGTACCGCAAGTGTACTGTGCACACACCCAAAGTAGCAATAGCACACACACACACACACACACGAACACACTGCGGAAACGACACCACCGATGCGCGAGGGTTTTAAGCGACCACAAAGATCGCCATCTGATTTCCAATGTCAAGAACGGACAATCCACACCATAAAAAGATCGACTTTGACCCCCCCTCCCTCCTTTTTCACCGCCTCTCCCAAACCCAAAACCCCGTGTTTTTTTTCTCTGTCTCTGTCGCTGTCTCTGTCTCTCTGTCTGTGTGTCCTTTCCCTCCCCTTTCTTTTGTCCTTCCCGGCGCTAAATATCCCGTACTTCGCCCTACTGCTCCCTCCCCCACCCCACCCCTGGCTGCGCGGCACAGAGAGAGAGAGAGTGTGTGTGTGTGGGGCGAGACAGCAAACCCTCGTCGCCACAAAACACAGTAGCGGTGGGGAACAAAGGGGCAACCGAGAGCAGACCAGCGACAGCCACACCGAGGCGCACCGAGAGAGCATGGAGCGATGGGATAGAAGAGAGAGAGAGAGTGTGTGTGTGTGTCTGAAGAGTGTTCAGTGTCGAATGTAGGCGCTTGGCTGTCGGTGTAATTATGCCTGAAGCGATAAACCCTTCGGACCCCGTGGACTCAACCCCCCCCCCCCGCGCCCGGGGGGCTGGTGCTTCCGATCTCGCAGCCCGCGCGACTGAAAGCGTTCCACTTTGGGAAAATTAAAGACGAAAAAAAAACAAAGAAAGGGGCAACTGAGAAACTCGGAGTTTAAGGCCCGAATCCCGGACACCTGTCTACTACGCCTCACCCCTCCACGACGACCACCCAAAATAATCCCGAGCTAACTGAGCGATAAGGAAAATATCTACTTGTGCCAGGTAGAGTGTTCGGGTTTTGTATAGGAAATGTACGAGCGTATTTGGCAAAGCGTGCCGCATGGGATGAACTGCGGCGGCTGTGGTGGTGTGCCCATTTTCTCCAGCGCTCTGTCCCTCTTTTTGCCTCTCTCCCTTCCCCCACGCACGCCCGAGGGAGCGCAGGGGACGGGAGGCCAGGCGCACAGAGAGCGAGAGAGGCGAAAGGGCAGCGGGAGAATCAAAGCGAGAGAGTCTTGGACATCGAAAAAGAATTACCAGAGAAATCCAAAGAAAGACACAAAAAGCCACGGTCCAGGAGCAAGTTTCTCCCGTTTTCACCGGATGGATCGGGTAGAGCCGCTTCCCTTCTGAGCCAGGCTTTCCCCCCGTCTGAACGCTTTTTCTCGCGAATGGAGCCACTGAAAGTGAAGGGACAAGAGAGAGAGAGAGAGAGGCCCCCAGAGGGAAGGGGGGGGATTGTTGGGTTTGGGGTAGTGGTACCCTGAGCAGCAGCAGAGCCGGCCAAAGGAAAAAAAAAAACTCGTTGGGGACAGGCAAGGCGTGGATGGGCCGAGAAGAAAGAGAGAAGGAATAACCTACGAAAAATAAAAAGAAAACAAGGAAATTGCCCCCCCCCCCCCAAAAAAAATATCAAGAAGAGGGGTGAGGGAGAATATAAAGGGTCCCAGGATAACAAGAATTCGTATGCCCAAGAACCAATGCCCAAGGAGAAAAGAAAAAAAAAGACGAAGAAACAACAAGAAAGGGGAAAAGAGAGAGAGAGAGAGAGAGAGAGAGAGAGAGAGAGAGAGAGAGAGGGAAGGACCAGAGGGGCGAGGGGAGGGGAACGAGAATGTGAATTAGCCCAGCCAGCCAGCCAGCCAGCCATTCATTCATTCTTATTCCATTTTAATGGTACACTACACACACACACACACGGGGGAGAGAAGAAAAAAGGTCAAAGGCCCTCCTCGCTCGGGTTGGGAGGGGTTGGGGGGGGAGGGGGGAGAGGGACGGGAGCGCAGACGGGAAGAAAAAAGTGTGTGCACTGCACAATTAAAGAGGGGGGATGGTGGGGGAGGGGGGAGTGGGGGAAGCAGAGGAAGGTCCAAGGCCAGGGCAGAGCGGTCCAAGGGCGGGAGTGGGGGAAGTATATCACGCACACACACACACACACACACACACACACACACACACACACACACACACACACAGAGAGAGAGAGAGAGAGAGAGAGAGACAAACACTTCCACTCAACGATGGGGGTTTACCACTGGTACCTCTTTTCCCTTTTTCTTTCTTCCTGGGTTGCTCACAGTTGTGTGGTAGACCAACTCGTCCACTGACAGGGGGCTGCTGTCTAAAACTTTTCCAGTGTTCCTTTCCTCTCGGGTCTCCCCACCCCCCAGGCGAAGGCGGACACCCCCTTCCTCTTCCTCGTGCTGGTAGCGCGCATCTTTGGGGTGTGTTTTGACATTGGGCATCCAAGAGAGGTTTTTGTTTTGTGCTCGATATCTATGAAGGAGTATTTGCAAAGCACACAGCACTTTGTCAAGCCAATCCAACCTGGGGAGTATTCTGTGGATGCGAGACCTATGTACACAGTGCGGTTCCCGCGTGCATATCTACTAGCAGGATATCGGTTCATGTTAGTTGCACGCGCAAAGGGTATTTTGCGACAGTCCTGACCAGAAACATATCTAGTGCTCTGGGCTTCGCACGACGAAATCTTTGCATGGACCAATTTCACGCGAACTCACCCGGTGCCGAAACGGTGGCAACAATAAGAGATCCAATGCAAAGAACTAAAACAAAGGACACTTACACACAGGAACAAAGAGGTAGTACATTATGCAAGTACCCGGACAGTAGGGTAAGGGTACCAAAATGATGGCCCAGTGGCACGGCCCCTTGCTGTCAGAGCATGACACCCAAAAAACCTCAATTCATAGAATATCTTTCCGCAGGAGATCCCTAAGAAGTCGCGCATCAGGGAGCCTAGATTGATATCGCATCCTCCAGAATACCGTTGTTTCTGTACCGAATTGAAGTTGCTGATAGTGTCATCCTGAAACCATGCCCAACATGCACCTTGCGGTTCCACCACAGGGTACGTGTTTGGTGCATGTACCCTGCCGAGTCTCCCCGCACTGTATGGACATGCCCGGGGTGCGGCAGACAGATCGGCAAGTCAAATCGTGCCAGTGTTGCCCATTAATCATTCAAACACGTCAGAGGCAAAGATGATGCAAGCCCATTCTTTTTCTGCATATATTTATTATATACTTCTCTTTAAATTTCCAATGGGAGTGATAGCCGCGGGCGGGTGACGTTTGAAATCGGCAGCTCCTCTCCCCCCCGGGGCAGTCGACGGCCGGTAGGGCAACCCCAGTGATCTGGCTCCAAACTGTAAGGAAGTATACTAAGGGTTCATAAAATATTCTCGTGATATTAGCAAAAAATAAGGTCTTAGGGATCGGCTACGCGACAAGTATTTTTTTTGTCTGCGGACGGGTTGTGGAGTGGACGGTAGTCACCATGTCGAGCATCCCAGGAACGTAATAACCAGGGCCAAAGAGTGCAAAGTTGTGGAGTTTCGTATGGTGTCGCAGAACACTCTGCACAGGCCTTGGTGACGCTAGGTGATGATTTGTGTATCGCGTGGTGCCACAGCATACAGATTTCGAATGCACAAGTTCCGGAAAAATTCGAGATCTGAGTACCGCCTTTGCCAGAGATGTTCTTTAATGGAAAAAATTGTCTAGTTTGCATACCCAATTTTCGACTTCGGTTCAGTGGGGGAGAGTGCTAGAAATACTGCGGGACAGGCGACGAGTTTGATCTGACATCACAAAGCGGGACGTGGGGTATGCAATCCGCCAGGGTCCCATCAGATCCTCATCGCCGACGCGGCCAAGCCATAATATGCTCTTCCTCTGGTTTGGGTCCCTCATAGTTCACATACCACAACCATATAAAGTAGGAAATCGGGAGAACGCACGGTAATTTGCTACTCTTCTTCCCCCGTGCTCAGCGAGAACATTGGCCGTGTCTTCCGGTGGCGATGGAGCCGACCGTTCTCCCCCAGTGTACATGTACACTGTGTTTTGCTTGAAAAATACCGGCAAAGGAAAAGCACGAAAGACAAGGGGCCCAATGTAAAGATACAGAAAGTTCCGGTAATATTCGCGAGACCGTGGAGAAAGCAAAAGGGCCAACCACGCAGGAGAGGAGGGCGGGAGGGGGACTGACAAAAAGCGCTGACGCTCTCACAGACCCTCTCCAAGGTACACCGAGGTCACAACCCCAGGACCCCAGGACGGGGGACATGGTCCGGATGGACACACGGATTTTGGCAAAAGTAAAAAAAAAAAAAAAAGGGAAGGGGGAAAGGGGCAAGGGGACAAAGCGGGAGCCCACCGTCCACTCCCGGCGTGTTTGATGCAGCGGCGAAGGTCTCTCTGTTCCAAACACCGGGAGAAAACAAAGTTGTTGACAATTTTGAGTGGTATTGGATTGTGGCTACAGGTTCCATCTTACGGCACTGGCGCAGGGATTCAAGGTCAAAGTTGGTTTTTGCGATCAAGATGGAATGGTGAGCATAGAGTTGGACTAGCCCGGTGTTGCTGGTATTTATTGGATTCACTGTGCTGATCAAGCAATCTTGAGCCATGATCTTGACCCCAAGAAGCTAAGTGGCACTCGTCCTTTTCTTTAGCAAACCAATATGTCGTTCAAGCAAATCGTCCTCACCGGCCTGGTAGCCGCCGTGGCCGCCAACCCGGTTCCGTCTGTCCCGGAGGTCCTCACCAAGGCGTTGAATGAGCAATTGACAGCATCCGTTGGCCTTGACCCCGTCACCTACGGCCTTGGAATAGATGAGACTGGCACCTACGTCGGAAGACAGACTACCTTTAAAGGGGGTTGCGAGAAAGCGAAAAAAGTTAGAGCGCAAGCCGCAACCTGCATGCTCTACAAGTTGGATGAAGACAACCTCAACCAAGTGTTGGCCGTCGAGGGCAACCCGTACGGAATCCACGGCACCGTCAGGAGCGGAGACAACACCTTTGACCTTGAGGACGAGAGCCAACTGCAGGATCTATTATGGTACCGTATTGCACCCATGAGAATCGACACTGATGAGAACGAGTTTATTTTGTCCATTGGTTCCGATACCCATGGATCCGAGCCGATCATTCTCGACAACAAGGTCTACCTTGATAGCACCTTCGCAAAGGACACCTCCCTGGGACGTGTGGCTGTGTTCCACTTCGCACCCAAGAAGTTTAACGAAGAGCTCTCACTTCTGTGCGGCTATGCTGCTGTACCTACGTGCCTGTAGGAATATAAGTCGCATCGTCCCAAGCAGCCAAGCCCTCAATAAAACGTTCGTTTCGCACATCGATATGCAGTTTTAACCATGTATCTGAGTGTGTGTGTTTTTGGCATAGTTATCAGAGCCCACTCCCGCCCCGTCAAGGCGTTGTTCACGGCTGACAGTGGGATGACGAGAGCCTTTGCCTGCGCAGGGCTTCGTAAGACATCAGTGTAGAAACAGAGACGCCTAGCGGCACTGGGTGCCGCGAGCTAGAGCTTCCGCCATCAGGACAAAACTGTGTATACATGAGGAAATCATTTTTGGCTCTTTCGGAATCGAGACCAAAGGTGAGTACTGAGAGAATGTGTAAGGTCAGACTTATGCTCCAAGTCTCCTTCAGAAAACGAATTGTGGTAGTTGCACATTGACACTGTCGCTCAACGGGCAACTGTGGCATGTCTTGGTGTACGCCAGTAGACGGTGATGAGCACACTCCGTTTGTATGTGACGATCGTACACAATCTTCCATCGATTTCATGGTCAAATATGTATCGACGATGGCCTCTGGCCCGTCTTCTCGTTCCTTGGGAAATAGTGGCTCTGACATTAGAGTGTGAAATTTTCCTCTCGGACTTACGATCTCTGGCATGGGGAGAGATCTTCAGGCGCGCGACCTGGTGCGTCAGGGGGTCAAGAAACTCCAAAGACGGCAAATCTTCCCTATGCTCCATGGATTGTAGTTCGGCATCATTATAACGATCATGCTCTTGCAGGTATTCGTCCAGGTTGTAAGCGAGGTATGCCATACCGATAGCGGCTACTGCAAAACCTACCATCCGACCCAGAGCGTTATCATTATCTCTCTGATTAGCCATCTTGCGAGCACGACGTTTCCGCTACATTTGTTCTTTGCAGACGGGGTAAGCCGAACCTGACACCTTTCTAGTCCTTTAGTACTTGGCCAATCTGCGGCCACTCCTGTCATACGAACCATATTCACTGACATTATGTGAGCCGACGAACTTGCTTTCCGTGCGTTCCTTTTCAGGGCTTTTTGCCGCTTCAGAACCAACACGTTAGAGAAGCTGATGTCGCGTTCTTCTTTTCGCACGGATTCCCCCCGCCTCCCCCCGGGTTTCCCTCCCGACGAGGGCCTGTTTAGGTCTACCCCATTTTCTTTTTTTGAATTCGCAAGCGCTTTTTAATTTTTTCTGACCCTCCACACAGTGTCACGGTGGACAATGTATGACGTTTACGCCTCGGAGAAAATCCCAACGTGTGCACACCAGCAGAGGCAAACTGGTCGGAGATCCCGTATTCGTTTTCACCCGTGGTTTGTGTGATTCACAGGTGGTCTTGCACAACTTCAGAAAACGGACAGTGCGCAGTTGCACGTTGCCACTGTCACGCAAAGGGCCACTGTGGCAATATCTCAGTCAACACCAGTATGCGGTGATGAGCACACTCCATTGTATCGAAAAGAGCCGTTGGCCGGTCCTATATCTCTCCTTGGGAAATGGTGGCCCTGACATTGGAGCTTGAAATGTTTCTCCGGCGCATACGAAGAGAGGCATGGCTGTCTTTTTAAAACTTCACCAATAATTGGTTAATTTTTGTCGTAGAATCCATATTGACTGACAGTCTTTGGCCTGACGAGGTTTGTTTCCGTATGTTACTTTTCAGGACATGTTGCTGTCTCAGACCGCACATGCCAAAGCAGCTGACTTCCCTTTCGTTGTGCCCCCGGAGACTCGGCTCGGTCCCGCGCCCACAACTTTTGGACTAACCTCCCCCCTTTTTCGTTGGCAGTCTCCGATCCCGCGCCCACAACGTTTGCACTAACCTCACCATTTTCGTTGGCCTACCCCGTAGACGGCGTCACGGTTATCAGCACCAGGCACACATGGAGACAAATGGCCCGCACCCCCGGCCAAACGACAAACGTTTTCTACTGATCTCGGAGACAACACATATGTGCCTGCCTGAAGGGGTTCTGCGCCGCCGGGGTCGCCAAACAGATTCCGGCAAAATCAAAACTGGCCAACACTCCGATAAATGAGCCAAGGTGCCCACCCGTACTTGACACCTAGGCAGTTTGCTGCCTGCGCAAAAGTTTATGATTAGATATATCGGGTTGTGATGGGCCGGGCAACCAGCAATCCAAAGGGACACAGATTTGCTGCGGTTGATGAATTGGGCGACGGTGAACGTGCTCTTTGACATACGGGGGCAGATGGCTTTGGGCCAAAATGTCCCCAAATGAATCCGCGAACCTTTCTCAACCCGCAGGACGCAAGGTCCAGGGTACTACTGCTCCCAGCAGGCCCCCCATTTGCTTGCGGACGCCAGGCACTTCAAGGCATGTTGAGCGTTGAAATGAGGGCAAACTCAGGGGCTTCAACCTGGCCAAGTGGTGATGTGTTGAGGTGGCTTGTTTGAGTGTGTTTTGATCGTGCAGGATGAACACCTAAACCTCCAAGCGATCTCCTGCCGTCACCCAGGGGAGCGATTGCCATTTCGGGGTGGGCGACGACGAAGCTACGCACGGGGGATTCTCCGGTAAGGGCCGGGCGCCAAAGGACACGGCGGGCAAGCTGACGAAGTATAGCCATCCCCGGCGAAGGGTTTTCGTCCGAACCTTTGGGGTGTTTTGCGGGTTTTCAGTATGCGTGAGGGAGGGAGGGGGCTCCCCTGGCCCCCCCGGGGGAGGGGGGGACAGGGCACCGTTGCTCTACCACCAAAAACTTTCTATTCTTTTCTTTGCAAAAGCTTCTTATAGAGAGAGGCCTTTTTCTTTCTGGGCGCCCAAGGGGGGAGTTTCTTGTTTAGCTCTGTTTTTGGTTCTTGCTTGGTACAATTTTTATACTAACATTTCTTCCTACTGTGCTATACTTGGATAAGAGCAAGAAGAAATTAAAAAAGAGAAAAATACAAAATCGCCGAAATCAGCGGAAAGAGGGGCCAAAGAAAGGGGGGGGGGAGAGAGAGCAGCCAGCTGCTCTTTGCTGGCCTTCACGCCACCACCGGTACGGGGGTAGGGGGAGGGAGAATCAAAATAAAGGGCCCGAAGCACTTGCCGCCCCTCCCCTCCCCCTTTCCCAATCAATCGAAGATGTTAATATGCGTACTCGCGATCAGGCTGACGTGGGTACCGATTGGGGAAACGCGGGTTCGTTGGTAGTGGTCGACTGTGAGTGGACACATTTTATGAAATATTTCATTATAGTGGAATTATGGCAATAGTTTTGTGTAGCGAGGGCTGTACAGGGTCTGCGCCATTCGGCGTACGATTTCTTGTTCCGCACCCGAGGACCGATGGGTCCCGGGGCGGCGGGGGTAGCAGGCAAGGCAACCGGCAAGGAGGCCCGACCGTGACTTGGCCGAAGGCGCCGGGCAACGAAGGACCATACCAAGAGTCATTCCATCGGTCTCAAATTAGAAGCGTACTCTGCAGTCCTTGAAGATCAGTAGCAGTGAGTTGTATGTAATCAACGGGAATGAAATGAAGAGGTATAATGGTTCGGGAAATCCCGTTGTCACGCGGATTACAAAGACAGCGTTTGAGGACTTTGAGATCGAAAAAGATAAGTAAACACAAAACTGGCTTCCCCAAGCACACGACATGCGATGTCAAAGTGCCAGGGTTATCATTGCGGCCGCGATGGCAACGTTGACATCCCCCGTCTTTTCAAGCTCCTTCATGTACATAAACCGGGCTGCTATTGTTGATGATGAAGAATTGGGTGCGGGTCAAATTGTTGTGAGCAGAAATATTCAAAAGTTCATTGGTTCACTCACATGGAGCTCCGACTCAGACGATTGGTATGGTGATGGCCGATCTGCACCACTTCCTGAAAATGGGGTAGAAGAACCGTACAACGGTACCACTGTTCTATTCCCTCGGAGCGGATTTGTGCAATTGAACTTAACAGACACCCCCGAAGACGACTGTGATGGGGTGGGAGGTCAGTTGGATCTTACTTTTGACAGGTCCTCATCAGTCTCGTTAACATTCGATGTCTTGTTCTTCAAGGAAAAAGATCAGTGTTACTTCAAGTTTACTCAGTACGAGATGTCCCCGCAGGATCCCAACAATCCGCAGCCCTTGCCGGAGGTTGACTTGACAGGCTTTACACATGCATATCACTCGGCCACCGGGCTCAATGATCCCGTGGCTGTCCTGTCTAGTTGCAGGTCTGATGATTTCCAAAAGGATAAGGGCTGTCCTCACGTGTCCTGGAATGCAATGGACCATGCCCTCGGAAACATTCCCTTCAGTGGATACGTTCTCGGATCAGACGTATTTTTCCATTTTGTGGAATTCGTGAACAACGCATCTTTGTCGGCTGGGAATATCTATTTCAGTGAAGACTCTAATGGGTTGTATCCCAAGAACACATACCCATTCCCAGCCACCCTAAGCTCTGAGATTGGTCATATCAATACCAAGTTTCTAGATGAAGACCGTCTAGACTACTTGGAAACGAATAAGAACCAGACTATCACCTATGCCTTCGACGATGGCATGGGAGAGATTGTGGTTCATGTACACTACGTAAAAAGTGCCGAAGGCGAGGTAGACGGAGTCAATATTGACGGTCTGGAAGTGCATTCGGAGGCTATTACCAGAGACAAGGATATCACAGTAGTCTATACCATGCCATTATCAGCCCCCTTTTTTGACATTCCAGGTACTGCAATAGCGTCTCAGGTCAGTGTATGCTATTTGGACGACTACAAGGAAAACTGTGGTTGTATTGCTAACCAGCATAAGTACGTAGTGGATGGATTCAACGTGCCCAGTCTGTCCTGCGACCGTCCCCAGACGCAATTACCGGAGCCTCAAGGCAGAGCATCGACTCTCAGTGGCGCAGTTGCCGCTATCATCGGCGTCTCAATCGTAGGCCTGGGCATCATTCTTGGCCTCGCCTCTTGTATAATATTCTACCGCTGCCCTCGTACTTCACTTTCCAACGAGTCGACTTCTGACGAATCACTTGAAGACCAATCGTCAATCGAATGTCGTTTTGCTCGATCTACGTCGCTTGGGAGCTCTTAGTCTCGTTTCACGCATTACCGGCCAAGCTCAGGATGATGACAACCTTGCGCTATTGCGTTGTGTAGGGTGTCCGTTGTCTACCCGTGCTCACTTCCACCGTCCTCCGCGTCGATTGTTGGACAAGAGAGCTATAGCAGAACAAACAGATTGCCTGTTCAGGAAGGAGCCAGCCCTTCACTGGTAAGCCGAGAATGCATGCCAAATATTTTCCTTCATTCAGTATAGAGAAGCCACTTATCTCTCTGCACCATCACCCTCCCTAGAACTTTTTATTTTTTCTTCCTTTGTTAATACGGGTACCCGAGATCCAGGGAGTACCCACAATTCTCGGTTACCCACTATTCTCGGTCCTGGGTGCCAGTGCCTCGATGGTCAGATGCCCTCTCACGGACGCGTGTGCATTGGCGATTTTCATCGTCTCGCAGCTCCCTACGAAAATCAAACCCCTGCCTCAAATACAAATACAACCGATAGAGAGAGAGACAGAGAGAGACAGAGAGAGAGAGAGAGAGAGACAGAGAGAGAGAGAGAGACACAGAGAGAGAGAGAGAGAGAGAGAGAGAGAGAGAGAGACAGAGAGAGAGACAGAGAGAGAGAGCGAGACAGAGACAGAGAGAGAGACAGAGACAGAGAGAGAGAGAGATAGAGAGAGAGAGAGAGAGAGAGAGAGAGAGAGAGAGAGACAGAGACAGAGACAG
>PDIP01000012.1:286629-303805 GCA_002811645.1 Corallochytrium limacisporum
GCAGCGATCATTTCTTTACCGATGCCCCCCCCGCCCCTGTACGTGGTGTTTCCAATGGTCTAGCATATTTTCAGGTCCCACGCAGTAACAATTCGAATTCATAGAACGTATTGCTGCCTACTACACAACCGCTGAAAAATGGGGGAGAGTGTACTACGCAGTAACAATTCGAATTCATAGAACGTATTCCTCGTCCTTTCCGTCTGTTGCCTTGACCAGCCTCCCTTAACATTCTGCCGGTTGGACAGGAACGGTGTTGGAGTGAATGTAGTTTTGAATACCACCATGAAAATGTCCTCAATGAGCCTTGCAATGAGATTCGGAATTGGGCCCACATTGCGAGCATGATACTGCACTATCTGGTCGGCGAGGAATTGTTTTATACCGTGGTATATATTAATTGTAATGAATCTACTATCCTACCTGTGTACACATCATGCAGTCAAATATATAAGAACAGGTGACAGGAGACGAACGGCCGAAGATCTGTCAGTTGGCAAAACATAAGATAACGAACGAGATTGAAAAGGGCATCATCGAGTGGGCAGACAATGCCCACTGGTCTATTCGTACCTTCTTGGTACCACGGTACCAAATTGGAACGCATTCTTTTCCCACCTACTGCTTTCGGTAAGAAAGTTTTTGTAGCCCTCCTGGCAGTAGTCAGGTCGTGGTCTGCAACATTGTTGTTCGCTAATCGTAAAACCACCACTCTGTGAAAACATGTTTCAGATCAGCGAGAGTGTTTTCTCACTTAGTCCCCTCCCCCACAACTCCCAATAGCACTGACTGCGGGGTGTCGCTGGGTATCGACGGGTAGACTTTCAGTACATTCGGTTTAAGGAATGGGGTTACTATCTTTAGGATAGGATGAGAAGAACTTTGCCACCCACACGCAGTGACCCGAAAAGCTACACCTCCTTGTATGGTACCACGGGTATCAGAATGTTAATATCTACTTACCCTATTTCACTGGAAAACTTGTAAGTCACAACCTATTGTCCATCAGCTATACTGCCAACAGCAAAAATAATCTAAAGAACCTTTCTACAACAACGCAGGCAACAAATTGCAATCTTTGGAACCGAGTCGCATTGCTAGTCGAGATGTATTCGCTAGTTGGTTGACTGTCAATAGACATGGCAGTTAAGTTAGCTTGCTTCCTTACTCTACCCATTTTGGATCACCATGAAAATTGGTAGTATGATTGTTTCGGGTGTAATGCCATGGTGCATTCACAAGAGTCGCTGTGCTTCAGATGAAGATGAAGGCCAGTGATCTTAACTCACTGTCACGTGCAACAAACATCCTAAAAACATCCAAGTGACAGTATACAGCGCCTAGAGCATGATTCGCTCGAATCGAGTGCGCCCGGACTCGTCCACATAGCCAGATGCCGGATACGTGTTCTTAACGCGGAGCCCAAGAAGTTCGAGTGATTATGGGCAATTACACAGGGTTTGATTTCTCATGCCTCTTCAAAGGTGTTGCTAGCGCTGTTATTCATGGTAACTGTGGCTGTCTGGTCGGCTTTGGTGTCGTCTGTCCAGCGGAGTGTCTGTGAGGCCCTTCTCCGCGAGGAAAACGTAGTCAATGAGAAGGCTCTTGGAAGAGTCACTACTAAGGATAAGTAAGGGAGTTTTTATTGAGAATCTGTGGCGTTGTGGCGTCGCATATGCACGGCAGTCTGAAGTTGCTTCGGCTGTGGCACACCGAGAGAAGGGGAGGCTCGAACACTAACAGATTACCAGTGCGCGACATTCTCGAAGTTCACCAGCATGCTATACACCAGAATCCCGGTTCCTGCCTGGGGATGGACAGTCTGGGGCCAAACACGTTCCTCGATGGTGTGTCGGAAGGGACACATCCCGTCCTAGCGGTCTCCCTGACCCCCGTACTCCTCACTGCTCCCCGTAGTTGGATGCTCTGCATATCCACTTCAAGCGCACTGCTCTCAAACCCAAGTACCCTGTCACGACATTGACCTTCGTATGTCGAGGCTTTAAGTCGTTCTATATATATATGAATCTTTGGTTACTGTAGTATGGTTACATGTCACCAGTATAGGTTTAATATAGAAGTATCCATAGCATGGGAGTCAAAGAAAGACGGGAACAGGGGTACCGGACTGGCCCTGAGCTACTGGCCCACCCACGACCGCAGTACGGTGGTATCACTGGTTCTGTTACTGCTCGCTGTGGCTCATGTGAATACTGTTTGTCACACCATTGCCTTCGTGTGCACTTCTTGTACATCAGATATAGCCTTCCCCAAGGTTTGGGCACCCTTCATACCCTTCACGAATTTAACCAGTACTTCACATTAATTTTATCAGGCATCTTGCTTTGAAGGTCGTTAGGTGCCGTTACAATAATTTACCACCTCTTGGGATCTATGGGTTCGTCAGCTCGGTCGACACATTAACCATGTTCACCCTCTGTATAAGTACGACACCAGCCTCCGACACACTCCATGTCCCACTCGCACTCATCATCGTGGGCTCCAAGGTGAGGGTTGTCTCCATTGGGAGCACAATAGCCGTTGGTGCACTTTTCGCTCCAACACTCTTCGTCCAATGTACACTCAGCGTTGATGCGAAGCGACATATTAGTGGGTTGGTAAGTGTCAGGGATCGGGATACATGTGTTTCCATCGCAGCATTCCCCTGAAGATTCGCACTGCTGGTTAACCTCCTTGCACACAAAGGGCTGACAAGTGCCTAAGATCTGGTTACAGACGTTTTCGTTGCAGCATTCCAATGAAGATTTGCACAGCTCGTCAACAATGCCACATGCAAGGCTGGAATCCTGGTCGTATATGTTCTAGTTGGGCCATCCACCTCCAGGACTGCCATCCAGGTAGAGATCTAGGTCAGTAACCGCATCAGTGGGTGTAATGACCATCTTGAAAACACCCAACTGCCAGTGTCCGCTCCAGAGGATGATGCGCTCGAAACGGGTGTACCCAAGTTCGTCTTCGTAGCCAGGTATCGCCCCCTGGTCTTGGATCTTTTCTGGTCCGAAATTGTGTTTTGCCAATAGCATCTGATGGATCTGGCCACCAAAACTGCAATAGTATTACCTATCATAGCCTTTCGATTGGCCTTTCCGGACTAGGTACTTCCTAATTTATCTTTGCCGCCAACGGGCTGATCAGTACGTTCAATGGGTACGCAAGAGTGGCATGACTTTTAACAGATGCTGCCCGGTGTCCGCATATTATGCGCCTCCGATGTTCGCATTTCAAGACATCGCACTGTATTGCACAACGGATAGCACATGGCTTCAGATTGAATTTGGAAAGCGGAACCAAGAAATTGTGCTGGGTAGATAGAGGAGACCGTACCATGGTGACAGTTTCTCACACTGCTGTGTTAAGAGCAAAGTTTCTTAAGTGGCAGTTTTCATAACAGAGGAAGGACGCCAATATGTTCCGCCCTGGACAATGTTTCTTACGCAACTGTGAATGGACCCTTCCTTTTGACCTTATGGGGAGGGAGGAAGGTGGCTGTCCCTATGGCTCCAAAGGGGGGTTTGGTGCTTTTATTTCCCAAGCAGTGGCCAAACACTTGTATGACGCATACCTACGGCTTCATTTGTTCCTTGTGAACGATTTTACCTTAGATTTAACTTTGCAGAATATTCTGTTCACACGTAGTACAGCCGCCCCAAACCACCACTCATCGTCGTCTTCTTTGGACACCTCTTTGGCCTCCGGGGTCAATGGTCAGAATGGCGTTACTCAGTCATTCCCGCTACCGAGGGGGGGGGGACCCCGAGCACGGAGGAGAGAAGGGAGACCCACTACAGTGGGTCGCCCTGGTCCCCAGAGTTCCCTCCGCCTACGGTGGGGACGGGTCCCGTAAATTTTAACCGGCCGGCACGAAAATGGAGAAAATCCTGGCTCACGGCAACATGATCATTAGCGGTGCCTCGGTGAGGACCCTCTCGCTCATGTTGGGAATTTGTAGACGCTTGACTGGCGGTACCTTGGGGATTACAATGGGAAGATGGAATAACACCAGATATATACCTGTAGGCGCAAGGTCTTGAGATTGACATCGCGACACTAGTTGTGTGGGCGGCTCCTTCCTTGTCATATTAAGCCGGTAACCGCCGCGGTACACTGCATGTTCATTCTATAGAACTGTGCAACCCAACAGTAGAGAGTGTAGATAGAAGTGGTGGCTTGGATCTTTGTCTTAGGGGTCTGTCTGCCTCTTTGGGGCCATGGGAGAAGGACGGGGTGGAGCAACTGTTGACATCCCATGGCCGAGTTTTGCAGATTGCTGTACTCCTGCGATAAGGTTGCGTCCGAAACTTGATACGACAGTACGATTTGTTACCTGTGCGATCGAGTCCGGCCCGGAGGGAAAAAACAATGGTACATGTACCTAGGTGCCTTTGGATGCCTTTAGATCGAAAAGTAAATGGGCAAACGATTTAGTTCCCAGTCATTTGTCACTTCTGACCATGGGGGAAACAGGGTTTCGTCTGGAATAGCAATGCCCATGGGCTGGGAACTGGTTGTGAGGGGAAAAATGACGTACACTTGGAAGCAGCTAAGGAGAGCCAACGATTCCATGACAGCAGAGGATGGCGCCCACAACAGAGCGCAGGTTATCCTGTTTCGTCATTGCACTCTTTCCATCTGCTACGATGATCACTCTTGCTACTAGGTCTGTTCTATGCCTCTCATCTCTCTAGTCATCGGAAGTCATTACGATTTCCGAGCCTCATACAAAGTCAAGTCAGACATTGAAGATTGCGGTTCCTGCATGGTGGGTATAGCAAGTACAGAATGATCCAATGTACGCAAGTGAAGTTCCTGCATGCGCACCTCAATACGTGCAGGATGGTGATGAGTCAGCACAAAGGCTCACCCTTCTCCGAGAAAGGGAAAGGGCAGCTTCAACAGTCTGGCAATGCAACGATTTGAAGGTCAATCCACGACATTGGGGTCAGGGAAGAGTAATCATACAAGGAAAGCAGTTTCAATGCTGGCATGCAGGGAACACATCACTTTGATCAATGAGGGATTGCAATGGGAAGTTTCTCAACCATCAATCGCTGGTTTGTAGAACAAGTGATATTTTGGATGGACAGGGCAATCCCTTGGGTTCCCGAGTCCGAGAACCTTCAAGGTTGTGAACAACCCTGACAGGCTCAAACCCATTCTCCCGCCCTGAGAACTGCAGGTGAACGATGGATCCACACGGTGCACAAGTCCACGCTTTACCGCAGTCAATGCTGTTGTCGTTTTCAATACCTCACTGCATCTTTCAAATATACTGATCAACAGAGAAGTTCGATGCCGACTAACAATTCCAAAGAAAGTCAGGGTCACACTTGACGGCCATTGCGACCCAGTTCCGCCCCAGGGTACTTGAAGATCGGTTGATCACTACGAGAATACGACCATTTCTGCATATACAGCGCTACTAGCAAAGAAATACACTTCAGGACCACAATGAAACTAACTATCCTTCAGTTTACTGCCATCGCCTTTGCTTTCATTGCAAAGCCCATCCAGGCGGCTCCGTCAGACAATGACATCTTCCCGACAACTCTTCCGATTCTCCCCCCGCCCAAGGTCCAAGCTTTGGGGTCTGCGGCCTGGACAGAGGACCCCCCGAAGGAGCCTTTCTGTTCACCACCCCATGACATCTGTGACCTGAGCCTATTGCAGTTGGGCCGTGACCACCAAAGTTTCAATTTGGCACTTGGTGTAAACTGTGACATGACCCCAATCGCTGTGGAATACGTTTCCCAGAAGCACAATCTGGAGGAATTCATTCTCCAATTTCTCGGCAACTTCAATATGGTACCAACACCAGTGGAAAACCCATGGGAAAAAATAGTGCCTGGTGGGCCACCAATGCCAAGATGAACATTCTGTGGGGTCCCCTCCTGCAGGCACCCTTCTTTGACCCAGACGTACGAGCAGACGATCTGGAGGTTTACAAGCAACGGCTCTTTTCCGTGATCCAGGGGACTGATGAAACCCCATGCGCGACTTCAGAGTACGAACAAGCCGATGGCGTTCCGTACGGTATTGGCTTTCCGCTCTATGACAGCTACAACGGTGTAGATACTCCAACCCCAGCGTCCGTTCGAAGCACCTGGTGGACAATGGACTACACGCGTAGTCCAATGCATGCACAATACGACATGAACACGAACGCGTCGCCGTCGTGCGACAAGGAGACCTTTTCCTACAATCAAGCCGTGTCTAAAACGACCAGTGCCACAAGTAGCCACTCAATTTCTGAAGAGTTTGAGTTCGACTTTGAAAGCAAGACCACAGCTGAAGTGAATGCGAAGTTTATGGGCATCGGAGCAAGCATGAAGGAAGAAATCACAGTAGGGTTCTCCAATACCATTGCGGCCTCCTGGAGCGAGTCTTCCACTGTCACCCATTCTACCACCACTGCTGTATCCAACAAATACGAAGCTAAGCTTCCTCCTTATGCTGTGTCCAACATCACACAGTATGTGGACCAAGTTCACGCAACTCTGGGATACACGAACGATGTCCGATATAATGATTCCCAGCCTGTCAAGACGTACACTTCTTTGCAGAAGCAAGCCCATTTTGGTCATAGCAACCACACTGCCACCATGGGTGAGGTAAAGGAGTTGGTCATTGAGGCCGCTGACTTGCTTGGTGTGAAGTTTTCCGAGTTCTTCGAGGATGTCATCACAACAGCCTCAATCTCAGGGAAAGCAGCTACAACACAGGGTATGGCAGTAAGCACTCTCCACAATGGCTGTGACCTTAATGCTGTTCACAGTGGTCATCTGCCACCAAACGAATGCACTGATCTGGAGGCTCTAGCCTATCCGCCACGAAAGGGCTGTTAGGAATTGTACCATGAGAACGCCAAGGACTTTTTTTAAACATGCTAAAACTTGGTTGCCACTTATCTCTGCTTTATGAATATTCTGATCCAGAGTATGCACTGAGTGCAGCTAGCTCATAGATCCATTTGTGCGGAGAATCACTTCAACTGTTCATTTACCATCCGTAGAATCCGACGGGTACTAGATCTGTTTTCTGGCCTGTTGCACTCGGAGATCTCCAATATGCAAGCTTACCAAGTCCGATCGAAGTGTCTCCCAGGTGTTTTATTCATGAATTTTCCAAACTACTAAATTGTCAAGTAAATGTCAGGCCCGAAGGTGCCGAGAATACACGATTACGGACTAAGATTCGTGAGAAGAGGGAGGGATCCGCTCGATTCAAACCTGCGTACACGTCACATTGAAGTAGAGTGTAGCAAAGAAATTGGAGGTGCCGTCAGCCGTGGAAGAAAACTCACGGTGCTCCCCGACAACAGTCATATTTTTCATCACTGAAGGAAGTTGAGTCAAGGAGATGTTGCCGGTGAAACTGTCCCAATCTTTGTCATCACACTCATTCTCAGGTGAAGCCACAAAGGAGTCAGGCCATTGCAGGTCGACATACCACCACGGCACCTCTCCTGCGGAGACTTGAACGGCCAAGTCAACACCGTCTATGGATGGATTACTTTCGTGACATGGGCAGCTCCCTAAGGAAGCTGCGCCCCCGTAGCCAACCTGCAGCCCATCTGAAGACTTGCACCTGTGATACGATGGTTCATCATTGTTCTTGGATTGTCCAGTTTTAACTTGGTGGGCAGTAACTTCCGCCTTCTGGCATGTCACCTGTGGGGCAGAAACTGCATGGGAAGAGGCAAATAGAGTCATTGCCATGGCGAGAATACAGTTAATGCAGCGCATTGTGGATGTAGACAACTTTTTTGGTGTCGTTGCTACCTTATCAAGTGGCACCATTTCTTTGTCAAAGCCAAAGTCTAGCAGTCATAGCAGTAAGATCCGTTGTACGATCATCAGAGCATGAAAATTGGACTGCACTTAAATACCTGTAAGCCACTGACATCTCCGTGGGCACACAAAATTACATCGGCGAACATCAATAAATGAATGATGTTTACACACGCGTGCGCACCACAGGGCCCCGCAAATCCTTTCCCCCAACCCGCGGGGAGCATCTGCACGCTAACACCTACCTTAGAGATCGGCGAAACAGTAGGGACGAGACCAGGGACGCGCTTCCCTGTCCCGGCCCCCTTCCCCTCCAATGCCAATTTCTCCCCCCCCCCCCTTTCCTTTCGTCCGCGTCCGTGCGCGCAGGGAAAGCGAAAAGGGAAGAAGGAAAGGAAGGAAGGCGGGAGCGCGTTAATAGTTAGGCACTCGTGTATCCCCTATGGCCCCATCAGCAAAAGGATGGCTACCAATAATTTGGCACCACTCCGACATTTCTCTCTAACTGTGCCCAGAGATTTTCTTTTTTCCGCTTTCTTTCTTGTTTTTTAGGACTTTGTGTCCATTTCCCTTTTGGCACAAGCGAAGAGACTGGCCAACAACGGGCGCCACGGAAAAAGTGTGCGAACTGAAATCGCTTTTTTGTTCGTTTGGGGATGTACACAAGCTCGGAACTACGGGGTACCACTGACCATACTGGCTCCC
The DNA here is from genome assembly GCA_002811645.1 of Corallochytrium limacisporum. Taxonomy (NCBI): domain Eukaryota; genus Corallochytrium; species Corallochytrium limacisporum. The sequence continues at coordinate 295,143 of PDIP01000012.1, forward strand.
CATTCGCGTTCGCCTGGTGCCCCGGGGAGGGGGAGGGTTACACAAAGCGAAGGGGTGCTTTCTCTTCTTCCGTAGAACTCTCCTGGATCTGTGCGAACAGAAATATAAACTTGGGAGAACCAAAGACATACAATGCCTCGCAGCTGGCTGCTTTCGACGTGAAACTGCAATGGATCGTTCATTCATTCGCAATAGCAGGAGTGGGTGGTTGGTTGGTTGGTGGGCCGGTGTTTTGGGTACCGTTGCTGGCCCCAAAGGAACTCCAAAGTCCATATCTGGACGACGGGTGACGAATGCGTTCTTGGGCGGGCAGAAAGTCTCTTGCTCGCTTACCAAGAAAGAGTGGCGATCGGCAAGAGAGTCCGCATGTCGCTAAAACTTTCGATGAGCAATGGACACGTCCTGCCATCACGTCCTATGAAGTTTCGCATGATCCATGCCCGAAGAAAACAATCTGTCTTACATGCCCAAGTAGTTTATTAGTGACAAGAATTGTTCCTGGATCTACAGTTGCGCAAAAACTCTGTCTAACGAGCATTACCACCCTTGAGTGCAGTATTAATTAAAGCACTCAATCAAAAAGAATCAGAAAAGACCTCTTTTCTTGTGAAACTTACTTTTCGTCTCAAACCCTCTTGAATTCTGTAAAAGAGGGTGGTTGTATATTACCGTGACCTTCAGGATTCTGCGATCGACAAGGGAAAGTCCAAGACAAAACTGTGGACTGTGTTTCAATCAAGTGTGCAAGAAGTGGTAGGAGGATACTCAAAGGCCTGCATGGCATTGCAAGACTCGCCTGGAACGTCCCGGGCGTCACATGCGTAGTGTGTAGATCTCACAGATATGCCCTGGACAGAAGTTGCTTCACCAGAGACGGACGCCGTTGTGAGAATATCCTGAAAGGTAGCACTAAATGTAACACCAAGTAACTCGGCAGCATCAAGAATCAAAGTTTTGACCTGACCAAGAGTTGTAGTGTGGGGGCTGGTGCCCGAAGTATACTCTTTCTGCGTGCTTATGTACGGGCGGATACTGACAGAGTCCGAATAGTGTGTCATTCGTGTATCCCAGACGGGCTTCAACCTGATCCACATACTGTGTAACGTTGGATATGGCGTATCCAGGGATTCTAACAGTTTCGTAGTTAGAAACTTTGGAGGTAGATTGTTCCGTGACCGTTTTGGACGTATCATAGGACGCTGATATCGTATTGGAGAACCCTGTTTTTACTTCCGTTGAGACTTTTGAACTCATACCTGCCATACTGGCACCCACTTCGGCCGAAGCCTTGACTTCTGTTGAGTATTTAAATGAGTCAGAGATAGAGTGGCTGCTAGTGGCGCTAGTGGTCAGTGTCACTGTGTCCTCGTAACTCAATTGCACGATATCACATTGGGGGGACATGTTTTTGTTCATGGAGTACTGTACATTAGTCGGGATATTCCTGGACTCCATTGTCCACCAGGTACTTAGTACCTTTTCGGGCTCTACCGCTGCCCCCCCCCCATTGTATGCCGAAAGATAAGGGAAGCCAACGGCGAAAGGAACGCCGTCTCCTTGATCGTATTTAGTTTGGGCGCATGGCGTGTCAAGGCTGCCACCCATGACCTCATACAACGATTTCTGGTAAGTATCCAAATCGTCTTTGGACACATCCGGGTCGTAGAACGGTGCTATCAGAAGGGGACCCCACATCACATTCATCTTGCCCAAAAGGGATTCCCAGGAGCTACTCACATCCATCGACTTGGCCCCCTTCGCCAACATATTAAAGTTGCTGATGAATTGAAGAAGAAATTTTTCCAAATTCTCCTTCTCCTTCACGTATTCCTTGGCGATGATGGTGGTGTCACATTGGCCCCCCACAGCTTTCATGATATTTTGATTATTGACACCTTCGCGTAGCAGATCCATATCACAAACACCAAGAGGAGGCGAACACTTAACATTGTTATTGTTGGCTACGGTAAGATTCAGCGGATCAGTCTCAAAAGGCAAGGTTGGCTGGCTTTGAGAAGGCATAATTACATCGTTTGCTGGTGCCGCCTGAGTGATGCCCAAAACTGCGGCCAAAATGATGGATGTGCTGAGCACCGGATTCTGATTCATGGCTTTTGTCGATAAGTTACTTCTTTCTTAGTCTGTGAATGTTTCAGATTAGAACAAATTGCTTGCTGTTCAGGGGATCCTTAAGTACCTTGGCTGCGATTTAATGGGCTGCACATTCGTGACTTGGGTCCAGGTACAGCTCATTATTACCAAGGGCATTGTTTCGTTCACCAAAGACCAGCACATATTCTTCTACCTTTCCTTTGGGATCCGCGGACAAATTCGCACAGGCACGAACCACCCACACACACCCCGGGGGTTGTGTTCCGGCCCCATCTCTCCCTTCCCGCCTGCCCAAGGGGCCACCCCACCGTTCCACCATTTTCTTTTGAGTCATGGGTGAGGGGACGCAATGGGAGAGAAGGGGAAAAGGGGGGGAAAGGGGGCAGGGAAAGTAGAGGAGGTTAAAGTGGAGAGTAAGGTCATTCGGACTGGGACATCTATTCGGGTGTGTACGGTGGCCCCTTAGTCCCGAAGACTTTCTCATTGTCCATCTCGGCTTCGGGTGCCCAGGTACCCCATCTCCCCCGCCCCCCGCCTCCCCTCCCCCACTCCCCTATCTCCCGTCCGTGGGGAGCACCAAGCCCTCTTCCGACCTCCTGGGGACCCGTGTAAAACTTCATCCCAAGGTCAACCTTTGGGGCTACTGCTGTATGGTATAGTGAATAAATGGGCTGCCATCCGCGCACCGGACTGGTAATCACTCAATTTACTGCACAAGGATCCGGTGACTCCCAGATGAGCGGGGTTACAAGAGAGTGGGACGAAAAGGAACTTGCGAATTTTTTTTTTTGACAACCCTCCCGCTTCACCGCGAAGGGTGCCCCAGTTCTTGCTGACAGGCCGGGCACTTTCCAGCCATTGTGTACCAGCGCAGGTTGAACAAGCAAACGACCGAGGCCTGGCCGTCCGCCCCAGAGTGAGGGCGTTTAGGGGGTGGGGGTTCCTGAGAGGGGCGAGACACAAAACTCTCTTCATCTCCGGGATTCGCGGCAAAGTAAAGGTATGGCTTTACCCTGAGGCAAAGTAAAAGCAAGTAGACACGGTGTCAAACCAGAATCTCCGCGGGATCCGTTCGGTCGTCGCCAACGCCTCACAATTCCCGAGAATGACACCTGTTCGTCCGAAGGTGGTCCATTGAAGTAAGAAAGGCGGTTATGATAGGCCAGGGCAATCTATCGTGCCCAAGGGGAGTGAAGTGGCGGTGGTCCATCTAACGTGACTATCCGTTCCTGGAGACGTGATATTGATCCCTGGAGACGAATTCCGGACACTAGATCGTGGTGCTGCACAGCGGTCATAGAGTGCAGAGTAAAATAGGTTGATATTGCTTATCACTGAGTTTGGGACTGTAGTATTACGGTGGTGTAGCCCTAGTTCCACGGTATCAGGAGCACGCGGAGCCTCCCGCAAGCGTACGTGGCATCCGGGACATCCATCGCCGTCCGATTATCATGCAGAGATACTTAGTATCTAGCACTGTTCCTGGCCCGATCACACCAAATGGCAATCAGGCGCTAGGGATGCATTCTGAATCATGTGCGTCTGCCAATCGAGGGGCCTTTCGAACACGCAGAGTCATGACAAGTGCAGTTTATTCGCCTGTATAGAGAGTTGACGGATGTAGCCGTCATCTAGGTGATTGCTGTCCTCGTTTTCATATACAGATTTCCTTGTATCGGTGAGCTTCAACGGAGGTGCCGTGATTTCATGATTTACCACTTTAGTTGAACGGTGACGATGATGGACAGCTCCTAGCAGGAGGATTTCGGAGGATAGGTTATTGCCTCCAGCGGAGTACATTCATCCTTCGGTATTAGACCTTTCTGGACAGCACCTAGGTCGCATGAACTGTGACGAGTGGTTACAGCTACACCCTGGACGGAAGTTGCTTTGCCAAACACCGTAGCCGTGGAAAGTATATCTTCGAAGATTGGAGAAAATGTGACTCCAAGCAAACCGGCGGCTTCGACAACCAATTCCTTGACCTCAGCCATGGTGGTTGTGTGCGTGCTCATGTTCTCTTTAGCCAGCTTCACAAGAGATGTGTAAGGATAGAGAATCTGTGAATCCGAGTAGTGGACGTCATTCGTGTATCCCAGATGGGCTTCCACTTGGTCCACATACTGCGTCACATTGGAGACGGCGTTGGGAGGAATGTGCGCCGTGTATGTATTCGATACCTTGGTAGTGGTAGATTTTGTAACCGTTTTTGATTCGCTGTAGGCTGCAGAAATGGTATTAGAGAATCCCACAGTGAGTTCCTCGCTGACGCTGGCACCAATGCCAGCGAACTTGGCGCTCACAGACGTTGAAGTCTTACTTTGCATGGACATTGTGAAGGAGTCGGAGATGGAGTAGCTGTTGGTTGCACTTGTGGTCAGGGCCACGTCTTTCTCGTATCCAATGTCCTCCGTATCGCATGAAGGTCCAATGTTGGTATTGGTGTCGTACTGTGCATGCATTGGAACACGCGTGTAGTCCATTGTCCACCAAGTACTTTGCACATATTCCGGGTTTGGCATAAGGGCAGCATTATACGTATGCCACAGGGGAAAGGCAATGGCATATGGAATCCCATTCCCTTGGTCGTAGCTGTCGGAAGCACAAGGAGTGACATCAGTACCTTGCATGACCGCATAGAGTTTTTGAACGTAGTCGTTCAAGGCGTCCTCGTCCACATCTGGGTCGTAGTATGGTGCTTGCAGAAGCGGTCCCCAAAGGATTGTCATCTTGTTCATGGTGTCCCACCATGCCGTTTCAAGTTCCATGGTGGACGATGAATTCTGTGGGTAATTGAAGTTGCCCACGAATTGGAGGATATAGTCTTCTAGATTTTCTTTCTGGGCAACGTATTCTTTTGCGATCGCCCTGGTATCGCACTGGGCACCAAGGGCAAAAAAGAAATTTGGGTTATCCCAACCCTGCTGTAGCAAACTTATGTCGCAAGTAGCGTAGGGACTTTCGCAAATCGCAAAACCATCGGAAGCAGTTAAGGGAGCACCATGCGTGACAGTTGCAACCGCGGCCAAGGTGACAGCTGCACATTGACGTTTAAAATCCATGATCAAGTTTTGATTGTTCCTGCGCTTAGGAGTTGTCTTAATGGTGCCGACGCCCACTGCAACCTTGCTGATCAGTCGATCCTTATATACCCTGCGGTAAAGTAGACTGACTGTGCCGCCTTACTCCCGGAATAGGGAAAATTTTCGTCGCTGGCCGTTTAGTCTGCATGATGTCCTGGTGACTGACATATACCCTTGGATATGTGTGGGTCAGATACCACACAGAATGGTGATGGAAAGGACGAAAGCCACTTGGCCGCGGTTGCGATCGTGTTTCCCGTCGTTGGACTTCCACAAAGCTTTCTGGGCATTTGCAGATTCTATCCTTCACTCCAACAGCTAATTAAGATCATTCGGAACAGTTGGCAAGCTTGGTGTTTCTTTGACGTAAGCATGCGTATAGGCCTGCCGATGCCCCACGGAGATGATGGATGTCCATGATAGAGACAGATGACTCGGACGCTCCCTTTCGCAACCATTTTGCCTGCCGCCCCATTGTTTCTGTCGCATAGGTGACCTCCGGACAGTCATGGTTTTCTGTACCTCAGCAGCGCATCGATCCGAATCAATCGATGCTTCGGTCTGCTTCAATTGCATCACCGAAAACCCCACTTCCCCGTCTCCTTTCCGGTTCCGCAAACTTTGTCCTCCCTCGGACCCAGGCACAGGACACCTGACGATTGTCCTTCTTTTCAATGCAATTCCTCAATTTTCAAAATACTGACATTCTCAAGGTCTGAGGCAAACCTGTCCACTTCTGGTCCTGACTGAATGAAACCGTGCACAGTAGACTTCTTTGTGGGCCCATGGGGTCGACACAACTCCACTTCACCGGGACACACTACATTCCACCGAATATGCCTAAGACCATGGTGCGGAAGGTGCGGACCGGTGTGAAAATGTGGCTTGCCCACGTAAATGACCTTTGCGCAAATTGGTTGCGATGGGACCCAACCCGCAGTTTACCATCAGCCCAGGCTATTGACCCGACATGGTGCTATAGTCGTCTCAACATCCAAACGATCCTTTGGCTGTCAGCTATTGATCACGATGGCACTTCTCCTTTTGCATACCCAGCTACTGACGCGTTAAGGTTGCATTCATGTACCGCCGCGGGAGGGCAGCCCAAACGCCTTTGCGGCGGGGCTAGCCGACGTATTTCGGGTCAAGTGAGGTCGTTAGGATATCATTTGATGATCCCAAGCCCTGATAGCGCTGAGATTACGGACGGATGTGATCGATCTGTCTTCCAATTCTCAGTTTGTGCACAGTTATTTCCATGGACTCTTGCAACGATAGTCTTCCCTTCTTTGCCCATTCGTAGAATACAACAGTGTTTTAAGTCTTCCACGTGCGTCCTGGTGTTGCTTGAGCATGGCTCTCAAAAATCTACGATGTTGTGACGCAATGAGCCAGGAGTCGGAGGCACCATGGACTACCAGCAAATAATGACATTGTATCCGGTAGCTCCATCAAACAAGTCCAGGCCATTGCTTTCAGAATCCCACTGCAATCCCCGATGTCCATCATGCAGGCATGAGGATGAAAATATACTACTTGTTCACACAATTGCTCGTAAGCTCAGTTCTGAATTGTGGCATCGTGAAAGGATGACCTTATTGTGTGAACTGTGATTCCCACTTGGAACCGGGCCTGCCAAACTCGTCAGCAATGGACAAATGTTACGAGTTTAGCTTATCGAGAGGTACCGGGTACACTACCAAGGAGCCGGTCTTCCGTATGTTATCGTAAAAGTATGCAAAACCTCTCGATTCGGTCTATCCGTTTGCCGCCCCGGCTGAACATACATTCAGGCCCGGAAGGTGAATCACCAACCTTCCGCGCCTGCTCCTCGCGCACTCCGCTGACACGCGATAGTTGCGGTAGTTTTTCAGTAGAACGAGGATCTGCGGTAACTGGCATAGTATGGTAGCAGCTAAACAGCAAAGGAGCGCGAGTTGGCGGGGGGTTGGGGGTTACCGATTTTGATAACCGGAACCGTTGACGAGGTGTGCCCGGACTTGTACTTCCTCTCACCTCCACCTCCCCATTTTACGGGCTTCTTTCTTGGAGGTAAGGGAGGGGGGAACCCCTGCCCCCTTGCCGTGCCCAATGTTCCCCTCTCTCTTCCCAGTACTTTGACTACTACCCACCCCGGTGTCCATTGTTTCTCTCTCTTTCTTCGTCTGAATTCGCAGAGGAGGGATTGGGGTGGGTTTTGCTGTGGAATATATATATTTTTGAATCAGAGCAGTTGGATTTTGTTGGACGGCTGTGAGATGAAAGGGCTGGGCAGGGATTTGGGAAGTCGCCGACGGTAAGGGCCTCAGTTTGACGGCGGAGCGTTTGACGGCCATAGGCATGCCCATCAGCCACTCCATATGTATACTACCGCTTCGTAAGTTTTGATAATGACAGCACAGCAATCGGGAGAACGCATTACAGAAAGCATTCTTGCTAGACCATGTGTAGTTTTGAGAATAGGACTGGTTTATGGTAGTATTGTAGTGCGATGATTGCAAAGGGTAAATTCTTTAAAAGGTCAGACCAGAACTATCAATATCAAAGTTGGTCTATCACCTCCTTATGTAGAGCGGGACTCCTCGGCGGTGGGTTCACCCATAGGTTTCTAGATTGGCTGGCGCCTTCACACTTTGGTGTTAGTAGGAGGTTGGGGCTTCGGAATCTGGCGCCTTGATACCGAAGGGAATACTTTAGTGGGCGGAGGAGAAATATCCTTCTCAGTCTGGCGCCTTGGCTTTTGGGATTCCCTTCGCACCTCAATGAAGTCAATGGAGTCGTCTGCGCTTTGCCATGTGCTCGCTTTGACCGGTTCTCCTAGTAAGAGTTCTCCGCTATCGCCTCGGAGGATCGGGAGAAGATATTCAACACTGTCAGAAACAGCCACAGATTGGGCAGCGGCCAAATCATCATTCAAGGTTACAGCGTCGGCAACTTCGGCCTGTCTTCGCTGTGGGTTTGCCACTTTCAAGACGCTCTCGGCCGCAACTGCGACATTAGGATCTAATGCCAACTCCCAGTCTGAGGGGTTTGTGAGTCTGGGAATGAGAACAAGCACAGCATCATTCACGTTCGCAGCGTCGGCAACGTCAGCGGCGACAACAGCCTCCGCAGCCAGGTTGATCGGGGCAGCAGCTGTAGTGGTTGCAGCAGCCAGCAAGCTGAGCGCGGCCAATGAAACCTTTGCAGACATCATATTGGAGTTCAATTTGATTGTTCAGATAGACGAGAGCTGTGTCAATGCAACAGTATTTAAGCACGCTTGCTTTGTGTTTCCTATCATCTGCACAGAAATTGGCCTATGTCCTGTGCTTTAAATACCCATATGTGCAGATCTGATCCGAGGTCCCAACCTGCTTGAGTACAGAGTTCGCTTCAGAAAGTGATGAATTATTCTCACGATGGATATCAATATTGGTGGGATTTTACCCTGTAGGAAACATGAATGTCTTTAACCTCCATTTCCGC
>PDIP01000130.1:0-17819 GCA_002811645.1 Corallochytrium limacisporum
AACCCTAACCCCCCAAATTGGCACCAGCTATCCAGATGGTTCCGATTATATCGAAGACTATAAGGATTTGCCAGGAGAAAAGAACCATGAGACTTGGAATAGCGTGCTCACCCATGTGGAAGGGTATTCTATGGGTGAACCAGTTTGGATCCATCTCTGGGTACAGTATGGCCTCGGTTCCTCTTGGACACTCGGCAAGAATCAAACAGTTACTCTTCCGGAGGAGACCGGACGCAAAGAGAATTTGAAGATTAATTTTCCACCTGATCCGATGGACTATGATAACTGCATGTCGTGCACTGTGTATTATCACACTTCTTGCTGATGAGATTTCTTCTCCATGCGTCATGCGCAATGCGTCCACAATTTTGACTTACAGCCGTTCTATGCTTATAACTCTATGCTTTAATGGATTCACCATATACCATCGGTAATACAGTTTTATCGGGACTTGGAGGCTAGTGTCGTGCACCGAGCCGAATGAAAGAGTGGTGTCATCATATTAACAACGATCCAAGTGTGAAGATGCGTCGGACTCGAGTTGTGATGATCGTGTAAACTGAGAGGCTCTGCTCAATGAGTGCGGAAACGTGTTTTGAATAAGAAATGAGTCCCTTTTCCGGTGTTTCGTCAGCCTCCCTTCCCCCAATTTCGCGGGGAGTCAGCAATGGGTGATATGGTGTTGACCAATCCCATCACATACTTGGACCGTTCACATGGTGTACTCAAAGTGATCTCAAACATTTTTCTCTCGGGCAAGTTTCCCTTTTAACAATAACCCACTGGAGCTAGCCACATCGGTTCGTGTCGCCCGCGGCGGAAAGTGGATATCCCCAAACCGCTCTCCTCTTCCCACCTACGTACAACTGTGTACCTTACGTCTAAATGACACGGCCGTAAGAAAACTTTAAGGTGCTTCGGACCCTTTCCTCGCTATGTTCAAGATTTTCCCGCCACTAGAGCTGAGAATCCTGAGTGAATGATTGGGAAACAATGTATGCTCGGATTGTTGTCATGATGGGGTTTTGCAATGCGTGCACGTTGTGGATCCCACTCGGCAGGTTTCCAGTTAAAGATGACGGGAGAGTATTGGATCGTCGCATACCAGAATATTGCTGTGGGAGCGCTGTGGGAGCCCAGTGGGGGCATACTAGGTATGTATTGTCTTGTCTAATAGATGACACTGTGCAAACCTGAACGAGGCCTGTTTACACAATGCCGCCGGATCACCAGCCGTGATCAAGATCAGCGCAAAGACCTCCAATGCACATGAGATCAGCACAGCAATCGCCGTCATGGCGGCATAATCCCATCTTCCACCTGCAACCCCCTTTGCATTGTTTGCCATGAGCCGGACTAAACTGGATGCATTCGCCATCGCAGCAGTCAAAGTGGTTCGCGCATCTCCGCTCAGCGTCTGTGTCCTTTGCCCAACAAACCACGTGGGAGTCGGTGATATCAACATTGTATATAGCATTCTTGCAACCGAAGTGATTAGTATTGCATGTCTGACCCGGAACGTTGAGATGGTGAGCTACGTTGAAGCTTTGCGGCATATTGCGAAGAGTCAAAACCGGCTCTCCGGTACCAGTAATCTGAATGATGTACCCTCCATCTACATATTCATATCTCAAGCCGCTGTAGAAGCTCAAGTAGTCTTTGCCACCAATTCCGTATGCCGATGGCATGATAGTTACAGTGTCTCCTTCCGCGGGGTTGAAATCTTCAACAATTGCGTGGCCACCATTGGCAATGAATTGATCCGCACCCCCACGGCCGGTCATACGAGCACTTCCACCAGGCCCCGAATAGAAGATGTTGTTAGAGTCGTCACCTTTCAACACATCAGAAAATAGAGTTCCCTCTATCCTTGCGTACTCGTTGACAAACCAATGTGCGTCACTGGTTGCCTCAATCTCCATTGCCTGAAGCTTTTGTACCGACGACGAACATTCCTGTTCATTCATCACATTACAAACTGTGGAGTATTTGAAGTCCCTATACTCGCCCTGGACGTTTAAGTCCACCATCAATGGTCCAACGGCTTCGGCATAGGACACTGTAAAACCTCGCCGGTCATAGGAAAAGTACTTGGTGAATTGGGTAGATCCCTTGACGGTCACGGCGGAGTCCGGGTAACTGAATTTTGCCTTTGGATCTATCACCACGGGCCACAGGCTTGTTTGGAAATGAGCACTCCAGTCCTTGGAGTAAAGCGAAATTACCTTCTTGATAAACTCAGTCATTGTGTCCAAGCGAGCAAATTGAGAAGAGTCTGGCTTTTCCAGGAAGAACTCATAACCATCAATGTGAATGTAGCCGAGAGCAATTTCGAACCATTCGCCAGTCTCGGGGTGGGGCTCAAAGAAAGCACTTCCGACGGCTTCAGTGTTCCATACTTCAGGCATCCACATGGTGCGGGGCCGCCATCTTTTCTCCTTACAGAAGGTCGGGACACCATCCACAGTTCCGGCGGAGCAGTCAACAGCGCACGCGGGACCGTTTGCACTGGAGCCGAAGCGTGTGCCGAGAGCATAGTCAAAGCCTTCATTTTCCACCTGAAAGCTTATAGGATTCTCTCTGTGCATGAATGTTAACAGCCATGGAGCGACAAATAGTGTAAACCTGGCCCTTAACTTTTCATACGGTCCATGAAGGAAGTCCTCACGCAGATCGAAGTCATGAATCGCGGTCCCAACCAGGTCTTCATATGAGTAGGATGACTGCATGATTTCCGTGATCCAGGCTGACATGTCACATTCACCATTCATCAGATCCGTCCAATGTGGGGAATCCCAGAAATTTTCAAGCAGATCGTGGAAGTCACATTGTCTATAGATACGATTGCGGCACCCTGGGTTTTCTACGCCCCATCCATGGCAAAATCCGGGACATGATTTTGAAGAGCAAGAGATCGGCTCACAACACGTTTGGTACGTTATACTAATGCTAGTGTAAGCTTCCGGAGTATGCGTGGTTGTAACAGACAACAGCTGGCCAGGATTTGCCATTGCCTCGGATGTCGGAATTTCTGGTTCGGGTGCACAGCAAGCCCAACTACGTTCATCCCAAGTACCCTGTGCTGCTTGTCTCACAGGCGCCGGCGGGGGGGGAGGTTTATACGTCCACATACGGATATTCGGTGTAAAGGACACTTTGTTGTTAACAATATCTGACATCGGTAGTGCTATTTCACAAGTTCCGTTCTCTTGACATCGACATCCGTGACCCCCTGGACACTGTGTGCTGAAATCTCGGTAGTGTCCGTTCTTGTCTTCCACATACAGAATCCGCGAATCGAATTTCATTGCACCGTTCCACTCAGATTCAGCCTTCCAGGAACCCATAAACTCAAGCCTTGCAGTGTCTTCCTTGCCATGTTTTCCTGTCCAACTGACATTGCCAACCCGATACAAACAGATTTGATCATCTGGTTCGGCGGAGTTATGTGATCGCTGTGTTTGATCACTGACTGTGATAGTTAGACTAGGGTCAGTTGTTGGATCTTCGATCCTCTCTAAGGCATCCTTGGGTTCATTTTCAGGTGAAATGAATGAATTTGGTAAAGGAGATGCAAGTGCGGGGGCTACAAGAGCAAGCTGGAAAAGAAAACGAAGCATATTGGTGGCTGACAATAGCAAATACACAGGTGCGCAAGTCCTTCAGATGGTAAACTCAGAGTTGAGGTTTCTCGCATGGCCTTTAATACCTTGACTTCAGTTTACAGGAATCTATATTGATACAGGATTGTAGAAATCACACAATACCAGTAGGTGCAGACATGGCTAACTACACCACGTCACAGTGATCCAACGTTGCTCTCGTTTCCCTTTCCCTTCCTTGGTACTTCCCTTTGTTCTTCTTTCGCTCTCGTGTGTGGTTTTGTAAGTTGAGAACAGTAATATCCAAATACGATGAAAATGAAAGGACATACTGGAATAACCTCAATTTACTAAAGGGGTAGAAGGCCTATGACGGCGTCCACAGCACCAAGCAGTTGTCGTACGGCTAGGTTGACATTCAATGCAGTGTTTCTTAGCGTCTGTCGTTACTGCAGTCCGTCTGGTGTTGTCGCGGAATTATTTTCCTTGATCGTATTATTAGCATGCAATGGTGGTGGCAGAATTGGGCTGAACATCGGTAGTGCTGGGGCATGGTTGAGGTCTTAGGTGGTGCTGAGGTCGAGCAGGAATCCTCGGTAGTGCTGCTGTTGTACAAGCCGGGAATCCGTCTGGGGCGGGTAACCTGCACAAACTGGTGCGCGAATGCTCTCACACATGGTGCTCATTTACGATGATGGCAGCCTTTGACATATGAAGGAGATTTCACAGAACAGTGCAAACATGCTCATCTACCCGATATCTTCTTCAGCTTCTTTGCCCTTTGAGTGATAGTAGTGGTCCCCGACTAGGAATCAGGGCGGCCCCCAACTTCTTATCTCTTCTTGACTGTGTGTGGACCCTGGTCAGCTTCAAATCACAGCGCACCCAAAACACATGAGTTCTGTGGCGAGAACTTTGTATGGTCATTTCAGCAGAACTCTCACTATGGGACGAGGGGAGACATACAACTAACTCAGACTGCTGCGTATAGAAACTAACCCAATCATTTGACGGTATCTGGCCACAGCATCTGGATATGGGGAGAGTTCCTGAACAAGGTGGCAACTGTATAACAATTGTCGTTCACCGCTAAAGATATTGCATTGTTGAGCTGTTCAAAGAGTATTAACTAAAAATGCTATCGTTTAGTATCGTAGTGTTAAGGTATCGGCGTTATTAACATTACCATACGTGAATATTTGCTCGCTGCGGGTATAGATTGTTTATGGCCATTTGTTAGCTGGACAATATGTCTATGCAGTCCTAATGCCAGGGCTACATGTGGACACAACTCTATACTGAGCTTTAGATTTTGCCTGTAATGGACTCTTCCACTTACTTGAAAATCCTTGTGTTTCAGGCTCACGATGGTAATCAGAGAAAGCGATAGCAATTCATTGTCCGCCAAAATCGTTCTGTTGCCTACTAGCTGGGATACGCGCGCTACTAAAGTTTACTTACCATCATCTTCGGCATCAGTGTCGGAACTTCGTTAACTAGAATAGCTACCACTACCACCTACCCACAATCACTACTCTCGATTGATTAAAGAGCGTAAGGGGTAATCTCGATATCTAGGTTGTATTTTCCACTGCGGTATACCAAGACCAAAAAAATATGCATGATCTGAGAAATAGCAGGATCAGAAGATGCCTTCTCATACATTGAACGTCATCTTAGTAGTATAGAGACCTTGCCATTGCCACGCTAGCTTTGTCACCTCGAAAGGTATAGAGAGACTTACCCATTTGTGTGACAAATCACTGCGAATCAGCCACGCCCCCCCCTTTAAGTCGCACGCTCGATAATTAACATTCTCCATTTGGATAAAATGCGTTTTACAAACCTATTGTCTAATAAAAGACCCCCCCTGGGAGCAGTTCTTTGGAGGACACGCCAAAACACGCAGCTAGTAGTTCTTCCTCGAAGAATTCACTGTGAGGTTGTAAGATCATCACAATCACGGCGGACAACATGTGCACAACACACTGTTGGTGTTGCTAGTAGATTCGAGAACAGAGCATGTTCGCACATGCAAAAGAGTACTTTCAGATCACCGGCGCAGAGACAGCACTCTTGCGGGTTGATTTTGACACCGGATGAACCAATGCAAACCAGGACAGCTGATTAATAAGTCACGCAATGGAATTGCCCTCAGTGACATCAATACTTACCAAAGAATTTGCTTGGGGTACAAGGTTACTACACTAGAAGATGCCTTAAGATATTCTTAAGCATTGCTTACTGGAAGAAGCACAAAGCGAAGAGCTGGCCATGTGTTGGACTCTCGGGCACATGCGTTCACTTGCGCTGGGTTGCAAATCAGGAGCCGACTGCGGGATGGGCAATAAACAGTGCCCAAGACATTGAGAATGCTGTACAATGGTCGTATCATAGGTGGCCATTACCGGTATCTTTCGTATACATGGTAGCTCCGTTCATGATTAACATGGGAACAAGAGCGATATCTGTGTCATGAGCCGTGCCCCAGAATTGCATGTTACCCTCGCCTCAACCACCGAACGCGGAGTTGAACGCAACGAAGCGATTCAGTACGGTGACATTGAATTTTCCACAGCTGCCTTGACGACAGAGAGGGAGGCAGATCCACCGTAACAGATTTAGATGGCCGTGACTGACCCACAGCATTCACGGCAGTCACCCGGTAGCTGTTTCCACTTTCGAGATTAGAATCGATGTACGGTTGATAGCCGTATTCTTCCGTGACTGTGCCGATAAATTTGAAACAATTTCCACAACATCGCGGGCCAGCATCTACAACTTACCATTGTTTCCCATAGGCCATGTATTGCGGGTCACTGCGAGTGGAGTATACGGACCATATCACAACAGATTGAAAGGGGCATTAGCGCAAATGTTAAACCTCCTGGCCTACTTGCCTTAATACTTACTGATGTGGTCTTCCACTGTATAGTGGATACCGTGCCAGTTCGTTTGCGATTGCGGATACGAATGTGTCCGTCATCACAGTCCTTGGTGATGTTTGTGACTCAATACCCAAAGGTGGCTTATCTCAGACGGTGTACCTGACCAAAGCAAAGCTTTCGGGTTGAGGCGCAACCTGTTCTGTGCACTCGCGTCCACGCATTGAAGTATGTTGAGCTCGGTGGATGGCAAGAGGGGAAACCCTTAGCCAAGCAGGCCACTTGGTGGATGGTAGGGAGAGAGCACGAATGATGCACACACACTTATTTGTCTCAGCAAGGACACATCAGCGTCCTCACTAAGCCTCGCCAATATAACTACAGGAGCCGGTTTAACTATACATAACAGTTTTCTAGGGCATAAATTAGAAATGATGTACGAGCATCGAAAGCGGTCCTTCCACCGATTCAGGTCATCGCACCAGACCTAGTTGGCGACTTAGACATCGGAATTTCATAGTAGTTAGTTACCATCAGGTAACTGTTTTGGGATGCCTTTTTCACATCTGAATACGGGAGAATGCTTCACGTTAAACGAACAGTAATACTCGTCACAGCAGGAGTGCCAGACACAGTTGGCATGCTCACCTACACATGCATCGGCTCCAATGGACATGAAGAGGGCAACAGATATTAGAAGAAAGAGATCAAACACTCTCATGCTTATGTAGTCAAGTACACTCCGTGGCTTGGTTTTCCTTTTATCTCGGTTGTGTAAGGAAAAGTGAGATGGTGCAGAACGATCCTCTGAATCGTGTTGTGCATGCATTCTGCTCAAGCTCATATACCTTCCCGTATCTTTGGAGTTTGGTAAGTTGTAGATAGTGTGCTCCAAACGATGCCTCCAAAGTATCCTCCAATTTTCCCAGAATTGTTGGCATCAAGCATGAAAGGATTGTTCCCAACTCATCAACCATGAAGACGATCTATCCCAACCGATCAACCGACCTACCTGCAATACGCATACAAGAATTGGGCACATTCCCTCTTCTCCCCTCCATTCTACTTCTATTCTTGCGTCGGACTACTGACCTCCGACATTTGCGCACGTTGTTCCTTGCCCAAGCTCTCTTTCTTGTTGCTGGACGCGGGCGCATGAATTTATTGACACCAAGACTCGATATGTTATAAGGAGTCGTCGCCTTCAAATTACATTGCCAACTGCATCAGGTGCATTCGTCACGGATACGTTTGAGACTGTAACTTCGTCAGTACTATGTAATTATACCAATTGAGAGCGCAAATGGGAAGCAGCTCTGAAAGTCCTTGGACAAGATGGCACAAGGCACGATATCAATGATGTAGCCATTCGTACCAGTCAGTTGCCCCGGAAATGCATATGAGATTCAGCTCGAGTACGAGGGACTTGCTTTAAAGAACTCAGAAAATATTCTCGGAATTATGAGTCATTTCCATTGTCCGAGCGCTTGTGCCATTTACATTTTCATTGATATCAACACACAAATCCAGGAAATCACTATATATAGGATAATGACAGGCTTCCTAATTGCAAACTGTGCCATAATATCCATAGAGTGACTGCTTGCTTGCGAGAGAACTCGTTCTTTGTCCTCCTCCAATGAAGCTATTTATGGCGGTCAGCAAGTCCGACCATTCCTGTGACCAGAGTGGTTTGCCGTAGTCAGCGTCGGGGAGTTGAGGTAGTATACTTGCAGCGGCCCCTATGCTGATGAATGAACTGCGAGCTAAGCGTTTTCCAGATAACTTTCCTGATTTCTTCTCACAGGTGTACATTTGGACACATCGTTCATCGAACGAGGAGCAACAAAGGAGTAACCGAGGGACTTGACACGAATGGAGGCTGTGTTTGCGACGTCGACTGGAAGCCCGTCCTATCCGCCCCCAAGTGACAAGAGGAACGCAAGAAACACCTTAAACGCAAATGCTTCTGGACAAAAAGACAAGTTTTATGTCAATAGAGAAGAAAGGACAAACCATAGGCGTGAGCTGTGACAATCATAGACAACTGGGCTGGGTCGGATGCTCAGAGTCCTCGTAGTATGCGTCGCTGGAGGACAAAGTGGCCTCAATGTGATTGATGTATTGAGTCACGTTGAAAAGGGCACCCTCAGAAACCCGCACTGAGTACTCATTGGCCACTTTCTGAGAAGTAGATTCCGTCACTACAAGTATGCTCGGCCGGGTGCGCCATCGCGTCCTGTTCATCGCAAGTGGAGACCTCGGAAGCTTGGCAGGCGTTGGTAATGGTGCGAATAGACATACCTTGCGTGGAGACGGCAGTCCCCTGGACGGAGGCGACGAAGAGAGAGTCGACGAAGACGGAGTCAAAGGTAACGCCCATGGTCTCTCCAGCCAAGTAGACGAGGTTCTTTAGGTCTTTAAAGGTAGCAGTGGGTGGTTTGGGATAGCTAGCTCCCACATAGTGATAGACCGAGGTACTCAGGTAGACATCTACAAGAGTGGAGTCCTTGTAGTAAACGTCGTTGGTGTAGGACAAAGTAGCCTCGATTTGGTTGATATAATGAGTCACGTTGACAATGGCACCCTCAGGGACCCGCACTTCATAGTCACTGGCCACTTCCTGAGAGGTCGATTCGGTCTTAGTGGTGGAGGAAGTGATGCTGGCCTCCGTGGTGTCCTCAAAGCCAAACTCGACTTCCTCACTGTACTCTGCTCCCATACCAGCAAACTCAGCCTTAGCAGTAGCACTCATGGTTACGGAGCTGTTGATGGTGAAGCTGTTGGAGATTGCGCGCTCGGAGGTGGCCGAGGATGAGACCTGGACGTCCCTTTTGTAGCTATAATGGTCCGTGGCGCAGGGCTTCAATCCGTTGTGGGTGCTTATTTCATGCTCAACGTACTCGGGTTTTTCCCTGTATTCTACATTCCACCAAGTAACTGCAGCGTGGTCAGGCTCAGTCCCTTTCCTGTCTTTGGACAAGTTGTAGTCCCCGTCAATTGGGAAGCTCACAGCAAGAGGTACATCATCTGCCTGGCTACCCGTGGCGCAGGCATCCACGCTAGTACCACCCATGACCGCGTTCAGCTGGGTTTTATACGCTGCCACAGCTTCTGAGCTTGCTGATTCATCGTAGAAGGGAGCTTGCAGAATTGGACCGACCAGGCCGTTCATTTTCTTGAGCACACCAACCCAGGCTGACTCCGCGTCGACATCCTCAGTGCCATCCATGTATCGTCCCTGTAAGTCCGCGATGTAATTTTCCAAGTCATCCTTGTTCTCCGCAAAGTCTTGGGCTATAGGAGTGGTATCGCAAAGAGCCAACCGTAACAGGTCCCACTCTCTATCCCCTTCGTGAGGGTTCATGATGGAGGACACGTCACAGACACCCCAGGTACTCCTGCATTCCCCGGGAAGAGGAGTTGCTTGCACAGGGCCGGCGGTAGCAGCATGGGCAGCGAGGGTCAGGCTGGCAATGAGATTGGTAGTCTTGGTGAAATTGATGTCCATGTTGTTGGTTTTCTTTCTAGATTGTTAAGCACGAATCAAAGATACTGGCTGGATAATTATTTACCGCAGATAGTGGACTACAACACCTCTGGTCATTTCCTCATGGGATCGCGATCATATAAATACCTTTTTAGTCGACTTGAGGGACAGGGTGGATAGCATCTTTTAATTTTCAAAAAAAGCACAACCGCTGTTTTGTGAGAGCGACAGCATGCATCAGGAACACCCGTGATGCGCAGGAATTGAAATCTAATCGGACGGCGGCCCATTGGCACACTAGGCCACCATTCCCCGTGAGCGCCATGCATGACTGGTGGAACTAATTCCAAAGAGTTGTGAGTGCTCTAGTCAGTTATCAAGAAAGGGAGATAAAGCCGTTGGCACAAAGTCATCGCAGAGTGCAGTGACGAAATAAGATACGCATGGAACGCTTTAGGTGATGGTACACCCTGCTCTCATATGCCTACCACTTTGCTGCGCGAGCCCCTTGCTACCCAGCCTTTCCCCTCCCCGTTTGAAGCGGGTTGGTCGGCCAGATCCGATTGCCATAACACGGTGACCCCCGGTACCAGGCCACTGATAACCCCGTTCTTTCGTGGAAATGCACGGTATTACGTTCCATTCCAGTAGGTCGAAATCGTGCACAGTCCCGCCTCTCAATAGTGGCACCATAGAAGACTCGGACGTCACATCACATCTTCACTTGTAGGAAGAGTGTACGTTGTGTGCCCCGTCCGAAGCGTTAACAGATCATTGGACAGCGCAGCGAGCATTCCTAGCATCAAAATCTCCATCGTGGCTGTGGCAAGTGGGATGGAAGCGGGTGTTTTGCTATAACAGGCAATATCGCACCGCATGAAGGTCGAAGGTCATGCTTATTCAGAATGGCTCTGCGCTCTACGTCAAAGAGCTAGTGCGTTAACTGAGACATTACCGGAAGCTAAAGACAGTCCTGGTGAGATCAATTCACTAGAGTTTCTTTCGTTGTGGAAGACCCACCATGAAGCATCCCTGAGTCAGAGTTACTTCCTGCACAGGGTGGCAGCACTCTTTGGCCTTCTGCTCGAATCACCAAGGATGTCAACAGGTCTGCCAATGGGTTGTTGTTGGACTCAAGAATTTGCCCTGCCACAGAGATGGAAGGGAACTTATTCCTGGTCATGTTTGATACTGTCTGCGGAGCATGTCAGCGATAGGAGTTCGGATCTGACAAAATTGTGAGTTAGTTTGGCTCCAACAAGGTATGGATGGCGCTTCCAAATAGTGGACATGGCAAATTACGTGACGCAATACTTTCGTGTCCAGTAT
The DNA here is from genome assembly GCA_002811645.1 of Corallochytrium limacisporum. Taxonomy (NCBI): domain Eukaryota; genus Corallochytrium; species Corallochytrium limacisporum. Next base: position 11,307 of record PDIP01000130.1, read on the forward strand.
ATTCTCGACGGGATCAATAAATTGGATGCCCACGTATATGTACGAAATCACTTCGTCATTGGCGGTTATCGTATCATCGAACACAGCAACCCACTCGTCTTGGGTTTGTTTAGATTGACTTATTCTCTTTATCGGACCTTAGCTGCGCAAGGCGTTGGGTTTGGATTGTTTTTCTTGAGTGTCAAACACGTAGGACATAGGAGAGAAGTGGACTACTCACAACCCATTGCTTACGAGGGGCTTATAGCCGTGCTGCTCCTGTGTATGCTACCTAATGACCATTGCCATACAGCTTAGAGGCAGAATATCCTTTACTTACCCTACATCTTGATTATGCTATGCAGAAATCTCTAAAGATCCACGGCCTTCGCAGCTCTGAGGTGTGCAAAGATAACATAGAATTTTATCTCAAGTCAACGGAGGCTAAGTTCATGTAGGGGGGGGGGTTGGACACGCACCCGCCCCGATGAAGGAATTCCTTCCTTCCATAGCAATTGTCCTCCAGACAGTTGTCAGATCTGTTTGGCAGAGCGAATTACAGGAAAGGACGGGACGACGCAAGTTACAGCGAGGACAGTTGATACGCTCCGTGAGCGCTGATGGTTTGTGAACAGCATCTTCACCCGTCACAGCGTACCAATTGGTCGAAACCGGCTCCCAATGTACTCTAAATGATGCTGATCCATGGATCTACCACCTGTGCTAGTGCAAGTGCTTCGTAGAGCAGGCCCAGAAAGAAGGGCGGTGCGTTGTAACAGTGTGCTGTAGAGGAGTTAAAGTAGCTGTAAGAAAAAAAAACGAAAAAAAAAACCACCAACATCAGGAATTCCCATCTGGTCTCCCACGATGGTACTAACCTGACCCGACGTTGCTTATCTTCAGGGATCAGACGGGACCTGGAGCGTTCAACGTGGTTTGATCGGTGATGGAAATGGAGGGAAATATTTGCTATATATAATAAAGATATAGAAGGCAATGCGAGTAACCTCAACTCTGAATACATTTTTGGCAGTTTCGAGCACATCGTGCACACACTCGGTTGTGATGTAGGCTCCCCAGGGATAGAATAGATATTCTGCGTGGAACTGGCTGTGATGGTCTACACGGTGGTGGGCAATGAAGATATGATCATGGATACCGATTATGGATTTCAATGCGAGCCTGGGCGATGTACACAAGGTCGACCCAGATTCTTATGACATATATGGGAAGGACAGCCAAGGGTTCTGCTTTTCACGGTACGTGTGTGCAGACGGTGACTACCATGTCACTGCCCTCAAAATGGCCTCAGCTTGATCCAAACCGTGGCCACCCTAGAGACTGGCGGCCCGAATCCCAAAAGTTTACCCATCTTATGGATGTATACCTGCGATACTCGGGTGGCTACGCAAAGTATGCAACAAAAGGTAGTCTGTTGCACGCCAGTGGCGTGGCACCCAATGCATTTGCTACAACATCACTTTGACCGCTACAAAGCGGTCAAAGTGACTTAAAGTGCTGCTGCAGTGGTAAGTGCCACGTCGGCATGGGGACAAGGCAATGGCCATGCGTGCTTTGGGCAGCGCAAAGGTCCTCAAAGCCAGTGTTACCGCCATCACAGGCTCACGTGTCTAAAATGGCGTGGCTTTGAAGGCCTTGTGAATGTTTAGAAACACGAAATATGGAACGAAATTGGCTCAAACAACAGTCTTGTGTGAGTACGAGGGCAAGAATGGAATGCGGGTTCTAGTCATCGGGTCGTAGGACCTACACCATGTTCCCTCGCATGTCCAAAAGAAAGATGAATTTGTCAAATACAAGAACACATACACTAATGATGACAACATTCTCAAATTGTGTTGACCATTGTAGCACTACCCAGCGTTCACCATGTGAGACAGCATGATTCTAAATCACTCCGCGTCCACTATTGTACCACACTTCCGCTAAAGATTTGTTTGAGTATCCCCTCCACGCTCTCTCAGGTGCGCACAACCTCTCACTCTGCTCTGCGTCTAATGTACAACATTGTACACTGCGTGTGCGTGTGTACATTTAGGTGTGACTTTCTCATCAGCTCTCGGTATTCTATGATCTCCAGCGTCTCACTCCCTTCGTTCTCCCCGAAAAGTCAACATATACACGCCGACTGCGCGCAGTGAAGGGTGATGGGGCGGGTTTTTCCCGATCGATCTCTCAGACAATCCCCTCTCCCCGGAAGGCAGCCCAGAGTACTTCTATGCTCCAAAAGCGGGGTCCTTTCCTACAATTTGTCGCCTTGCTTGCTCCTCCTTAGACCCAGGGCCCATTACCTTGGGCATGCGCTCCGGTCTTTGCGGCTTGGGAGGAACACAGTGGAGTATGTACGGCTGGAGTTGATAGGCATTGTGGTTCTGCGGGACCAGGTACCTTGTAATATTGCGGCCTACAGCTCAATGAGTTCCGTATCTTTAACTATAAGATCATAGGTGTATGAAAAAGAATTTATAGATCGTCGTCCAAGGCATTCGTGAAATAGTGCACCATATTCCTATTGTCCATCTCTCGCAAGTTCTGCACAACTATCAATGGTTACCAACAAAGAAGTCTTCCACGCAGCACTGTCACTACCATCGTGTGCACGCTAGGATGAATTAAAATTTTATCAACCATTGCTAAGCTTCTCAGGCGCCGCATTGGAAAACTGCCTGTATGGCGGTGTGCAAGTGCAGGAGTAGAACTCCGCAGTTGCGCCCCTCGCGGAGCTGGCCGGGTGAGTGGGGTGGTGGGGATAAGGTGGTCCCCTTCGATTTCCGCCTCTTGTGCCGTGTGTCAATTTTCGTGCTGTTTCACAACAGTTTTTGTTGGCTTTGTAATGACTGCTCCTGCTCATTGGTCCCAAGTGCAGTCGTCCTTTAAGGTACGGGTCGTGTGATTCCGGAAGTAATGTGAAGGGGAGCGAGCAGATCATTGTTGCGCGGGTTTACAGTGAGAAACCCTCAAAAAATTCTCCACTCAATGTGGGCAAAAAGCTGATAGGGGAGTGGCAGTGTGCAGAAAAATATGAAATCTGGTAGCCAATTTCCATAGTGGTACTACTGTCCCTACAGCTACAGCCGTATAAGGGAAGAAACTTGCGCTTGTTGCAGTGTACCAACCGTATAAAGATGGGATGGAGTGCCCAGCCCCACCTCCTTCCGCGGCTGGTGGGAGGGTTGGAGGGGAGGGGGGTTGAGGGGCCGTGCACAGGGGACACAGTACCCGCCCTCAACCGTGCAAAGCAAAAGGACCAGCACAGGAGCAAGAAAGAGGCGATTTGACTGTACCTGCAGAGAAACGGACTCTCAAGGCTCATAATGGCCCCCCCACTTCGGCGGAAAAAGAAGGAGCGGAGAGGATGAGGGACAGACAGAGCATTTCCACGGCACTATTGCCACCGATTCAGCACTGTCCAGGGACTGGCTTAGGTGTTACGTGGCCTGTTCGTACTTTTCTTAGTTGAGACGCTATTTCAAGGAGACACCAGTAATCAAGGCTCAGAGATATCCCTAAATTTCTCCAAAACGTCTCCTTTACGGAGATTCCTTGGTTCGGTTCGGAAACTAAAGAAGAAAAGGACATCACATACACACAGCGGTCTACAGCAATGGGAAACTGCGGCTCGAAGACCCAGGAGGGCCAGAAACAATACACAGCATCACAGCTGCAGCCCACCAAGAAGGAATCTACTGCTGCTCGTGACCGGAAACAGCGCGCCTCAGAATATTCTCTGCAACGAGAGGACCGGGGTCGGAGGGCTGTATCCAAGCGGCATGTCGATGTGTACGAGATTATTTCATGCCTCAATCCAGGCATTGTGGAACGTTTCTTGTACCGAGCAGCTGTGCTCTTAAACTGTAGTGTGCAACAGAAGGACGAGATTCAACCGGCTCTAGTGTCTCTTGTACATGGCAAGCACCGCTTTCGCGAGTTTGAAGTGCGGTCGTCAATGACCGAAGACGAGATCGAGCCAGAGACCCCGTTGCAAGTAAAATTCGGTGAAACCGATCCCCTGGTTACAAAGAAAGAAGAATTTGATGAACTTCGCGAGACCGCAGACTATCCGGAGCGCTGTCTGCCCAAGGTCTCTGAGGACATTTTCCATGGGAGAGCCCGGGTTGGCAATCCGGCGAAGGACAGTCGGGAACTGATCGAAGTTGGAGTCATTCTCAACGACTTCTTTTCGTTTAAGGACATTGTTGCCGTGCCTAACGTCCTTTCCGCCCAATTTTCCGGTGTCAGGGACAGTATCGCAGTGCGTGATGTCCTCAGTCAACTGCCAAACTTCGCTCGAGCTGCTGACTTGGTCTTGCTTCTGGACGAATTGAGTTTCCGAGGATGTAGGACCCGCCTAGACCCGGAGATCGCGCAGTCCACAAAGCGTTCTGAGTTCATGTGGCACCATGCCTTTCGTCTGCCCCTGAACATGGAATCGCTACAAGACAACTATCCTGGAGCGGCCACTGTAGCCACTTTGATCGACCGTATCGACATCAGAGTCAGTGGCGCCGACAGCAACTACGATTTGGTGAAAATTGCATTTGACAATGTTAAGCACCGCATTGCCCTTGACTGGTGGTCCCGCGATGGCAAGGCAGTGTGGACTAAGACAGATGCCAAGACAGGCTATCTAAGTGCGGCCAGGGATCTGTCTCTGCTTCCTCTTGACGAATCGCTCAAGATCGAAGCCGAAGTCGCCGCCCATCTGCTCTTTTTACATGTTCCCCTGCCGAAGCTCGAGTTTATCGCCAAGGCTGACAATGAAGGAGAGTTCCAAGTCGCGCTCACGGATATTCGCTACGGTCCACTCAAGTTCCTGGCTCGACTTGTTGGACTGGGCTTTATGTTTCAGACATGGATGGATGATTTCCGGCTTTACGTGGGCTTCCATGAGGCTGATGGCTACCACAACCTTACCGTAGAACTTTTCATGGCGGCGCCAACATTCATTGTCAGCTACATCTTTAAGAAAGTCTGGGACTCCTTAATTGAAGACGGTGCCTTCTGGGACTTTTTCCAGATCTTTGCAGAGTTGGCGCAGGCCTTAACAATGGATGTTCGTGAGGCCCGAGAGGATGGCAGTGTCTGACCCAGAAAAACTAGTTCTTTAAGCCTATAAGACAACTCATCATTAAGTGACCGCGTGCACAACCACTACGGTATCTCTCTTACTCCGATTCACGCTACAGAATCGTCCATGCATCTCAGTATTTTTAACATCCTTACATCCTATTAAAGAATAGCGCGCTTAAAGGCGCATCGCCATACACTATCTGTCGCTTCCCACATCCTTGAGGGAACCGTCCTCTCTTGAACTTGACCCCCGCGCTCCATCACATCATTCTATCATGCATACATAATCACTCAGTTGTCTGAGCCTAAGTCAACCCTCGGGTCTGCAGACACCTGCGCAAGAACCTGAGACGACGGGGAAGCGCCAGACGCGATCCCAATCGATATCCATATCCCGCCCATCGTTCTTAATCACTCTCCAGAACACAGAAACATTTCCGTTTCTCGCTGATATTGACGCGCATCACACACACACACACACATGCACGTAAGCCTCCTCCACACCATGCATGGAGCACTAGTTGACGAGTTTGAAAAGTATTCAAACCAAGACCATGCTTAGTGTGTACGTATGATCACCTCCCCTAGTATTTCTTGCCTGCGTTCCGATGATCACCGGTGCGCGCTTCTCCGTGCTTCAAATTTTTGCCCTTGAAGTTTTCTGGTACGTGCGCCCTCCCCTCCGGCTCTCCTCTCGCCATTGCCCCTCCTTCGCACTCCAGCCCCCGCATTTTTCCTTCCTTCGAACGCCGTTTCTTCAGTACTTTCACTATAACTGGCAAGGAAATTTTTTTTCCGCTTACCATTACAGCCCCTGGATGAGATCGCTGCACCCCCTCCCCCGGAGGGGGCCCCAGCCACCCAACGGGACCCGTTTCTTCCGGTGCACTACCACCTCTTGGCCCTCTCGGCACTGTGAGCTTGGGACCGGACACAGCCGCGTCGCGCTTGCGCGTGTGCCAGGGGAAAAAGTGTCCCACCCATACTTGCAAATCCCTTTCCCGCGTCCACCATTGCATCCCTGCGGTACGGAACGCCTGCGTTAGTACTAATTATATGGCAAAGGGTGTGTGTGTATGTGTATGTGCGTGTATATATGTGTGTGTGTATGGAGACAAATCGGCTGACAGTTGAATGCTGTTTCAGACTCCGCTGCGATGTGTCTACAAAATATGGGTCCACCAACGTGAACTTTTTTTTTCGTTTTCGGGTTTCTCGGTAGTCTCCAGAACTGGCCGGAGTTTCAGCAACCATCGATCGCACAGCCCCTCGGGCCCCGCGTTCCTGCTTGCTCATCGTATTATTCGATATTCAACCCCCCCCCCGGGGGGTGCGGGGTAGGGTCTGTGTTATACTATCCTCTGAGTTGAATGTATACTCCGTATCCAACCAAAATTTTCGTTCGAAAATATATACCGGATCGTGATTTATATGATTATTTAT
>PDIP01000130.1:19773-40067 GCA_002811645.1 Corallochytrium limacisporum
GAATTTCTCCCTCCCTCCTTATTCCGGTTGATTAAATGTGATTTGGAGCAATATTTCGACGCAGAGGATAGTATTTTTTTTTCCTCCTTCGTTTCTCTTCATGTTACTACGCAGGAATACGTTACGCTGGGATGGGTGGTGGTTTCGGGGTACTGGGGGCGCAATACGGAAAACCCTGAACCCTGCGGGACGGGAACCAAATGGGTTGGGGAAACATTCCCTTGGACCCAAGAAATGACTGAAAAGATGTCTTGGATGCTGGTGATCACCATCATTAAGCCTAGGCAGTGCCAGAGCAACCTGTTTCACCATGCCCACCATGCATGATATGAGACTAGTAGGATTATCATATGCTTTTGGACAACGAAGAGCATGGGACTTTGCTGACAAGCTTGACACGCAGTGTCGCCTACAGAGAGCTCTATGATTGTTTGTTTGTATCCATGTCTTCACTCTACACCTGCGCTCCTGTCTCCGGCTCTAATACCTCGCAAGCATATCAGTCCTAGACAAGAGACAAAGGGTTCAGACGAAGTCACCCGGTTTTACCACCGACTCTGCCTTTCGAACGGATTAGCCGGTGGTCTATGCTGTATCCAGAGACCTACGCACTTCTTCTCCACCATTGGGGCCCAAAACGTCACAGCCAGTCGACCGGCGGTTGTATAAGCTCAGGCACACAACCGCAAAATCCTCTCACATCTCATGGGCAGACAGGAAGGGGTTCATTCTTCCACTTCGGTCCTGAAAGTATTGAGAATCCCACACCTGAGATAGAGGTCAGGACCACCGTGCACAGCTCCCGAATAGCCCCTCCCCCTCTCCTACTCCCTTTCCCCCCTCGTCTCCACCAGTCACACAGAGGTGAGAGTGTTACGCGCTGGCAACGCTTTCCCTATGTCTTTTTTTGCCCAGTGCGATCGTATTCCGACAATTCTTATATTTTCGGAGTTGTCCAACTCAGGAGAACACAACGTTATGGTCTAACATATTGTGTTCACGCCTGGATACGAATACCATTGGAATGGGTAGAGAGGTACTAGATGGAGGTGACACGAAAGCTGACAAAGCAAAGGATCATCAATACAAACCACATTTGTCAGTATCTTATGATCATATAACATGTAATTGTACACTATCATGAGTTCAGCATACAGCAAGGAAGAACCTGCCTGGGGCAGCATCAATTCGCTTTCCATGGCCACAGCGCCTACCGCGCCAGATCAGATTCCCCACTTTAACGCAATCCAACGGTCTTCACTAACAGAGTCATCCAATGTTGGCATAAAAAACCGATGCCAGAAGAGGTTGCAGGGAGAGAGTACAGCAGACAGAGATATCTCCCCGTCAGAAGGACCCCCTTCCTACCGCAGTGGTGTGGATATGAACTTGCATCGCCGGGGCTCCGACGATCCCAACACAAGCCGCGAGCACCTGGTCGACACCAAGGCCGGTATCAATCAGGTCGTTGCTGGTTTCCTTACGTTTATGGTCATCGGTGTAATGTCCCAGGCTTGGGGTGTGTACATTCCTCGTATTGCACAGGACTTGAATGCGAGCGTGTCTCTTGTGGCCTGGCCCGGTGCCTTGTCCCTGGCACTCAGGGCTGGCGCAGCACCGTGGGCAGGCGGTTGGAGCAGTAGATGGGGTACACGGAGGATCATCGCCATTGGTGGAGTGTTGGTGGTGGTTGGTACTCTATTGAGCACTTGGGTCAAAGCCGTTTGGGAACTTTATATCACGTATGGTATTTTGGTCGGTATGGGGCTCTCCCTGATCATGTACCCGAGTGTAGGACTGGTGCTTCAGTGGTACCGTCGCAAGAAGGCTTTCACGCTCGGTGCCGCCATGGCCGGTTTAGGTGTTGGCGGCTTCATTTACGCCCCGACTGCAAGCCACATGATTAAGCAAGTTGGGTGGCGGGTGACTTTGAGGGGCACCGTGATTGGCGTGGTCATTCTCCTTGCCTTAGCACTGGTGTTGATTGAGGATCTGCGCCCCAAGCAGCGCAAACAGTCCACTCTGGACCTCCACCTATTCCGGGAACCGCGATTCACCCTACTGTTCATGCACAACATTTTCTTTGCCTACAGCTATGCGGCTCCCTTCTTTTTCACCGTAACATGGGCAGAGATATACGGGATTGATTCCACACTGGCCGCCTTTGCATCCGGTCTCGTGTCCTTCTCGAATGGTGCCTTCAAGCCGCTGCTCGGTTGGATTGGAGACCGCACTAGCCGTCCCGGTGTCTTCTTCTTTGCCATGGTGGCTGGTGCATTGGCCTTATATGTCTATCCTCAGTGCCGCACTGGAGTGTCCCTGATTATCATCAATATTGTCTTCGGTTGCTTTGCTGGTGGGCAACAATTCATTCAGAGCGCTGTCGTCCAAGATTGGTTCCCGAGCTATGATCCCGCTCGTGTCGCTGGCCTAAGCGGTGCGGGCCGGGGGATCGGTGAATTGGTTGGGCCGGTGAGCATCGGTGCCATCCTATCCTTCAATCCAGGTCTGGCGTTCTACGTATCCGCCATTATGATGACGGTGTCTGCGCTCATGCTATTGGTTGCGATCCTTTGGCCGAAGTTGCCCTGGGCACAACCTCAGACGCCTGCAGAGGTTCAACGCTACCGAGTTGTCGATCAGACCACAGGTGACCCCAATGGCCGCACCGGTCCACTGTCCGAGCTGCATCGCTCGCTACACTCCGCCACCTCCCATGAAGACATGCACAGTCACAGCGATGTCAGTGAAGGAAACAGTGAGGAGAATGATGGAGAGGAAATTGAAATGCGGTCTTTCTCCCCAAAACGGCAGCAGTTGCACACGGAGCCAGTAAAGGCACAGGAGTACAGTGACCGGCCTCCTCGGATCAATTTTGAGATGGAGCCGTGGAAGGCCTCACGCACCCCTTCGCCGGGAGGGTTTGCAATTGCACCCCACAGTAGCACTGCTGGCATGGTGTCACCGGCATCACAATAGAGACTGAGAAAATCACAAGAAAAAAAAATAAAATAAAAATGCAAAAAGGAAATGTGAGCCCTTGAAAATGTAATTGGTGCGAGTGAGCGCCCGGAGTGCTGAATGACCGGGCTTTGTGCGCCCAGCGATTTTTGTTTGTAGGGCGACCTCTCCCCCCGCAGGGTCTCTCCTCCGTTGGTCATGAAAAAGGGGGGAGGCCACACTTGGTCTGTGTGCCCTCAAACGGTGGAGCGCGTGTTGGCCCCTCACCATAAGGACTTGTTTCGTCCGGAAACCAAGAACCGAGGACGGGTACTCAAGGACATTAACAAGTTGTTGGTAGAGCCCTCAGGAACCGGTAGAGTTCCTCTGCTTAGCACAGTGATTAAACTGCTCGAATATGATTGTTGTTTAAAACGGATAACCAATATACAAAGTTATGTGAGGGAAGGATCAGGGAAGGAAGAAAGGAAAACAAACAAGTGGTAGAAGGTCAAAGGCTCCGAAACTCATACGATGGGGATTCTCGAAAAGATTAAAGAGATCGAGGCCGAAATGGCCCGAACTCAGAAGAACAAAGCCACAGAATACCACTTGGGCACCCTAAAGGCGAAATTGGCCAAGCTGCGGTCGCAATTGATTGATCAGTCGGGCACGGGCTCCGGGGGAAAGCCAGGAGAAGGCTTTGATGTGATGAAGTCCGGTGACGCACGGGTGGCAATGATTGGGTTCCCTTCCGTTGGAAAGTCCACGTTCCTGAGCAAAGTAACAAAGACGAAATCTGAGACTGCAGCTTACGCTTTCACTACATTGTCCTGTATTCCCGGAAACATTGATTACAATGGTGCACGAATCCAACTGCTCGATCTTCCCGGGATTATTGAGGGTGCTTCACAGGGGAAAGGCCGCGGTAAGCAGGTCATTGCCGTAGCTCGCACTGCTGATCTAGTGCTAATGATGTTGGATGCTGCCAAGGGAGGCAAGCAGAGGGAGCTCTTGACCAAAGAACTAGAGGACGTAGGCATCCGACTGAACCAGCGGCGTCCGAACATTACCTTTAAGCAGAAGAAAGGCGGGGGCCTATCCTTCAATGCCACGTGCAAATTGACCCGTCTGACAGAAAAACTGGTCTACAATATTCTGGCTGAGTACAAAATCTTCAATGCGGATGTGCTCATCAAGGAGGACATTACTCCCGATCAATTCATTGACGTCGTGGAAGGCAATCGCATATACATGCCCTGTCTCTACTGCTACAATAAGATCGATCAAATTACCATCGAAGAGGTCGATCGCATTGCCCGTGAGCCGGACTCTGTGGTAATCTCTTGCAATGACGATCTCAACATTGATGGACTACTGGAGTCGCTGTGGGAGAAGTTGAACATGGTCCGGGTCTACACAAAGCGGAAGGGTGAGTTCCCGGACTTTAGCGGTGGCCTGATTCTGCGCCAGAACCCGACGGTGGAACACGCCTGTCACTCTGTGCATCGGACCATCACAGAAAATTTTAAATACGCTCTGGTCTGGGGATCAAGTGCGAAGCATAATCCGCAAGTAGTAGGACTTCAGCATTTGCTGGAGGACGAGGATGTGATTGAGATTGTCAAGAAGGTGGGATGAATGCGGAACAATAAATGTGAATCGTTGGACTACACCAAGACTGTTGTCCATGTGTTTGATCTAAGGAATGGATTTTATGTAATCTTAAGCGGCGATGGTGATGATGGATGACAATGAGACATGATTCAATGTAGGTTATGAAAGAATAACAGGATGGCAACGGTGAGCGAAGCGATCAAACTTGCTGTTTGGGAGCGAATATCAGTCATTGATTTGCGATATCCGAAGCGGCTACTACAGCATCAATGCTCCTGGAGCATTCCTTGCAAAACGCCAAAGACAGAGTATTGGTGGTCTGTCCGGTGGCTTTGTTCTTGGTCGTCTGAATGACGTAGTCGTTCTTGGCGATGGCACGTTCGAGATTCAAGCGGAAGTCCACGGGGGTCAGCCAACCAAGACGTGTGAGGGCAGCCAGGGCGTGCTCCTGCTTTATCTGCACATGGGCGGTAGTGTCAATGCCACAGCCAAAGCACGTCTTCATGACACCCATAGCTGCTCGACCACAATCTCCGCAGATTGGGTACCGCGCGTTTTGGTCGCGGGATGGTGTCAACTGCAGGCGACTTATAAAGTCCTGCGGTAGTGAGCTGAGTTTGGGCGTATAGTAGTATTTGATCATGTGGGAAACTCCACAGGAGGTGCACGCCTGCAGACGCCGCTCCTGCAGGGTGTAGCAAGGCTCGCAGATGTGGTCACCATGGTTCTGGTTGTGATCATGGACATGTTCGTGAACATGGCTATTCTGTAAGTGATGAGGGTCACCATTGCTTTCTTCAGATGGGAAGTCATTGATACGCAGTAGTTCGTCTCTGAGCTCTTTTTGCAGTGATCTTGCACTAAGGTTCAGCACACGCTTCGCCTCATTGCCACAGATACGACACCCTCCAGCCTGCCGTTGGCATGACACGCAGATGGTGTCCAATTCTACAGTTGCTGCGGTCCTCCCTTGCTGGTCTTCCGCCATTGAAATGACCTCCACCAACTGTGGTCGAGTACTGGACATGTACCGTTCTCGGACAAGACTCCGAAGTGCAGCCTCTGCCACGCTCTGCACCTGATCCGACACCGATGATTGTGTTGCATCGGTGCCACTATGCATCGCAGATGGAGCATCGGATGAAGACGGCGTTGCCTTCTGTGTGACCTTCCGTCCGCCACCGCTGTTGTGTAGGGTTTGGGCAGCGGCGTTAAGCTGCGCGTCCGTCCGAGGCTCTTCAATACGGACCATGCCCTCCTCATCAATGCCCTCGACCAATTTAGCTTCTATCTGTCCGTAGTGGACGGAAAGCGATGAGTTCGGTTTCTCGCATAGCGCACAATCTGATTCCCATAGAGTGCTACGGATGATTTCATTTCGGTAGCAGCAAGACTCGCAGAGGTAGGTTAGGGGATTAAACATATTGTCGGCATGGCGCACCACATTCCACACATCGTCTCCGTTGAGAATAGGTTCGGTTGTTGTGGTATAACCATAAGCCCGGTCATCACCCGTAAGCGCTGCAGTAATCATGTCCGTGGCATCCACTTCCTGTCCTCTTTCGTTGACAAAACCACCTGGCGCTGACGTTGCAGCTGATGCTGAGGCTGACGCTGGTGCTGATTTTGATGACAAATCTTCCTCCGACCTTGTCGCGGATGCTGTCATTGATGATGATGATGACGATGAGGATGCTGTAATCTTTCTGGCTACAGCCGCAATCCCACGTGGAGGTACCTGAATAGCTGCCATAGTACGCTTGTGACACTCCCCACACTGGCGTGGGCCCATAACTTCGTGATGCCCCACCCAGTGAGGCAACATTTGCGACTTGGACTGTACCAGCGCGGGAGGTGCCAGACGACGCCAACTGTCGCTGTCTTTGAATGACGATGACCGAATGCTGCTCAAGCCCCCTCCACGCCACGGACTGAGGGCCTGCCTCCCTTCTCCAGAGAGGTAGAAATGCATACCACGAGATGTCACCGACAGAGAAGCGTAGCCATGGCACTCGCGACAGCATTCCCAGACATTGGCAGTACCCGGCAAGCGCTGGGAACGAGAGTGTATTGCCTCCAATGGTGACAGTGGCGTCCAGAATGACGGCTGGGCAGGAGTAATCGAGTGCAGATCTGTGCCACACAGGGCACACGGACGCTTCTTAGAATGGGCCTGCACCTGCTGTGCCAGCGAACGGTTCGCTGTGATTTCCAGTTGCTTTTGCCTGCGTTTTCTTATGCCCTTTGACGATTTCTGCCAGAGTGGAATCTTTGCATACCGTTTTAGTTGGAACTGCTCTGGATTGGGTGGTGACCGGCCGCGGATATCTGCGGACGATTTCCAGGGACCGCTGGTCGTGTAAATATCTGCTGTGGTTCGCTGTGTGCGCATCAGAGTGCTCTCCGCTTTCGCACCAAAAGTAGGCAAGCGCCACACTAGCGCTGCTATTGACTTTGATCCCCGCATGGCTCTATTGATCTATTCTGCTATCTAATTCTTCAGACACTTGTCGACGGGACTTTGGTTGCGCCATTTCTGTGCTTTTGTGTATCATGCTTTTCATTGCTAAAACTGGATTTGGTCACCAATGTCCGAAAAACTTGGTCATTAAGGTACACTCAGTTACTCATCACAGGCTAAATACCAACAGCCGCCGTCAGCAAGACAAGGTGGTTAGTGAGTACGCCGAATGATTGCCAAATGAAACAGGTCCGCTGGCCCGCATTATGTGTCACCGAACCCCCTTCCTGGAGCGCGCTAAGTCATGCGGTGGGGCGGGTCTGTATGAGTCTGCCGGTTCCCCGATAAATGGGCCCCGGAAACAAACAGATCTGACCCTGTTGTGTACTGTGGAGTTGTTTTCAATAGGAAGAGAATGGGACAAATTTTCGCAGCCGTCCACAAATTCGTCCGGACGAAGTAAGAGACAATGCCGGGCACAAGAACACTGCCGCAAAGATAACCACACAGCATCGCTGTGGTTTGCTCATTATAAATTACTTTCTGAGATAACAAGCTATATGAACCGTTCCCAAAAGAACAGTGCTCATGATTCATTACCCACATAAGGGTGCTGCTGGTCAAAGATCGCAAACAGATCCTACTACTTGCTGGTTACCCTATACCCCGTAATGACCAAGACACAGGTGCCCATACTCACTTTCCCGTACACATTCGGGGTACGTCCAGGGCATCCAATTGTGCTACGACTGTCCTGTCTCGGCACCAAACCGATTCAATTCGGTGTGACTAAAGAGACTGACCTGCCTGCAGGAGTGTTTCTAGTACCGAACGAGGATGGGTCCAGTGCCCAACTAAACGGTTTCCTGCGGACCCCTGGCAACTATTCTATTGAGGTTGTGGCGGAGAATGAGCAAGGTAAAGACGTAAGGACCCTGACGCTCATGGTGGGCGAGGAGATTCTGCTGACGCCGATGCTAGGTTGGTGCAGTTGGAACTGCTTCGGTCCCACTTCCACCACACATAAGATCTTCACCGCAGGTAAGGCCCTAAAAGATCTCATGGGTGACTATGGCTATACCTACGTGAACATTGACGATGGTTGGCAAGGGGAACGCAGTCTGAAAAGCAGTGTGTTGTGGGGTAATGAGAAATTCCCGGACATGCGTGGACTCACAGATGATCTTCATGACATGGGCATGAAAGTGGGCATCTATTCCACACCCTGGGTCAACTCCTACGCTGGATACACAGGGGGCAGTAGTAATCATTGGTGGGGCGCCGACACGGAGCCAACACCAGAATTTTTGCAGGCACAAATTCAGCCCACAGCCACAGACTGCCCATCCGATGCTCGAGCAAAGAAAAGGAAACACAAAGGCCGCCACGTAGGTCGGTTCCTCTTCGATTACCAGGATGCTATGACCTGGGCATCCTGGGGCTTTGATTCCATCAAATATGATTGGCACCCGATAACTGTGCTGCATGCCAAGCGCATGCATGACGGCCTCAGATCTAGCGGCCGGGACATTGTGCTTAGTCTATCCAACACTGCAGACCTTGCGAACGCTGAAGGCTACGCCGCTCACTCCCAGATGTGGCGCACTGCCAATGATCTCCACGATCAGTGGGATTCCGTGACTAACGCCTGGGCCATCCACGAGCGGTGGCGGAAATACCAGAAACCCGGGTCCTGGAATGACCCCGACATGCTCGTGGTCGGGAGGGTCGGCTGGGGTGGGCAGCAGAGGGCAAATCGTTTAACTCTCGCTGAGCAGGGCACGCACGTGGCTTTGTGGTCGTTGTGGAGTGCACCGATGCTTCTGGGTTGCAACATGCAAGACCTACGCGATGACCCGGATCTATTGGACGTGCTTCAGAATGCAACCCTGATCGAGATTAATCAAGACATACTCGGCATACAAGCCAAAACGTTTGTTGGTAAGATTAAGGACGGTGACGTATGCATTGGCACGAAACCTATGGCTTGTGGAAGAGTAGCAATCAGTGCGACATGGACAGGAAAGGGCAGCGCGGACGAGGTGCAGGTTAACTTGCGAGACTGTGTGGCAGAATCACAGAGAATGTTGCATGAAGTACTTCAAAGAAAGCCAAATGAGACGATATACACTCCTGACTCCATAGATCGTCATTATACACGGTTCACGGTCACGGATGTGCTCAAGGAGGCTCCCCACGACACCCTGCCAACCATTGACCTTGACGATACGGATCAATCAAAGTATACACTGACAATTACCTTACATGAGCATGCCACCAAGGTCTTCCTGTTGACTCCGATAACCCAATAGAATACATTTAACGCGTGTAGTGGCACTTTAGGTCACATCGGAGTCGACAGCGTTGACACACTCTGGATGGAAACACAACAATATAGGACAAAAAAGGCCGCATGTTATCAGGAATCGTCTATTCTTAGAAATTGTCTAATCCCCGGTAACGGGTTCTATGTGAAATCTGCGCTCAGTCCCCTGTGTCCGAATGAAAGGAATGTCTGTGTATGTGTACATTGGCACTAGTTCAGTCCGCATTGGTCTTTCACATTCTATCGCTAGTTTCGGTTCTCAGATTCCGACACTATCAGAACCCCGCTGCCGCTTCGAAGGGTATGACTTCCGTCCGGGATTGAATCGAATCGGCTGCGGTGGATTGACCGCCCCAAAATTCCAGACTGAGGCTGCTCCTGCTGCTGCTGCTCCAGCGCCGGCACCAATACCTCCGGCCATGCCACCGATCATCGCCGGCGGTGGTGGGGCAGCGGCCGGGGGTCCACCTCCGAAGCTCTGCGGCGGTAGTGCCTTAGGCGCAGCAGCGACCGGTGGTGCGCGGGAAGCCGGAGGTGGCGGTGCGTGACCTCCAGGTCCTCGAGTTGGCGGTGGTGGCGGAGCCTGACGACTCGGAGGCGGCGGTGGAGGTGCACCGCGCGCCCCCCGGCCGGCCGGCCCCTTCGCGCCCTGCGGTGGAGGCGGTGGTGGAGCGCCTCGCGGACTGCCCGGAGGCTTCGGTGGCGCAAAGCGCTGCTGGGCCCGGAGAGCTCCACCACTGCTCCCCCCATGATCAGCACTAGCACCACTGTTTAAGTGTGGCTTCGATCCTTGCTTCGGTGCTGGAGGGGGAGGTGCTGCTGCTGTCGGTGGCTTGGATGCGTGCATTGGAGCTGGTGGTGGGGGTGCTGCTGCTGGCGGAGGCGGTGCTCCACCTCCGCCACCGAAGCCTGGTGGTTTTTTGGCAGGACCACCTGGCTTAACGTCCGGAGCCCTGCTGCCAGCGGGCTTTAACTTTGGCATGCCTCCTGCAAAGAGACCGCCTAGTTGCGGGGGTCCGCCGCCGCCACCGCCCATAGGTGCTGCGCCGCCGCCCCCGCCCGAGGGAGCGCTGCTGCCGCCGCCGCCGCCGCCGACTGATCCAACCTTGCCAATTGCAGGCGCACTTTTATCTACAGTGACTGTCTTTTTCAATTTCGCTCCTTTGTGAATGTCCGATAGCAGGGCACCACGTCCCTTCTGTGGTGGAGGCATCTTTCCCGGGCCGGGCGGAGGAGGCGGCCCCGGAGGTGGTGGAGGTGGTGGCATTGTTATCTGCTTTGTCTCTCTGTTCTTAATTTGACCTTATGCGTACGAGAACAGGGATCAGATAGATACGTGGCTTGAATTTGCTCAGTTTAGCTCGAATTCTGCCTTCAGGTTCGGGTTTCTGCTCTCAATAGAAATTCTTGTCCTTGCGTTTTCACACCGAGAGTTCCTGTATCCCTACCTTATCCCGATGGCATTGCAAAAAATAAACCTAATAAGAGACTGATCTCGTTTCTTCTTTTCTGTGGTGGTGGTGTTACCCGCTATCCCCAGATTTCATTGACCTCGACCAACAGTTTACATTGGAGTCGGGCCGTACTGCTTTTGATATAGCTTACGCACAAATTGCTGGTGATTTGAGTCCCAAACCGGTGAAGAAGAAAAGCCTCAAGATAAACGAAAGCACTCCGAAGGTGCGGTGAAGTTTTCCAAGCGACAGGAATCAGCCCCCGGGTGGAGACCGGTGTCGCTGTTGACCTGCTCGTTTGGGAACCACACACCATTGACCAAAGTCCGTAATACCCCGGATCCGCTGGGGCGCGGCCAACACCAACACCAAGCAGCTAGAACCACAACAGTACTCCGTTTACACAAGCAGTTGCCCCTGGACTGAGAAAAAACCGTGTTTCACTGCGCCACCACCACCGTTGTCTACCCCGGCCGCTTTCACAACATCACCGTCTCCTCCTGCCCTCGTCCTCCTTTTTTGTCCCCCCCTCCCATGGCGCGCCCCAACCCATACTCGCTGCGCCCGGCCTCCCTCCTTTTTGTTTCACCGCTTTTCTTTCTGTGAAATTTTCTTTTCCGAACTTGCCCCCCGCACCTTTCTGGGCACAAACTCCACTTCTCACCACCACCAACCTTACCCCCTCCCCCCCGGGGGGGGGGCCTTCCCTGTTCATTTGCACCAATCAAACAAAGTGAAGAAAGAAATGGCAAAACACAAGAAAATATTGAGGAGCGGACACCCCCCAGGGCCTGCCGGAGGTATGGGCTTTTTTCCAGACCGTGAGTATGATATACTTATTTCTGAACGTCACTGAAACCGAGACCGTGTGTTCGACATTTGACGGGAACGAGTATTACTTTAGTCCGTATGTAAATTGATGTCACATTGATTTACTTTTTCAGTTTAGGGAGGGTAAGGGAGACCCCGTGTACAGCAGCAGTGAGCCGTGTTTTGGCCTTCGACCACAGAGCCGGTAGGACTGGGGGAAGTGGGATGGTTTTCTGCCTTGTGACAATTCCCCAGGTGCAAGACAGGCAGACTACCTGGACTGTTAATATCGCAAACATAGATACAATTGGAGGCGAGGCCCGAGCCACCGGCTTTTGTGTTGGGTTGTTGAACCGTGTCTGGTTAAGCACTGGAGCAGATTGGTAGACAGGAGGAAATTTCGGGAACACAGGCGGGGTGCAAAAAAAAAAAGGGCGGCAGTGGAGCAGTGGGAGACCGTTGTGGAGTCGAGCCCTTCGCTCCCTTGTGGGTTTGCCAAGAGGGCGAGAGTGAGCTGGACGGAGGGAGGGAATCCGGCGGGAGGGAGGGAATCGGGAGGGAGGGGCTGAAGTATTGTAGTGGGAGAACCGCCCCATGCACGTGGATCTCAAGCAGCTGCAGCCTGGCTGAAAGGGACTTTGAATCTCACACTGCCATGGGTCTGGACCACACAAGCGCGTGAAGTCAGTTTGGCACCCCTGCACCGTATACCTCTAACCCCGTCCCATGTCTCCCAGTGGCCAACTCCACCACCACATCGAGCTGTGCAGAAGGTCGGTGTAGGACCACGCACCCAAGCAAACCAGAACAGTCATAGCAGTAGGGGAGTCGCTTTTGCAACACAAGTGCTTATGAAAGAGATTAGTTGCTCTTGTTCTGGAGTCGACAGTAATGGAATACACAAACAAAGTGTGATGGGCTTACCCAAAAAATCTTCTGGTAAGTTCTAGCATTCAAGGTATGAGAAGCATTGGAGCCTAAAGTTTATATCGCTGGGATAGAGCGCAAGTTATAGCACATATTGTATAAATCCATTCAATCGTACCTTTTTAGCACGATGGTCCGCCCCACTTTCCGGCTCATGCAGTCCCTGAAGTCCTTCAGGCCTCTCGGCGATCGGGTTCTTATTCAGCGCGCCGAGTCGCAGACCAAGACCAAGGGTGGCATTCTTCTCCCAGAGCAGGCCCAGGAGAAGATGAACCAAGGCACCGTCATCGCCGTCGGTCCGGGTGCTCGCAACATTCAGGGAGAGCTTGTCCCCATGCAGGTAAAGGAGGGTGACCTCGTTCTGCTGCCTGAGTTCGGAGGCACGAAGATCAAGGTCGACGAGAAGGAGTTCCAGTTGTACCGCGACTCTGATATTTTGGGTACTCTCCAGTAGGAATACTTTCTCTTCTCGAACTGGTCATGCCATAAGGTTGACATGGCCTTTCAGTACTTTGTAGCATATTAATGGAATTTTAAAATGATCTTGGAAGCCTTTCCAGCTCAGAGCAAGAACACGCGCGAATGGATCCCGCATCATCGACATTTGCTACTTCCGTATTAAACTTGTCAAGATCTTTTGGCTTCGGCTTTTATTTAAGAACGTCTTCTCCTTTATTGCGCATTTTTGTCATGATATCTGTGTCTCAACACGCTTACAAAGAGACCCCTGGCAAATGGATACCAAGCTTGGAGCCCCACGATCATCTATTTGTGTTCGTCTAGACCGCATTCACCGTCGTGGCAGGCCAGGAAAATAATGGACTCCCGTTTCCTCTCCCAATCGCTTGCTTTTTCCCCGCCAATGATTTGAGTACGCCCCTGGCCAAACCAAACCAAAGCAAAGCCAAAACAAACCAAAGCTGTCAAGAAGCCAACCAAAGGTAGATCACAGGACAATTGAATAGAAAATGGTACGATGCGCACGTGCATATCATGATCGTGGATGTAAGACACAATGATAGCGAAATAATTTAGATTAGAATCAAACAGCAACTTATAAACTACCATGAACACTCCTCCAACATGAGCCTAAACAAAGCAGCCAGCAGTGGCACACCTGCCCCTGCTGTCAGCAGCAATACGCCGGTCACCACCAATGGCATCATGGACATAGAAAAACTGTTTACAAGTAGTGAAATTGCCACGTTACGGGAAGAGGAACGAAAGTTACGTAAGGATGCCGTCACCAGCCGTGAGGAGCTGCGTACCATGGTAGGCGAACAGTACCGCTATCTCATGCGCAACTGTGGTATCATTATGCAGATCCGTTCTGATGCTTTTCGGATACAGGAACAGTTGGTTTCTATTTCAGATCGCTTTGCACATTCAACCACCACGGCCACAGGAGTGGGAACAGGAATGGCCACAACATCAACAGCAACTACGGATGACATTGCTGCCGCCAAACTACGGGAAGAGAGTGCGCTAATTGCGTACCGATGTCGGTTTGTAGGTGCGACACTTGATCTAGTGCAGACTTATCTTGACACGGAACAAATCATACGCGCGGCATCCACGTACCAAATGTCCCTGTCCATCCTGGAAAGTCTGGAACGGATGCAACAACAGCGTCCATCAGTGACGCAAGGTGCCATCCTGATGGTCAGCCCCCAGATGCTGCAATCTCTGCGTGACAGTCTTCAACTCTCCCTGCAACGGATTCTTGTGAAAGCAACGACGACCCTGAGCCGACCAGACGCCGTGCATACACTAACCGAAGGCGCAGGTCGCGGCCGTGGCGGACTAGTTACCGAATCATCGCAGAATCGCCTCACGCGCCGGACGTTGGAGGCATGGCTGACCCTGGGATCCTTTATCAATTCGGCCGACCGCCACGGACGAGCGATAGTCAACGTCGAGTCCTTTTGTCGAGTGCTGCTGAACTGTCGCACACTGTATTTCCGAGACCTGGCCGCGGCAATCATTGGAAGAGAGGACACAGAGAGAGATCCAGGCGCACAGAAAGAACATCGTCGTCCCACCAATACCAAGGATGGTGATCTGGCCTTCCGGCAGGCGCTTTACGTCCTCCTAGACACGTACGGTCTCGTTCAGGGCTTGCTTGATTCCTTTGCTGCAAAGCAATCCCTTGGCAGCATGTGGTCTGCCATTTGGAATGACTTGGCCGCTGCTCGCGACCCTCAGAATCTATCGGAAATCTTTCCGATCTTCCCGGACGGACGGCTGCTGCATCAGCGGTTGAAGGATGTGAATTTTGGCACGTCCGCCGGTCGATCACAATCAGCACCTACGCCTGGGTCACATCCTTTTTTTGCTTTCGACCAAGTGCACGACACTGTGCTTGACGCAGTGTCTGTGGATGAACGTAAGCGGATAACTGCGCTGGCCATGACCTTTCTTAGTCAGGCCGCCAAGCAGCACCTACGTAGACTGCTGGATTCCGTAGGTGATCTGAAACTCATGCGCCGAATCGGTTCGATGCCCCGCCCGGAGTTCATGGCCTTCCTCAACGATGCCGCGTCTGAGATTGTTTCCTCGACGTCTAGGGCGGTTGACGTCGACGACATTGCATACAAAGCTTTGTCTTCGGAGATTCTGCAACCCATGTGTCTGAGCGCCATAGAAGTGTCATGTCGTCAGCTGCTAACCACCGCAGTTGCGGACATTGATGCTGCAATTGTGTCTGTGACTTCATCGTCGCTGACGACGACAACCTCCACTGTTCTACTGGACCGTGCTTCTGTTCCTGAGGCAGCACGGGGCATGGCGCAAACCATGCAGAAATGCCTACACACTGTCGGAGAGCAAGTGGGAATCAGTCGGGGCAATAGCAGCACCAATATCAGCGGTACCGGTGAGGCAAGCGAAGGGACTGCAGACGAGGAAGAAAACATCCTTCTTGGTTCATCCCCGTCCGCATCGAATTTGACTGTGTCATCATTGGCGAGTGGTCAGTGGCAAGGCAGTGAGTCAGTAATCCGTTCCTTGGTGGAACACGTCGTGCAAAGCTGCGTAGAGATTAATCGTGCAATGCGGACTCGGACAAAGGAAGCATCAGAACAGCAGAAGCAGCAGATGGAGGTCCAAGACAACAACAAGACCAATGGTAGCAATGGCAGCGAGGACGTAGGACTATACTTAAGCCGTGCCTCTGCGGCTATCCTCAAGCACATGACTGGCCTCCTTAAATCCATTGGCCAGGCGTTTCGTGACATGGATCACAGTCTGCTGACAGCACAGGCTACAATGAACGAGGAAGTGAGCACAACCATTGCGCAGATCGCGGAGCCATGGTTGCATCTACAGTGTCAACTGGTAACCGAGGATCTTCAGGAAGACTACGATGCAGTTGCACAGATCGGTGAAGTGCGCTTGGCGCGCGGTTGGACACACGCCGGCAGCAAAGGTCAGGTGCTGCCCTCGGTCGCAAGTCCACGGTTACTTTCCATCGTCCGAGAGATAGCAGGCACTGTGCGATCCAGCCTCGGTCCCGAACTCTGCACTCTAATGCGTCCGTTCCTGTCTGGACGGGTCCGGGCGTTCTTAGGATCTGTGTTGGCCGCACAGGCCATGAAGATTAGTGCTGAAAATCAATCTTTAAGTGGCAAGGATGACGCCCTTCTTCAAATCTATGCGGACCTTATCTTCCTCGACTGTCTTCTGCTGGTGCCAAAAGACGTAGGCGGAGGTCAGGCCCAAAGTGATGGTAATGCTATGGCGACTCTGCAGAAGCTGTTGAGTCCAGTGACTCTGCGCACGGTGGATTCTGCAGTGCGTCAGAATATTTCACGTACTCTACAGTCATCGTACCTGCTCTATGTGCCCCTAGGGCCTTCAGATATGAGATCACTAGCCATGGTTACGCCCAACGCTATGCCCGCGGACAAGTCTGGGTCGGGAAGTTTGCTCATTCCGACGCCACTGCCGCGCTTCCAGAACGTTGGCATTTGAAAGAATGGATCACTGAGACAAAGCAGAAATTATAGAGATAAGAATTGTACAAGGATCAGCTCATTCTCAGACACGTGTGTTAGAGTGGTGTCATGAACGATAATTGATTTGTGCTCTATTGATGCCCATGTGACATAGCCATGTGTACCCTACGTGTTTCAAGGCACGATTGGGAAAGCGACATCCCAGGCCATTCCACAGATGTTCTTGTTGCGGACCATGCGGAAGTAGCCTTCCTCTCCCCACAAGTTGCCCCAGCTATTGCGCACAATCCAGTAGTCGCGAGAACCCTCTGGCTGGAGGTCATCAGTGCCGTACCCCACCACCAGAACAACGTGGTTCAGTTCATCCGCCTTCACACCATAGCAGAGAGGGTCATCATAGACACCCGAAGAGTAGTAGATCATGGACTGCTTAGCGGCCAAGTATGCAACCTTGAGTGGACCACCATAGGCCACGGCATTGAGCATCATCTCCTCGTTTTCCTGTTCAATGCGCATAACGCCTGACAGGGAGGCAACAGGCTTCACGTCCTTCTTGCACATACCAGTGGCCATGAAGTAGCCGTAGTCGTCACTGTCAGTCTGGCCCCCGGTAGCATTTACATATTCCCATGCGAGTGCTTCGTCACCACCGTTGCAGCCGTTGTTGCCAAAATCCCAAGAGCAATCGATCAATTGCTGCTCACTTAGCTTGGCGATCTTACCGGTGTAGCGCGCCCAGTGAGCCTCCAGGGTTGCGGTGGCACCGAATGCCCAGCAGCCGCCACAGACACCTTGCTCCTTGATGGGACCAATGATCCCCTCCTCACGCCAGTCAAAGTGCTTGGGAGGAGGGTTCTGGAAGGGCTTGTATGGGTGCTCCTTAAAACCCGATTTCTCACTGACGTCTTGCTTCAGTTCCTTGGCCTTGGCCTGGATCTCACTGCGAGGGATGTCACCGAAGAGCTTGTCCTGCAGTTCGTCTACGCGGTGGTCCATCCACTGGTTGGCCTTCATCACGAAGCTGGTGTTCTTGCGGTTACCGTGGTAAATGTAGTGCAGGTTATCACGGAAGACTGCCTTTCGCTCGTGATGTTCCATGTCATCACTGTACTTGCGACCGTGCTCCTTCATGTAGTCGGCAAAGGCATCGTCAACGTGATACTCACCACGGGCGAACTTACCGTACTGCAGCAGAGGAGCCATAGCAGCTTCCTTGTGATCCTGGGCCTCGCTCTTGGGGCAGTATTCGGGTACCTCAAAGGCACCGTCTGGGGTGCCAGCAGCGTACATATCGTAATCCATGACGTAGCGATCCCAATGGGAACCAATTAGCTCAGTGTAGGCCATCATTTCGTACTTGTACGGTATCCATTCTCCGCCAATCAGCTGGGCATAGAACTGGAAGGTGGCATCATGGCCGTCACCCGGGGCCTTTTTCTTCCAGACATGGCAGATGGGATTGGACTGGTCCTTGCCAGACTCAGCTGGGGCCTCGTGCTCGGGGCAGGCAGACTCTCCCTGGTAGACAAAGCCGTCATCGGATATGTCAGGCAGCAAGCCAGTGGCGTACATCTTGGGATGGATCTCTCCCTCAATGAAGCGACATCCAGGCTTATCCATACGGTAATAAGTCTGGGTAATGACCTGGTTTGGGTAGTCGTAGATGTAGGCATTGGTGCCGTCATAGAAGGCAGTCTTGTACAAACCACCGGGGACATCAGCGTAAGCGGTCACAGGTTCGTGGATGTCACCGGCAGGCACGCTGAAGGTACCCTTGACGGTAAAAACCTGACCCCAGTCAGGCTTCTTAGGGGCAGCATCAGAGCGCTCCAGAGTGAACGAGGCACCAGAGGCAACTGCGATGCCTGCAGCAAACACGGAAGTTGTAGTGATCTTCTGCATTGTGGAGACTAGAAAAGTTACAGAACTCATGAAACTATTCAGCTCAGCAAGGCTGTAACTCTGACCACCCAAATGCTAAAATACCTCCAAGATGTATGCGTCAGATAGAATCCAGATGCGAGCAACATCCGCGCCTTCTCACGGAAAAACTCCATCAAATCATCGACCTGGGCCCGTGCCGTAAGAGCCACTGACATCAGTGCTGGCTGAAAACTCAAAGCTCCCTTCCAGAGTCCCCGCCCCCTTTCACATTCATTGAGCGGGAACCCATACCGGAAGTATCGAATGGCGAGTACACAACTGTACTCGTGACTGTATAGAGGATTGGTAGGAGAAAACACCATCCCCGCCATCGTCTACTGTGTTGGGTCCGATATCATCTGGCCCAAGAGTGTCGCACAACATAAATACAAAACACAGGAACCTTTCAGCTGGGAGTGCGCAATTGAGTTTGTGTGTGTAGTAGAGATTGAACACACGCGATGTGAGTCTCTAGGTTTCGTAGAGCCCTCCTACGTGAATTTGACACACGCTTGTGGATAATGTTAACTTTTTGGGGGAGGGTACTTTGGAGCACACGCACCAACAGCGTAGATGTGCGAATCGCGGTCTTGGGAACAAATATGTCTGCGGGGCTATGGATGATTCAATTGCGCCTCAGATATCTTCAGAAACGCACTCACCCACACACTCATATACATACACACACACACACCTGCCATCGCTTGCCATCTGTGGTAGACGGAGATGCAAGATGAATGGACGCGTGGTGTGGAGTCCTGATCTGTCTGATGCCCGGAGCGAGTGTGTGTCCTCAGTGCGACCGCACGGGGTGAGCGAAGCAATGAGCAGAAGCGCAAGAAAGACAAGGATAAGATAAACATTCTGTTGTGGGCGCTCCGAAATTCCCTCGCGTGCCCCTTTCCCGCGCCTTTCAACGAGAATATGAACCTAGCAGTGCCTTCGTGAAACTGCCTCTTCCTAATGGCTTCCCACACTTCGTGTGTTTATCCTCCCCTGCGGTGGCTAAGAGAATGAATCGCCGTTTAGTCCCCGTTTGTCGCAGAGTGCGTCCGGAAGTTTAAAAACAGAAATGTGTGACCCGCCCTACCAACACAATCTCTGGTACATGGTACCAACCCATTTGTCTAATAGCGAAGACCCCACCTCCCTTGGGGTGGAGGTGATTGCGTTGGTGGGGTCCCAGTTCGAACCCCATCTTCTCCCCAAGGGGGGGGGGATCTGGTTTTGTTGGCTATATAGCCAGTATGTCACCTCCTTCTTGGTGGTGTGTTGGACGTAGACACGGCCCCAACCCAGTCTAAGCACAATATCGCAATCTCAGTACAAAGTCCAGCACAATGACCAGCACCTTCCCTTGTGGAACAAAAGACCATGGGAAGAAAAAGAGACTCCCCGCTTCGACCGTTTTCAACCACCAGTCATCAGGGATGCACCTTCTGGTGCTGCAGTGCCGCCTGCCATGCCACACCGGGGGCTAATGAGACGAAATGAAACTATGGGCAGACCCCTCCCCGGGGGGTTGAACTGTGGGAAAAACTTACCAACCCTGTGTTTGCTATGACCTGTGTTTTATCCTATTTGTTCCCTGGAGAGAAAACTGGAGTGAAAAAAAGCCAGACAAGAAATCAGTCACGAGTTGAATATGGATCTGGCGGTATGGAACGGACAGCGGCCGTCCATGAGCGGCAGAGTACCACTTTGGTCGAACTAAGAAATCCTTTTGAAACGATTCCCAGACGAATGTCATTTGCGGCAGGATCTTTGTTCACAAGTACCACCCTCTGTCTGGGAATATTGTATCAAATCTATTCTTTTTGATTTAGCTCTGCCGTCGCTTGGGAGAGCGGGAAAATTTTGACAGATTCGAACTCAGCACC
>PDIP01000130.1:41774-67971 GCA_002811645.1 Corallochytrium limacisporum
CGATGTGTTCAATGTCAAGCCAAAGTCAAAATAGTCCTTTTTTGAGAGTAGCAGGGACTCTTCGTTTGAATCAGCTATTGAAATATTTGTGCATGATTGTTAAAAAGAGCAAAATATAATGAAATAGAATAGAATCAATATAAATTATTATACAATCAAGATTGAAAAAGATCCTCGGGAGTCAAGTTTTTCGGAGTTTTGACCCTGACATACCAGACAGAGGGTGGTACACAGTCAGACAGAAGCACTTGACGGATGTCTCAAATGGCGGGAGACTACATATTGAAGTCTATATGATGTTACACAAGCACGCCAGGGCCTTACTCCCCGGTCATGACCCTTGCTCCAGCCCATCGGAGCGACTACCGTTCAACTGGTACAATAGTTTGCCAACGGTGCACTAAATCCACTCGACTGCTGAACCCTGTGCTCCTGCTGTTCCTGTCCCTTTTCGCTCGTAATGGCTATAGAACTGCGACTGCATTGTGGTAGCGGTGCCAGGCTCCCTGGCCGCTTCCTCGATGGGTGCGCTACTTCGACGAGGATACGCTAGGGACCGGTTTTGCAAAGGGGTTAACTGCACTGTGTTTGGTATGGCTGCCAGAATGGAATCGAACGGAAGCCAATGGCGCCAGCACTCACTTGAATTTCCGAGAGTGGAACAGCACCACTGGGTTAAGAAAAAATTTTGGCCTTCATCAGCTGAAATCGCCGACCCTAAATCTTCTACTATACAGTAGCATACCCCACACTGGCTCACTCCTCAGCCTTGGAATGTAAGGAGCGTAGCACACACACACACCCCACCCTTCCCGCCCTTCTTTTATACGTACGTATGACTACGAACCGACACTCCCAACAAGCAACTGTCACATTCATTGAAGGAGCCCCTTGGCAACGGTAGAAGTGGCCAAACGTTGCGGGACCGGGAAATAAGGGAGGGTGGACCGTTGGAACGAAGCCGGGCACACTGCCCTGCGCTGCTTCTCTGTGCTCGACGTTATGAGTGAATTTCCACGGACGGGACGACCATGACGATGATGACTCCTTGTAAAGGTGTGCACTTGGCTGGGCAGTCACACCAACGAGTTAAACGGCCAAGAAACAGAGAGCGAGCAAGGGGGTGGTACTGCCAACGCGGCCGGGCAGCCAGCGAGCACTGCGGGCCCTACCCGTTCGGACACCACTGCTTACTTGGGGACGGAGTGGAAGGAGACCAGGGCTTGGGCGGAGGATAGGAAGACGAGGAGGAGGGTGACTCCATCAGTTTGCATCGCAAAGGACGTGCACGGAACAGCCAAATTGAGAATGGAGGGCAACGAAATATGCGGCTCCCAAACTGTCGAGCAGGGGGGGGCCCAGTAAGCGACAAGGCAATCACGGACAAGAAGGGAAACGGGACGATCCCATCGCCATCCAGGGAATAAAGATGTAAACAGACAGTAAGTTTGATTTAACTGATAATGGTTGATTGGCTAAAGAAATGCTTGCTCATGTTGCGCAGAGCGCCCACCAACTCAAGAGCATCAACATCAGCTACGAAAGAAGTTAAGCATTTCCAGTCAGTGTACCTTCCAAATCGCTCTGAAAATTGTTAACAGTTTACACGAAACGGGAAACCCACACTTGGGCTTGCAGTAGGTTTGGCAGGATCTCTTTGAGCGGAGAATTCAAGGTGCATTCAGTGGTCACGAGTAAGGGACCAGTTTATAGATATCATATAGGATACGAAAGAGAGAAAAGTTATCATGGGCAAAGTGAGCCCCCCAACACACATCAGCGTCATAACGCGGCAGCGTCGGGCCCATACTGCCCAGAACATATTCCTTTTCGTTTTTGTTGGATGGGCGGTATGCTCTGCAATTCCGTATATTTGGCACGCAACGGAGCTCAGTGTCGGTGATCCTGAACAGGAAATGAATCTCGGATACTGGCAGGCCTGCACAGGGTCCCCAGTGGTCCCCAGTGAGGAGCAGAATGATCTTGTGCTGAGCAAAGGTTGCGGTGTCATCGATGGCAAATGCTTGGTCCAAGTAGAAGCCGGTAACTTCCGCGTTGTGCAGTCCGACGATGCATGCACAAGTTTCACAGTGACACGAGGCCTTGTTCTTCTTGCGGGTGCGAGTCTACTGGTGCTTTGTATCATTTCCTGCTGTACCAACAATTGGCTTACTTTACGTGCAGTGATTGCTGGCGAAGGCTTTGCTTGTTGCCTAACAGTGGTGTACTACAACAATGCACTAATCCAAGACGGATTACGAGGGGACACCAAGCTCTACTACGCGCATTGGGCCCTATTTGTAGTCACTATCATATACTTCCTTGGCTTTTTGGTGCATGTGTCAGCCTTCACCAAGGTGGATATCCGCGATCTCCCCCCACGGGGGTCAGTATAAAGATACAGAATTTGACGATATTGATATATGAGAGTGAACCAGAACACATTCGCTGTAAGCTTTTCTGACCATGAAGCAATGAGGAAAACCCCGTAGACTCTGAATCAAAGCTTGTACTAGCAAATGCAGTCACTGCAGATCACTGCCACTACAACACAAAATTTTGAATGAGATTAGCTGGGAGTGCCAAGTTGTAAATCGGCATTCAGAGCCCCGTGAGCAAAGAAATAGCTGTATTCCTGCTGTGCAATTAAATTCCTTCTCAAGAGTTTAGTTTGTATTGTAAATATCAGTCATCAATCCAAATTCTATTTTCTGGTGTACACTTTTATTTGAACACATGATGTTTCTACGGTCCAAAACTATGATTCCAAATCCACTTGTAAGCTTTCAGCAGGAATCTGGTCCATGGGAGGCCTATAATTGAGAAGTATCCAGGAATTTGAATTATATTCTATTTATGCCTTATGTCTATTTCTATTGAATTCTAGACTTGAACGTCTAATGTATTGAATTTGGTGCATGCCAATATTATCCATTGTACTACAATTCAGTCTGCCACTATCCAACTGGCGTGAATTTAGTTGAAAGCACCACTGAGGACTAGTTCAACTGCTGCGTTTACATCTCCACTTGTTGCAATTAAAGCTCGGATATTCAACGCACGGTCTGTAAATCCCATAGAAGACATCATATCCAGTTCTGACGCAAAGCGTTCCTCATAGTTCACTTGTTCTGCAGGGGCTTCGCGAGCAGCAGAGGGGGTGTCTCCTGCTTCTGCTACTGCTTCTGCCCCTGCTGGTGCTCCCATCATTCCGCTAGCGGCGCCAGGCGGGATGTTTGCCATATTGATACCATCTACACCCTGAGCTGCCCGATCCTCTAAACCCAGACGACGGATCACATTTGACAAAGCACCACTCAACTGCTCTCGGTTCACAATGGGCTCGGCAGGTGTGTCATCACCAAAACCTCCTTCGCCCATTGCCTGTGCCAGGGCCTGTTCAGCACCCGGATTTGCAAGCAGGTGCTGCACCTGCTCCTGAAATTGAGGGTCATCGACCCATGGACGCAGGGCAGGGTTCATGGCCAAGATCTGTTCACGCATTTGTGGATCACTGAGAGCAAGGAGGATGTCACGCATGCTCTGCCCACGACCTTCACCTATGTCACCCATCATCTCAGCACCTGCACCTGTACCAGCAGCGCCTCCGCCACTTGCCGCCGCACCACCCGTCTGACGGGCTCCACTGGAAGCCTGTCCTTGCCTCGATGCTCCGCCAGACTTCACCATGTGCAAATTTGCGCCGTCCTGAACCCCGCAAGATTCTAAAGTTTGCTCATCCTTCAACACCTGCCCTAAGAAAATTAGACGCTGAGACTCTGGAGCAACGTTAAGCTCGGGTTGTATGCGCTCCTTCAATTCCCGTACAGTGCTACTGAGCTCCACATCCTCGACAACTATCGATTTGTTACCCACTGAGGGCGCCTTAATATTAATTTTCACCATGATACACTTGATGAAGATCTGACGTATTGTGTAGTTGAGCCTGCTCATATTTTTGCTCAACTACGGTTCTTAAACACTCTAAAACTCTACCCTTAAATTCCTGTTGCACACACAACACCTGGTGGGGAGCACACGTCCATGCGTGGGGCAAATATTACAATCAATGCCTTCCTTCGGTCATACGACAGACCCGGCATCTTCGGTTCGTGAGCTGCAACGAGTGTGGTTGGATGAGGGCGTACCGAATGCCAACCTTTCACTCTTCAGACTCCCCGCTTCCTCGCAATTTTCTAGTTCACAGAGTTCTAACTCCCGCTCTGCTGCTACCCAACCGCACAGGAGAAACACCCCGCTGTGTCTAGTAAGGCGCGGCACTCAACTACTATAATATCCTTCACGAAGGAAATTTGGGTTACTGAGTGCTGAATCTCGCGATATGTGTGTTCGCATTGAATTTGAGGACAAGGATGAACCACCCAGTTCCAATATTATAAGCTTCCGGTATATGTATAACTAACATAATAGTATATTGTTTAAGAATTCAGTATATTTTTTTACACGCACACGCTCAGACGCAAC
Organism: Corallochytrium limacisporum; assembly: GCA_002811645.1. Classification (NCBI taxonomy): domain Eukaryota; genus Corallochytrium; species Corallochytrium limacisporum. Next base: position 46,260 of record PDIP01000130.1, read on the forward strand.
CAAGTCTTGGTTCTCGAGGGGCTGAAGAAAAAGCCACCCAGCTCAAAAACGAGTATACACAAGCAACAGCTGCCTCACAGTCTCGCGCCCAAAAAAATGATAAACACCGCCGGCGGCAGCTGAGCGCAACTGAGAACGAGAATCGGGAGGTGAATTTGGAGACCAGTCAGCCCGCAAACCTCCATCTATTGTACTCTGGTGTTTGTCCAGGTGCTGACGACTATTGAAAAGGAACAACACATGCGGAGTCGAGTACCGTAGAGTGCACTGTGGGTTGGGATCTACACGCCTCTTTCGTGACACACACAGTGTGCCAATAGACGTGTGCCTGGGTGCAACGGTGACGAATGACCCTTGCTCGTTGTACAGCACGAGCGAGTACGGATGCTGAAATCGGGACCGGAACAATACAGCGCGCTGTTCATACTTAAGCTGTGGCAGACGGGATGTACTAGCTGGTCCAGTGCGTAAATAACGAGTAATGAGGACGCGATGAAAAAAATGGGGAGTGTGGGGGAAGAGAGACACAACTGCACGGGAGGGCGATGGGGCCAGCGGTTGGGATGCACATTTGCTGCACCCTTGACTTTCAATGGCACCTGCGATCGTACAATTCCCTCGGCATGTACACACCAAGACCGGCAGGGGAAAGAGATTGCACTTTGCGACCGGTGCTTGGGCAGAATTGTGTCAAAATGCGAGGTCAACGTGACTACCTTGTACCAGCAAACTGCTGATCGACTAGGATATTTGAAGTCTGCCTCCAATGAAGTGCACAATTTGTATGTCATCGCATAACCTTACACGGACGAAGGACTTCAGGACCTTAGGACGTGGTGTGATAATTTGTTGCTCCACGTAAGAGTAAAACTGTTTGCGACTTGACTTCTCGTGAATTCAAGTCAGCAAACCTTCCACTAGAATACTCTATCACTTGTAATCATTGGGAAGCGACCGGCAAACTCCGATTCCCCACCTGGAGCAGCCACCGAAGAGCAACAACGTAAGAGACTGTCCGCAAGCCTTTCACAACCTTCGACCATGAGCGACAGAAACGCCAACGGTGCCTCCTCCGGTGGGCAAGCCGGAGAGATTGACGAAAGCCTGTACAGTCGTCAGCTGTACGTGCTCGGCAAGGAAGCCATGCAGCGAATGTCTGGTGCCAACGTTCTGATCTCTGGTGTTGGTGGCCTTGGTTTGGAAATTGCCAAGAATGTAGTCCTGGCGGGTGTCAAATCTGTGACAATTCAGGATGATAAGGTAGCCCAGTGGTCAGACCTTAGCTCTCAGTACTATTTGAGCGAGAGCGACATCGGACAGAACCGTGCTACTGTAACTGTGCCCAAGTTACAGGAACTGAACTCGTACGTGAACCTGAACTGCGAACCGGGACCGCTTACCAACGATTTGTTGGATCGCCACAATATTATCGTGCTCACGGATGCGACCCTGGATGAGCAACTCAAGGTCAACGCGTACTGTCGCTCCTCGCAGCCCCAGAAATCATTCATTGGTGCCCGCATTGCCGGTTTGGCTGGCAGTGTCTTCTGCGACTTTGGTGATAAATTCGTTGTGTATGATACTGACGGCAACCAGCCTGTGTCTGTGATGATCTCCAGTGTCGATGAGGAAGGTGTGGTGACCTGTCTGGATGAATCTCGTCACGGTCTGGAAGACGGCGACTACGTTAGCTTCAAGGAAGTCGAAGGTATGCCGGCTCTGAATGACAGCACTCCCAAGAAGATTACTGTGAAGGGTCCCTATACTTTCAGCATCGGGGATGTGACTGGTCTTGGTACTTATGTACAGGGTGGTATTGTGACCCAGGTCAAGATGCCAAAGGAGATCTCCTTCAAGTCTCTAGAGACTTCCCTCAAGACTCCTGAGTTTACCGAGACCGATTTCGCCAAGTTTGGCCGTCCCCAAACTCTGCATCTCTGTTTCCAGGCTCTGAGCAAGTTCCAAGCTGATAATGGTCGTTTGCCTGGTCCGCGCAACGCTGGAGATGCTGCTCAGTTCCTTACAATTGTGAAAGCTATTAACGAGGCCGCGGGTGATGCCAAGACAGACGAAATCGACGAAAAGACTGTAGAGCTCTTCAGTTTCACCGCTGCTGGTAACTTGGCTCCTATGTGTGCAGTGTTTGGTGGTATGGCCGCCCAGGAGGTACTCAAGGCGTCCAGCGGTAAATTCGGACCAATTCAGGGATTTCTGTATTTCGATGCCTATGAGTGTCTACCCGAGGCTGAACTTGGACACACCATCACTGAAGAGGATGTTACTGCCCAGAACAACAGGTACGATGGTCAGACAGCTGTGTTTGGGAAGAAATTCCAGGAAATGATCGGAAACGCCAGGGTTTTCACTGTGGGTGCAGGTGCAATCGGTTGCGAGCTGTTGAAAATCTACGCGGCCACAGGTCTGGCATCAGGTGCAGACGGCAAAGTCTTTGTCACCGATATGGATGCGATTGAACGCAGCAACCTAAATCGCCAGTTTCTGTTCAGACCCAAGGATGTGGGTAGCTTCAAATCAGAGGTAGCTGCGGAAGCTGTAAAGGCCATGAACCCGAACCTGAACATAGAAACTAAGCGTGAGCGAGTGGGTCAGGATACCGAGAACATATTCAGCGATGATTTCTTCGACAACTTGACCTTGGTCTGCAATGCTTTAGACAATGTCGACGCGCGACTGTATATGGACCGTCGCTGTGTGTACTACCGCAAACCTCTTCTAGAGAGTGGTACACTGGGCACCAGCTGCAACACCCAGGTGGTCATCCCTCATCTGACCGAGTCCTACTCTTCCTCCCAAGACCCGCCGGAGAAGTCCATTCCCATCTGCACCCTGAAGAACTTCCCGAATCAGATCCAGCACACCATCCAGTGGGCCCGTGATTTGTTTGAAGGGATCTACACTCAGCAGCCCGAGAGTGCCCAACACTACATCGAAGACCCCGACTTTGTTGACCGCCAGATGAAACAGAGTCAGCAGCAGGCCCTGGAGGCTCTGTTGCATGTTCAGGATCTGCTCCAGACGAACAAGCCTCACACCTTCGAGGACTGCGTCAGCTGGGCCCGCCTGAAGTTTGAGGAACTCTTCCACAACCAAATCAAACAGCTCCTCTACAACTTCCCCCCTGACCAGATGACTTCCACTGGACAGCCCTTCTGGAGTGGGCCAAAGCGAGTGCCTTCCCCGATGGTCTTTGATCTAAATAACCCTCTACATTTCGAATTTGTGAGAAGCGGTGCTGTTCTCCGGGCCGAGAACTTTGGCATTGAGCCCGAACCACAGAACATTGAAAAGATTAAGCAAGTTGTGGACAACATGATGATTCCCGAATTCCAACCCAAGGCTGGTGTGAAGATCCAGGCTAATGAGAACGACGAGAGTGCCCCGGATCCCACTGCTCAGGGTGTGACTCCCGAGGAAGTGATGGAAAAACTACCAAACCGCGACCAGCTGTCCTCTGTTAAGATCACCCCTCTAGAGTTCGAGAAAGATGATGACACTAATTTCCACATGGAGTTTATCACCAGTGCGTCTAACCTTCGTGCAGCAAACTACCGTATCGATCCGGCCGATAAGACCGAGACCAAGCGCATTGCTGGTCGGATTATCCCAGCAATTGCCACCACCACAGCCATGGTGGTCGGTTTTGTGGGTCTGGAGATGTTTAAGGTCATTTGGGGTCAGCAGAAGATCGAGTCTTACAAGAATGGATACTGTAATCTGGCCCTGCCGCTTTTCACATCCTCCGAGCCTATGCCGGCTCCGAAGCTCAAATACTACGATACTGAATGGAGTCTTTGGGATCGTTTCGACCTGAAGGGACCCATGACCCTTAAGGAATTTATTGACTACTTCCAGGACCAGAAGAAGCTGGAAGTTGGAATGGTTTCTGCTGGGAACTCCATGCTGTTTTCCTTTTTCATGCCTGGGAAGAAGCGCGAGGAGCGCATGGGCAAAGGCGTTGAGGCCATCTATGAGGAGGTCACCAAGAAGTCTTTACCTGAACACCAGCAGGCTCTGGTCATGGAGATCATGTGCAACGATGATACCGGAGAAGACGTGGAAGTACCGTATGTGCGGTATCAGATCAGCAAGTGAGGAAGAGAGCGCTTCCAATTACTCTGTAAGAGCAGGTGAATTATCCTGTACCGACAATGTTGTCAATAAACCCTAAGAAATTTCAAAACCGAACTTACTGAGTCAGTCTTTTCCGATATCGTTCTCGTGCTCGCATACTAGTTGAAAAAAGACGGGCAGTCGTCGCTAGAGACGTCACTATTGGGCATTGTATTGACTGAGGTGAACACAATTCCCTTATACTGGGAATTGAAGACAAAGAGGGTCCAGGCACTCGCTGCCATACAAGTAGGATCTCCGGGTCCCTTCTTACCTTATAGGAATTGATCCGCACAGAGGAGACACGCCTGTGATTGCGAGATGGTGTCATGAACGCAATACTATGGTGTGGGGAAGAGCACTGGTGGTATCAGGGTCCTATCCTTTTAATCAAGCCAAAGTGTAGGACTGTTGGAAATTTATATCATTGTCGAAGGAACGTCTGGGATCCCGGCTGGAAGATGACTAAGGGACTCTTATTTACAAGACATTGTACTTCAAACAATGGCTGGTTTCAGCCTATCAGTAGGACGTACGTACCCCACTGAGTGTGCTAGCTAAACCAGCACTCATGAACCAACTCACCGTCTCTCTCCTCTCCCAAACTCCAGACGAGAGATGTAGCATTTCTGTCTCCAATCGAAGCGGATAATGACTCATTGAGGTGAGACAGTGCCGCCGCTCAAGGGCATCGGTTCCCCCTCTGCGCTTGTTCAACTTTTCAAACCCCTCGCCTCCTTTCAATTCCGCTGGTTTTTCATAAATTCAATGCGGAAAGCAGCCTCAGGGTTTCTGCCAAAGAAGGAAACTATTGCGACAACGAGCACGTTGGAAGAGTTTCGTGTCAACAGTGACGAGTATGGGGGTGAAAAAGTTGAGCTTTGTAGAATGGCATTCTGCACGTAAGAGTTATTACGCAGAAAATGCCCGCGCCACACAAGCAGCGGCACTTCCAACTGCTCAGACAGAGCACACCTGCCTTTACCGTGATCACCGGGAACGCGCGAAAAGTTAGCTGTCAAGACCCTGGTTCTCCTCCTCCCCCACCACAAAAGCTTTCCCGCTTGCTGCTGGTATACTCTTGTCGTTCTGAACCGCGAAACATGCAAGCACATTTTGTCGGGGAAAATCCCAACCATTCCCATTCAGATGCTTCTACTCGCGGTGTCTGCGCAGCAATTCCATGCCTCTCCCTTTGCCCATAGCCTATAGGGTCGGGGTATGGGTGATGAGTACCAACTGTCTGAAAAACGGAGATGGCAGATAGGGGTCTGAAACTGTCCCAATTCTGACGATGTCCATTCCGAGACCACGGATGCAAGAATGGAATTGGTTAATGGCCATCAAGCTTGGTGAATTGATGGTTGGAGTGCGACTACAATGTAGCCCCTATGCTGGCCGACAGAGACTGAGCTGGACAAGAATTTTTTCACTCTCCCAAACTTTAAGAATATTGTCAACGACTGTGCGTGCGGACCGGGTAAGCCAGGTGGAAGATCGGACAACGCCGAGCGATATCGTCGGATTATACGGCACACTGGTCGCAGGGCATGGTTGCTATATTGCGGTTCTGATTAGGGTACTTGGCATCAAGTTGGTGGCCACCGATTTAGTCCGTGAAAGTATTAGTGCAAGGTTCTTGCTACAGAAAGCGTTCCAAGCTAAACCGGAGTCACTGTGTTGCAGGCGGGTACTGAGTGCAAGACGGGAGTGTATCATAGGCTGACGAGCCCAATCTTCATCGCACCATTTTGTAGAGCAAGGGCCGAAACAGCGCGCAGCTATGGGTTAGAATCAAAGCACAGAGACCAGGAGCGACTCTTTTAGTCGGTGTTATTCTGAGACAAACCACAATAGGGATGGGGGTAAAGCGGGCAGCATCGCCCGCAGATGGCCAAGGGACGGCAGTGACCACTCACAAGCGTCAGCCTATACAAGGACAAGATGCAACCTCTGGAGCTACCGCGGACCACAACAGTATATGGGAACTCCTGGACTCATTCATGCGCGAGTGTTTGAAGGAAATGGGCTTTGATACCCTCGAATTGGCGGCACGAATCACTTTAGATCCCAGTCGAGTGGCCGAGCGCACAAACATCTATGCCATTGAACGCATCTTGAGGGATGAGGCAGCTGAAGACAGCACATTCTTACCAAACCTTGGAGCACCACGGTCCCTGGCCAACAGTGGAGCCCGTTTCCACTTTAGACCGGGACACATTGCCCAGCTAGAGAACTTTCTGGCGGCCATTGAAGAGGCAGGCTTATCATCGCGTTCATCGACGCTGATGAGAACATCATCTTCGAGTACATTGGCGAAATCTGGGATGCCAGTGAGTGCAGGTGCTGCTGATCCAGTAGGCGCACCCTCGCCTGGTGCTGTCGCAAACAACAACCACACACCCCACGCTGTGCCTGCAGCACCACAGAGTCAACACTGGCAACCTGGTACCCCTGTCGACCACTCACAACAAGCACAGTCCACACATGGCGGCAACGGCCCTGAGGCAGTACCTGTGGGCCCAACCGCCACTTACGGCGTTCCACCTGCCTCTTCGGGGCACACAGCAGTAGCTGGAATCGCGCACTATCACCATTATCCGAGCCACCATGGTACCAGTAGTGGCGGCAGCACTGCTGCAACGCCCATGGTTGGCGGCCATGCCTACACTGCCGGCACGGATGCAGACCGTAGGCGGTGGCGGGTTGTGCCTGTGCGCTCCAACACGGCGGGAGGCCCTGGGCTCCAGCGCGTGCACTATGCGAACGCTCCATTAGACAATGCTGATATGCGCAACCGCGTGACGGAGTTAGTGGCCACTCAGGTGCAGCTGCATATTGCACAGAACTTTGATGAGCACTGGGTCCTCGGAACCGACTATCGCCTGGATCTCTTTGCCAATCCAAACGCACCTGACCGTCTATGTGCTGCAATAGACTGCAAGTGCGGTGCTAAATGCAGCCTCGGGTGGCAGACGAATTCTAAGCCGGCAATGGGCAATTTTCACCGTCACACCAAAGCCTGCCGTGCCATTGATGAGCAGAAGCGCAAGGCCTACTTTGCAAAGAAGAACAAGTTCAGTACCACCGGCAAATCGCCTGGTCACACAAATCTGACAACTATTGCCTCGTCCCGGGACCGACCGGCAACTACAGCCAGTGGTGTGGATTGAGGACATCGCCTTTCGTTAAGAAAAACCTGAAACATATAAACATCACTGTGAATAGCGAAAAGACTATTTCGTGCCAATAGCAACGATGATGAACACTGTGCAAACGTAAATGACTACTACATTCGTATTCCCCACCAGCTTTCCCCCAAGCAATTTAAATAGGCCCCCAACGGAATCGGATCCTCGAAAGACGGAAAGGGAGACCTAACCCATATCGCACTGGAGAAAGGGAAACTCAGTGATTGTGTGTGTTGTGTGTGCGCGGGCAGCGGATTCTTGCGGGACTGAAATCAGCGCCCCGGCTCGGAAAGGAGGGCCCAGAGCGCGCCCAATGGTCGGGCAATGGTTAAGTAAAGGAGGGCGGTGCCACGGAGTGGCTGTTTCCACTGTGTTTTGGCAAAGGGATATGACAGCTGGGAGACACCTGGGCAGGTAGGTCAGGAAGAGTGGGTATAGAACATGAAGCGACTTTACAGTGCATAACTATTCATGCATTGTGTGTTAATCAAGTTGCGACCAAAAGCTTCGGGTGTGACAGAGTCCAACCATTTTTGTTAACCCCCCATACCCTAAAGCAAAGTCGATATAGCACACTCACATATACCCAAGAATCATGACACAGTATTCGGGAGTGAGTGGTGAGATGGCCCAGGGTGAAATGCAGCAAGGTGGTTTGGATGCTGGAACTCTGGATGAGCCCATCTTGGATACAGTGAAGCGTGACGTGTACATGGTTCTGACAAAATTCAAGTACGTGCTCAAACCCGCACCTGGTGATAAGAATTTGCTTCATGATTGGGATCTGTGGGGTCCTTTGATCCTTTGCATTACTCTGGCCATTTCGCTACGTGGAGGAGCCAAGGAAGGACAGGAAGGTCTAGTTTTCTCCGGAATTTTTGTTATTGTCTGGTGTGGCGCTGGCATAGTTACTTTGAATGCGCGGTTGCTGGGGGGTACACTTAGTTTCTTCCAGAGCGTCTGCGTGCTCGGGTACTGCATCTTGCCCCTGACCATCGCAGCACTGCTGAACTTCCTGATGGCCTTGAGCTGGGTAACGTACTACATTATCAGACCCATCCTGATCCTTCTGGCTCTGATCTGGAGCATTTATGCCAGTCTGGGTTTCCTCGGAGTGACACAACCTCCGAACCGCAAGGCTCTCGCCGTGTATCCAATCTTTTTGTTTTACTTTGTCATTGCATGGCTGGTGCTTATACAACCACGGTAGTTTGATCAACAATTCTTTTTCGACACTTGAAACATGATAGGAAACACATCCATTACAGAAATCTCACTCACTCAACATTTGTCACATCACAGACTGATTGGCTTTTGCCATCGGGTATTCCCTTTATACACATAAACGAAGAGACTGACTTTCCAATAGGTTAGAGAATGTCATGATTCACTCTCCATCATCTGAGTCCTCCAGGTCCAACAGCATGGGTCTCTTTTTACTCTCACCGCCAACTGCAGCGGCCGCCGGTGCTGGGGCAGCCTTCGACGGCGAAGCGAACGCAAGCAACGACACCGGTGCCGCCGTCTCGCCAGTCTTTGCAACGCCTCCACTCCCAAAAAGGCCTCCGCCACCACCGCTGAAGAGCTTTCTACTAGCAGCAGCGGCCGCAGCAGAGGCACCTGTCGCGGCCCCGCCGGCCGTGGTAGCCGCCTGTGCTTTGGATGGAGACTTCCGGACTGAAGGACTCCATTTCTTTTGGGACTCGGAGATCGATGCCACTCCTGCTGTCTTGCCTGGGGCCTTGCTCTCTGGTATTACTGATGAGAACAAAGCGGCTCTTTTCGCGGGTGGTGGACCAGTGGTCGATGCAGGCCTGTACCCTTCAGCCTCGTCCTCTCTTTCTGGGCGTTTCGTGCCTCCCAAAGCCTTTCCCAATGTCTCGCTGAAATCCCACTCTACAAAGTCATGCTTCTCCCGGAACTGGTCGCCTTCTTCAGCGCCAATATTCATGGCACGGGTGACAGTGCCATCGCTCTCATCGATGAGATCTTTGGGCAGGGACATGGGTTCGTCCAGCGGGTTTTCTTCGGCAGTGCCGAGGTAAACGCACCGTGTGAAGACTACAACATCTCTGAAGATACCGTCGATTAGCATACCGGTATTGCCGCTCGGGACGGTGGTGATTAAATTGCGCTTAAGATGCACAAGTGTGCCAGAGAACCTTAGTCGTTGTTTACCGAATAGTTCAATCGTCATTTCCGGATTGGGTGTGTTCATCTTGGCCAGCTTGCCAATGGATTCCCCACCGATCGGTTCAAATTTCCCCGGGAACGCAAAGAGGAATCTCTTCTTGTTGCTACTTTTCTTTACAATGTCCTTGCCATCCATCTGTGTAAGATGCTTGGGAATGTCAATGCCATCATCACCTTCAGTGACAGTGGCGGTCGTCCTGCTCAGAAACAGGTGGTTGCCCAAGGCTTCCTTTTGGATTTCTTTCGAGAACTGTTCCTGGCGTTGTTTGGCCAGCTTCTCTTCTTCCATTTCATGATTGGCACTGTCGACAGCAGCAGTCGCCAAAGTTTTCTCTTTCTTAGGTGCTGGCATGGTGGGCTATAGCTCTTGTGGTCCGCCGATGCTTTCGTCCGCTCAAACCATGGCTGCTATTCTTGGTGTCATTCACTATGTTTGTTCCTCGCAAAGTTCGTATTCGGTCAGGTACAGCTGAATAGCATTGATCCTCCTTCACAGAAATAGCACGTCTCTAGACAAGCCAACTAGGATTCCCATCCAAGAAAACGGTGGCGGATGTGAATTCGACTTATGCCAGTGTTTTGTCTGGTGCGTGTTGTCTCGGGCAGGCCAGCCATCGGCTTTTTCTTTTCGCGCCCGTACTCCCTCCCAGAATTCGGTGCTGGAAAGAAAAGGGAGCGGGGGCCTGCCTGGAGGCGTAGGGATAATCCGGTTTCCACTTTCCGGGTGAATGTGACGAAGGGTTCTGCTCAGAAACTCACCACCTCATGACTGGAAGGGATACGGAAGTAGATACCCATCATCTGGTCAGGGAGGACTGCCTCTGTAAAGCAGTACAGCAGTGGGTGCAGAGGTTCAATCCAGTACCATACCAGCACTTATCTGCCAAGAGAAGCCATTGAAAGTTGCTTAAGCTCGAGATCAAGAGCAGCATCAGTGAAAGTGAGCGAAATCTGTAATAATTGTAGAAATACGTTCTTTATTTGTACCGGTTGATTGTCTACTATGCATCACTGATCAATTTATTCTTCCCCAAGCCAACGGGCTCTCCGATGTTCCCTGAGACTGGTAGAGTACATGCGCTGGCACTCCTTGTACTCTTCAAAGACCCTTTCGCATGCAGTCCGATCATAATCATTCATGTCCAGGCATTTGTAGCTTGCTTCTCGGAACTCGTCGCAAGGACCAGCCGCTGCCTTGCGCTTTCCTGGGTCCTGGTTGCGGACAACTTTGCGCGGTTTGTATTCTGACTCACCCATTGGTCCTTCGTTATTTACTTGGGCGTAAATTCAATAGTACGTAGGAGGAAGGATTTGCTACAATCATCTAGTAGTGTTTCATAGCTTAACCGTGCCCAGACAAACAGTAAGTCATACCGGGCGCACCATTCCTCCGGGAGCGGTGGATTCGTCACCTGCACTGGGGGATGACCGTCGGGGACCACCGCCGAGAGCAGGCCCCGAGAGAGGTTAAGGGGTGGGGGAGGGAAGGGGAATGATGTCTGCAGCTGTGCGGAGACCAGTTGGGAATAGAACCAGGCAGGGGGTTTACACTACAGGAAACACTACAGCTTAACAATGAGACCGAAGGACTATGATCACGCTTGCATACGCGGTAGGGCAGTTCTTTAATTTTTCTTGAACAGGATGGGATTCTAATGCATGGAAAGAGAGCGAGAGAGTACGCTTGGGAGAGAACTGGATTCCTGTCATCCCTTCACATCAACCTGTTCTTCTTCATCGTCCTCCTTGAGAGCATTCACCCCTGACTTATAATCCTCGTAGTTCTCAGTCTTCATGTCTGCAACGCCGAGCTCAATGTTTTGCTCGGGACTCCGCTCGTACTCTTCAATGGTCATCTCTGGGTCAGGGTCCGGGGCGTATAGGTTCTGTACGTGCGAGTTACCAGCCATGTCATCGAGAATGAGAGTAAATGGAGTGTTGCCTTCCTTGATCTTCTCTAGATCGCTGAACAGCTTGTCAAACTTCGTCTTGGTCTCCTTCTGATCCTGAGCAGCAGAGTCACCGAAGCCAAATGGGTTGGCCTTGCCTAGGTTTTCCTTGAAATCATCCAATAGACCCTCAATGGTGGTGAATTTTCCACCCAGAGTACCTGGTCCCGCATACATACCTATTTCCGGAATCTCCACGCTTGCGTCCGGTCCCTTTAGAATATCACGGGCCAGATCATCCTCGTTGGTAATCTTCAAGGTGATTTTGCGTCCCTTCGGCTCGATTCCACCACCAGCCTTTACTTCGTTGCTCTTGTATCCACAGTGGTCACAGTTCTGGGCAAAGAGGACAACTTCCTTGAAGTACGGGATGTCTACGAGCTTCATACGAACATCAGTATCCTTGCCACAGCTTGTGCATGGCTGGTGGAAGGTCATGACTTCGTCCCGCCCGATGCGACCCACGTCACCGCGGTCAAACTCAGCCTCCTGCTCCTCTCTCATTCGCGCAGCATCATCGTCTGTAATCAGCCCCAACTGCTGTAACTGGTCTACATTGCGGTTGTACTCAACCACTTTGCGACGCGGATGATCCTTTGGTGCCATTGGATTCTCCAGATAACTATTTCCGGCAGGATCGTCAATAATCAGAGTAAACGGTTCCTTGACGTCCTTCAATGCTCGAATCTTGGAAATGAATTCGTCTATCTGTGCCGCGATATTCTCATCCTGAGCACGACGCAGGGGCTGTAGACCTTCCAAATCACTGGCAGCCTTCTCAATCAAACCTTCAACGTTGGTAATGACACCCTTCTGAGTATTTGGAGGGATCTCAAACTGAAGCTCTGGTATGCTCACGGTGGCACTATCGCTTTTCACCACCTGCAGATCCATGTCCTCCACCTCAGTTATCTTGTAAGTGATCTTCATACCCTTCTCGGCCACTACACCACCACTCTGGACCTCTTGGTTACGATATCCACAGTGCGGGCAATCGAAGGCCATAACTATAACCTCTTTGAAGAAGGGAATCTTGGTGAGCATCAACCTCGTCGTACCCTGCTCATGACAGTTCATGCACAGACTAGGGATCTCCGCCGGTCCAGCATCCGGATTCAAATCTACATATATGGGCTCAGGGGCCTGTGTCATGGTTGCTTCTCCAGAACCCTGAGTATGATGATGGTCTCCTTCAGCCATTGTCGCGGTTACTCTGTTTCTATGACCAAATACAAACACTAATCAATGGTTGACACAGACAAGATAGTATGCTCTGCGTGAGTTTTCAGCATCAAATAGCAGCTGGCAGACAACAGATGACGTACATGGGTCCCTTGTTCAGAAGGACTGGGCTCATGAAGAGTGACTGACCCAGGACCGGTTCGGCACACCCACCACGCGAGTCCGTCTCTCCGCCACCCGAAGAGGGAATTGTGTGAGAGTTCCTCACGAACGGCCGCGAAAGGTCGGGAAGGTTTGCCCCCGTCTGGCCTTATGGCTCGTACCTCGAAGGAGCTGAAATGAACCCCAGCGGGGGCGGGGGAGGGAGCAATTTTCGCGATTTGTGCTTGAAGTTGCTTCCCTGTGGGCCGGGCCTCACTGGCTACCCATCTGGCAGTGTGTGCCAATACCAAACGGGACACCCGCTCCCGCTGTGGGAGCTCTGAATTCAACTAATTCTCGAAATGTAGGGTTTCAGTTTCAATTCTAGATGACCCGTAGAAGGGTCCGTAGGAGAGAGTGTGAGCGGGAAGAGATTAGGACGCGTGCCCGGGTGACGAAGAAGTTCAGGCGTGTGTAAGACCCCTACGAGATTCGTGGGTGAGTTTATCTCTCTGGTGAAGATACTTAATGAACATATCATGTTCTGTGTCCTTCCAAAGTAGGACCGTACACCAGTGCCAGCCATTACTGTCAGTGGCCACCTCGCAGGGACGAAAGTGGAGGTTAATAGAAGCAGCGGAGGACAGAACCATGGCAATCCTGACAACAAGCACCGCCATGAAGGTAGGTGCCTCCTTGGGTGGGTTGTTATTCGTCCTTAAGGTCTTTGGCAACTGGTATCCTTGGGCGTCTGCACCGCACCGCTACGTTCGAACAAGAACACTTGACCCGACCTACCAGAGGGTTGTTCAACTTTTTGAGAAGCGCATAGAACGTGGGGAAGATCTCGGTGCCACAGTCTGCGTCTACAAAGACGGGAAAAAAGTCGTAGATGTGGCTGGTGGTTCAAAGGGCCGGAAACCTGACGCCAGTGAGTACAGCCACGAAACTCTGCAGCTTCTGTTCTCAACCACAAAGTTCATGGAGTCCGTGTGCATTGCCATTGCGGTGGATAGGGGCTATCTGAGGTATGAGGAACCGATATGCAAATACTGGCCGGAGTTTGCACAAAATGGGAAGGAAAATATCACTGTAGCGGATCTCATGCGTCATGAGGCGTGCCTAAACAGGCTCGACCCAATCACTGAGGCCCGTGATCTTTGGATCGAAAACCATGAAGAATTTGGCGCAAAACTCGCCCAGGTAAAGCCGTACGTGCCGTATTTCATGAAGAGCAAACTGGCCTACCACGCTGTAAGTCGCGGATTATTTGCCAGCTATTTGCTGTCGCGGGTGGACCCGAAAGGTCGGTCCATGGGTGAATTCATGAGGGATGAAGTCTGTGAGCCTCTCGGCCTTGATATCCACTTGGGTACGATGCCCGAAAAGGATTATCAGCGAGTGGCACGCATGACTCTAAAACCGGCCTGGTACACCCTTTTGCATGTGATTCCACAGATTTTCATGCCATCGTGGATGGCACGGTTGATTTACAACTTTAATGTCGTCCCTGACCTTGACAAAAGCGCTGTTCGACGCATTCTGTTCCCCTTTACGCACATCCACAAGGCAATTATGGAGCCGTTCCCGCTTCCAGTAAAGTCCCTGGTCAACTTTGTGGGTCATTTCCATGGTGAGGATTGGTTCAAGGTCAATTCAGCCTCTGGCCATGGGTTTGGCAATGCGTCGTCAGTTGCACGCCTAGCACAGTGCATTGCCAATGGTGGCGAACTTGACGGTGTGCGCATCCTGAGTAAGGAAACTCTAGAACGATGCAATCAACATGAAGGCCCCAAGTTCTGTGATGTGATGCGTGGATATTTCACTTTCACCGACGCAGGGTGGGCCTATTTCGAGGAAGGTAACAACGAAACAGGCATCATGGGCTATGGATGGATGGGAATGGGGGGCTCCTACGTAATCTTCATCCCCGAACTCAACATGTCATTCAGCTATGTCATGAATAGCTTTGGTCTGGGCGTTGTTGGAGAATACCGTGGAAAGGACCTGCTCTGGTTGGCAATAGAGGCTGCCCGAAGCGTTCAGGCTCCAACGAAGGGTTTATCTAACCGCCGAGTATAAATTTGGCCCTTGAGCATGAGAGTGGGCACAAGACATATAATAAAGAGAGCATGGGAAATAGTCCAACGTTACCGCTCTTCATGTGCAAGTGTCTTACTTAGAAACACCCTCTGAAGATAGATCTGCAGTTCCTCTGATTCTCATCCACGATGAATCTCCCCCTGTCCCCTTCCCCGTTCCCCCTCCCCCCTTTTTTTCTAATTTTTCCTGTCCACACTCGAGAACTTCTACAAGAGTTTTTGCCGCGGCGACTGGTGACTATAACAGAAGCCAGGGAGATCGCTTTGGCCGACGAAATCATCCCCTTTTGCGTACAGGGTTATCCAATGCATGAAACTGGTCGCACACTGCAGTGGAGACGACGGGGATCAATAGGTGGGCACTGGGGGTGGGGTACTCTACGCACCTCGTTGCCTATTCTTCGGGGCTGTTCCTTTTCGGGGGGTATAGGAAGAATTCGTCATGAGGGGGGTTTGGGGCGCTCTACCTATGCTGAGATCACTCGCGAGACACACTCTTCGGCACACACCACCTGATCCCAGACTTTCCGGATATCCAGTCTGCAGAGATATTTGAGGACTGAGTATGCATGTTGCCATAATTTCGCTTTCATCAATGGCTAGGTCTCGAATGGGATGCAACAGAATAGCTGATCTTCTGTAGGGTACAAGCCATGGGCCTTCTCACCGAAACGTTTTCTTCCGGAGGACTCGTTGCGGGCGTGGCGGTCGCTGTGATCACTGTTGCTGTAGTGCGATTCTTTGTGCATTTCAGACCGCTGTTCAAAATTCCAACGATCCATGTACACAATCCGAATTTGATGCCTTATCTGCCTCTGGAATGGTATCCGTGGTTGACAAAGAATGCTAGGGACCTGGGTGGTATTTACGTCGCATGGAGTGGACCAATGCCTTTAGTATTCATACAGGACGCAGACTATGCAGCGCCTATCTTCCGATCTCAGGTGAACATCCGTAAGTCACTCGGACAGGAAAACTTCAGAATGACTCTCGGCCAAGGGCTGCTCACCAATACTGGGGATACCTGGAAGTTCCACAGACGAGGCCTGACCCCAACCTTCCACTTTGACGTGCTGAAGGACTACATGCAGCCCATGCAGGACTGCATAGACTTGTTTACGGAGATTTTGACTCGAAAGTGCCATGGCGCGAAAGGCAACATTGACCTTTTCCCCATGGTACTCAACATGACCTTGGACATTTTCAATCGAACATCCATGGATCGAATCACTGATGTGCAGACTGCTGACTTCAATGCATTCAGTCATGCCTTTGAAACATGCAACATCATGCTGTCTCGAAGGATAGGCAATCCTCTGTACACTTTGTCCGAGGCGCTTTGGCTGACCACGGCCGACGGTAAGGAATGCAGGCTCCACTCTGATGTCATCGATGACATTTGTAGCAAGGCAATTATGGACCGGCGGCTCCAATTTGAAAACGGTGAAGTTGAGTTGGATGTGAGCGGTCTTCGCCTCAAGAAGGGACGTATTTCTTTCATTGACCTGCTGATCACGTCGAAGAAAGAAGACGGTGTAACCAACCTGTTTACACACGAGGAGATTATGGACGAGGTCCGCACTTTCATGTTTGCTGGCCATGACACAACTGCGGTGACTATCGCCTGGATGCTCTGGGAGATTGCCCAACAAAGTCATATCCAAGAACACCTACAAGAAGAAATTGATGAGTTTCTGTTCAGTGGTGAGATAACTTTCGAACGCCTGAAAGATCTGCCTTACATGGACGCGTGTATCCGTGAGGCAACCCGCAAATACCCTGCTGCGACCATCATCACCCGCAACATTGAGCAAACCATGGATGTCCAGGAATACACCTTGCCAGCAGGTACCCAGGTCCTGTTCTTCATGCCAGGCATTATGAACAATCCGAAGCATTGGAAGAACCCGCAGAAGTATAATCCGGATCGGTTTATTGGAGCGGACTGTGAGGTCAACTCTGTGAAGAACCCGATGGCCATGGCACCCTTCAGTGCCGGTCCACGGAATTGTATTGGACAGAAGTTTGCCATGCAGATCATGCGTCTGTTCACCATTACGTTCTTTTCCAAATTTTCCATCACCACTGACATCACAGACAATCCCTACGAGATGGTCGTCGTGGGTAAACCACACAAGGGCGTGCCAGTTACCGTGGCAGCTCGAACGGCCTAGATCGTCGAAATATCCGTGCACCTGTTCCATCGTTTAGTCTAGTCCTTTGGTGTTGCACAGACACTCTCATACACTGACTGTTATGGTCATGATAACGTCTTGTTGAATGCGAATATTGTATAGTTCAGATTAGTAATTATTAAGAACAAGATTAGAGACTCACTGGGCGGTCGATTCTACTTGGTAACGTTACTCAATTCTTTGGATGATCCCGATGTTGCCGGATCTGTGCTTGAGGGTTGCACATTAGAGTTACTCCTGTAGAGCCCAAAGAATGATGTGAGACTGCCCATGAGCGATCCTTTGCGTTGCTGCTGCTGCTGCTGCTGTTGATTTGACAGAGAGAAGTCCTCCGCATCTCCACGTTGTATTGGAAAGTAGGGTAAAGACGTCTTGCGCACAAGTGGCGGAGTAGATCCTCTGCCGTCGCTCATTTCGTCTGTGATGGTGGCTACGGACGTTCTTTTTGAGTTCACCGAAGACGGCCCACGATGCTCCGAAATATCAATGTTACCCAGCGCCGCTGGTAAACTCGTGCCGAGTCCAGCCCGTTCGGATGCTACATGACTCATGTCCGATACTTTTTCTCCAGAACCAGTACTGTTGCTGCTACCCACGATGTGTTTCTCCTTTTCCGACCTTGGAGATCCCAAGATTTGTGCTGCCTGCAGCGCTAGCTCGGAGTCTGCGTCTATGTGGGTAGATTTGTGGGTGCGCATGTTTAACGGCGCAACGGGATGCTTTGAGCCCCCTGTAACATCATTGTGTGCTTTACTACCCTTGAGTGGTGGTGTGTGATTGTGGTGACCTGGGCAAGGCGTAGCATAATTAGGTCCTGCGCTCCATATGGCATTGCACGCATTCGTAACAAATTTGTCCAAGACTGAATCCTCTTTGGCACTTGCCATAGTGAAGCTTGTGTTATGAGAGCTCTGGTACCTCGAAATCATAAAAGTTTGCTCCATCAAAGTTATCTTTCGACGTGCAGTTAAATCCAGTCTATTTCCATTCTTTCAGCCATTCCTGGCGGGACTCGTCCCCGTGTGCGTTCCTACCAAGCCTGGTACTTACGTTGCGTATGATACACCAATCCCAACTTACTTTCAACAACAGAGCAAACTATTTCCTTTACGAACCTTCACGATCACTAACGCGCAAAAATTCAAATTCTATGAAACATGGAGAATTCATACTCATCCACAGCGTTCTACCGAAGTCCACAATCTTTCGACCGCACAATTGTCGGCCGTCAGCGCGGACCACAAATTGCCCAATGTCGTTATGTTGAGCCCCTGGGCGGGTAACAGGTCAACACTGCCTAGCGGGCCTCCTCTTCTCGCCGCGCCCCACAACAGAAGAAGGCCCGAAGGAAACCTTGAGCGGGGAGAAGGCGGCAAAAAGCGATGAAGCATAGGTGAAGAAAAAGTTGCGGGTGTTTTGTCCGGTACCCACCTCCTACAAGCGAACCGGGGAACCCGCGCACAGTCGGACTGCTCCACCTCCCACAGCAGAGACAAAGAAATACACGAGGAGAGAAAGGAGAGCATCGAGAGGGTAAGCAGAGCGAGCACGGAGTCTATTTCTCGCCTTGTATGGAGCCAACATTGGGGGGAGGGGGTGGCAGGGTGAGTCCCGCTCCGCTCCCTCGCCCTCGAGGCGGCTGCTGCTGCGGCGAGGAGGGGGTTGGGCGGCTGGTAAAGCTGGGGGACCAACAGGGGGTGGTGGACCCCGGGCCGCAGGGAGGCGAACCGGCAAGGGGAGCCCCGAGTCAGTCCGCCAACTGCTATTCCTTGATATGGATGACGTATGGAATCTCGGAGCCGAGACTGTTGCGTGGCGTGAGGAGGGTGTGCGGTGGGGCACCACAGTGGAGCATGTTTGAATATGGTTGCAAGCCAACTCAGAGCTACTTGAAACCCGTACAGAGGATCAAAATGACGCAGAACTACTCACCATTAGGCTGCTTCTGTTCGTGTGAAGTACCCCACCGTTCGTGAAACATTGTGGCGGTAGAAGCCAGCCGAAGTTGACAACAGACCATGAGATAGGCTCCACACAATGAGCACCAACGCCAAACGCCGGTTCTTTTCCAGCGTTGGCATTTTGCTCTCCAAAAATCATGATCCGTTCGTAAATCTTGCTTTTGAGGAGTACATATTTCGTCGATGGTCATTTGTTACTAAGCCATACCTCCTGCTGTACGTGAACCGGCCATGTGTTGTCATCGGGCGCAATCAGAACCCTTGGCAGGAGTGCAATCTCTCCGCAATGGCCGAAAGACAGATTCCGCTCGTTCGAAGGAAGAGCGGAGGTGGTGCAGTCTACCATGACCTGGGAAATTTGAATATGAGCATGCTGACCACCGGTGACATCTACGACAAGTATCGCACTGCAGAGGTGGTCCGCAAAGCAGTCACATCCCTCAAAGACACAGATCGTTTCAAGGACCTCTCCACCTCGATTACACCCGCTAGTAGTGATCGGCAGGACGTACTGCTCGGGGACCATAAGGTAAGTGGCAGTGCGTATAAAATTGGACGCAATGCGTACCACCACTGCACACTGCTGATCGACGCGGACCTAAACGGGCTGCGTGGATTGCTGCGCCACCCGTTTGGGGAGACTGCGGAGTGGCGGTCGAAAGGTGTGGAAAGTGTGCGTAGCCCGGTCACAAATGTTGGGGAATTTATGGCAGTCAATGAGCATGGCACCATCGATCGGCGGGAGAACCTAATGCATCAATCAGTGAAGTCCATTGCGCAATCCTTCGCAGACGAGTTCACAGACTTTGGGGATCAGGAGATCGTCCCGGGTAAAGGAATCCCAGAAGTCATAGAATTCGACCCTTTGGTCCCTCTGGAGGAGCAAATGATTGAGTCCCCTCTGCTCAAGTCCAAACGTCTTGCGGATGGCCAAACAAGTGCACAGGTTACTGTCACAAATGCCACCGAGCTCCGCAGTTGGGACTGGATCTTTGGACAGACGCCACACTGCGAGTTTAGCACGGCGTTGACACCGGACCTCGGTCTCTTTGTGACAATCTACCGTGGACGGTTGAAGAAAGTCAGTGTGGCAGCGTCAACATCAGACGGAGCAGAGTCCGTCCAAGCCTCACCTCTCTCCCCTGATGCCAACACTTACATGGAGGAAACGGTCCTGCCGCTCGTGAACGATGGCCTCCTCTCCCTGAAGGATTTGCTTTGTAGCCGAAGCACTGTACACGGTATTCTCTCATCCATGGCACTGAGTCATAGGGGCATGCACCGAGAGCTGCTAGAACGGGTCAGGGACGGATTGGATGCAATGCTCGGCGATACGGACGCGCATGCTCAGCCGTCATCGACATCGAAATGAGCACCATAGTGCTCTGTATATTAAAGCAATACCTGTATCATGGTCAGTATAAGTTACAGAATACGAGGTAGGCCAGGTTAAAATGGACTCCGCTTCAGAACTCCCCCGTTCCTCTCCGGCGGGGCTCCTCCCACAGCACCATTGACACAAATATACCCTACGGTCGTTATGGCAGGAACAGTGTGGGTACGAATCTTTACTCGGGAATGTCCAGTATGATCGACAGCAAACTTCAGAGAATTGATACCTGTGACACCTATACTTTTTGCCCTCCCCGTTTTTTGCTCGCACCAATTCCAGGGAGCTTCGAGCAAACAAGGGAACTTGTAGTGAACGCACTGGGGCGCGCACTCCCTCGATGTGTGCGCGGAAGCGGAACGAATCCGTACTGTGGGAGGGTGACAGAGAGACAGATGGTCTGCGTGGATGACCGGCATCAGGCAGTCATTGAACTGCGTGTCGTAATAGGTATCGGCACGTGTTCATCCACATGTTGTTTTTCTTGGTCATTTATTAGGAACCAACCGTGTGCCATCGCTAGAGATCGCATGTCCAGCGCGTACCACCTCCCCTCCTGGGTTCATGGCAGAACGCTTGTGCGCGGAAGTGAATATATACTGCAAGCCCACAAAGGTTTTCCGCCACAAGGGCCCCCGCAAGGCCGCCCCGGCGCCTCCGTGTCTCTTCCTCCCCACCCCCCTCCCTTTTTTTTTTACCAGCGCAGAAGAGCCGGCCGTTCAAGTGTTTTTTCTTTGGTGTATTTTTTTTCTTTCCTTGCTTTCTCTTCACCATCCAACACCGTCCGCACGGCCCACCCCCCGGTGCCCCCGGGGGGGGGGGGGGGGGGGGGGTGGGGGGGGCTCCCCTTTTCCATTTCTTTGTTTTTTNNGGGGGGGGGGGGGGGTGGTGGGGGTTGGGGAGGCTTCCCTTTTCCATTTCCTTGTTTTTTTTTGGTCCGTGCCCTCCTCCGGTCCGCCCCAGTGTTGCCTACAGCAACCAGCCTGGAAAGGTAAGGAGAGGCAAGAGCGCGGCCGGGAGCGGGAATATTCTCCACGGAGAGATAGAGAGCGAGAGAGCGAGAGAGCGAGAGAGAGAGAGAGAGAAAAAGAAAAAAACTAAAGAGGTCACCCGTGACACCACAACAAACAAGCAAAACCAATGGGAGATCTGGGCTGGAGGATAGGACTATTAGAAAGCAAGAAAAAAGGGAGGAAAGAAAACAAAGGTAGAAAAACAAGGGTGCAAACGGCCTTTTCTTTTCTTGTCGGGAGAGCCCCGAAAGGGGGGAGGAAGGG
>PDIP01000130.1:98105-116851 GCA_002811645.1 Corallochytrium limacisporum
GGGGGAGGGAGCGAGTGTACAAGTGGGTTTTTCTCTTTTCTTTTTCTTTGTGGGGGGGGGGGTGCGTCTGTGGGACGGGGTATCATAGGCCAACGGATTCAGAGCAGTTCACTACCGTGCTTGGGTGAGGGCGCGAAGATCTTGACAATGGGGTCTCAATGCTCGAGGTTTCCAAGCCAAAAATAATAAGGTTCGAATCCCTGCGTTGTCGCCAGGTCTTTTTATTATTTTTTTTTATTTTTTTTTTTGCACTTGACAAGTCCCGTTTGGTGCCAATTATCACTCTGTGTATCATGCTGGCTCCATGTTGCTGCATGTCCGAGTCTGATCAGTTTCCAGATGAGCCCAGCAGATATTGGTTCGACATTGTTCCGACCCAATCGATTTCTCGGCTAAAGGTTGGGGGGGGGGGGCGAGTGCACTGCGCACTGAAGGGCGGCCAGGGAGAGAGGAGAGGTTTTTTTCCTTTTTTTTTTTTTTCTGAAACACGGATGCACTTGAGTTTGTCCCCTCTGATCAATTCGACTGTGGAATTTTGAAGGGGGTCGAAGGTGAAATTGTGGTCCTTTTCTTCATTTCACTATAGAGTCCTCAAAGCCGCGAAGAACTTGAGAATAAGGGAGCCGGGGGGAGGGGGAGGGGCGCCGCAGGAAACGCGGGTCTCACCCCGCACCTGGAGGATGAGACTACCGTGCCCATCGACGCCAGCATGATGTGTGACTAGATTCAAATATGAAAGACTGTGACGAAAAAGGTATCAATGGGGAACTGGCCTGGGAGCTTTTCCTCGGTCTTTTCCCTAAGGAGTTACGACGTGAGAAAGTATGCGCAACTCGAGCACACGCACACAAAATGGGACACTCGCAGAACTCCAGAAGGGTGCATGTCGTGTCAATGGGGCGCTCTAGGCATGGCACCTCCACCAGAAAGAAAGGGATCGGTTCCAAGGTCAACATTAAACGCCAAAAATGGAACAAGAACTGCAAGACTGGGAAACGATGGGGGCAGCGGACCACCATTCCGCCTGGTGAACCGCATCGTCGGCCAGTGTGGGACAGACTGCAGATCAACACTCCAAAACCAGTGTGGCAACGCGTCCAATTCAAGGCAAGAAAGCCTCCAGTGTGGGACCGCTTGGTGCGCTTTGGTGGCACAGGTAGGGATGGCGGCGGTGCCAGTGCGGCCGGGCCGGCGAGCAGCAGCCATTCGCAGCAACAGAGACACCTACTGGAGGTATGCGAGTCGTATGCTTGCGTTCGAGACCGGTACTTGTGTGGAAACTGCGGAGCGACAGATTTGGAATCCTACGAGGCTCTCGCCACTCACAACTGCCCCTTGCTGGTGAAGCAGGAGGAAGACCTTTTTACCTTACCCGCACCACTGATGCAGCAACGGATCCGGGAAAGCACGCAATTCCTCAAGCTGGAGTACACTCTGCGACCCACAAGAAAGACACGGGCGGCCCGGTGCCAGCTTCAGGCGGCCCTGGCCAAGATTGCTCAAAGGCATCAGCAGAGATGGCACGGGCATGCACTTGCCAAGTCCCATCTCGCAGGATCGTGCAAGCTCTGCGTTTGGTACAGGACTCGGGTGCCCGTAGCCTGAAGCACCGAGCCAAGAGATCCGCCAAAATGGTGGGGGAAGGGGGGGGGTTTGGGGGTTGGGGAGAGATGGCCAGCTCGGGTCTCCCTCTTACCACCCCCCCCCCCTTCTCTCCCTCCCACGGCGCCTCTTTCTTCCCCAGTGGCTTCGTCCTCCGAAGCACCGACTGAAAAGGGGTGACGACGCCACCGGCTACGGGATTGCGGGACACTCTCATATTTTTTAACCTATATTTTTTAAAAAAAGCCAGGGGCTCTTGCTCGGCTCGTGCTCGGCCCCTGGCCGTTCTCCATTGAGATTTTCGAGAGCAAATATTCTTCGCCCTCCGTACGCGCGCGCGTCCGAACGTGCAGAATTGGGGCCCACGTTTGGAGGAAGAAAAACACCTACAAAGGAAAAGAAGAAAACAACGAATAGTAACAGCGTAAATCAGTAACAACACCCTGCAATCCTGTAGTAAATGGTCCTTACTGCATTCGTCGGACAATCACCTGGAGACTGCGCAGCGTGGTAACTGAGAACAGGAAGTAAACCCCCAGAATGGTGTGGTGACCCATAGATTACCAGGGTGGTCTCGGAATAGAAACTCGCAAACATGGCAGCCAAAGAAGCGCTCGGAGGTGGTGTAGAAGACAGATATGTGAGTGGGGATGCAACTGTGGTGGACATGACCCAGCACGGGCTCGAAGAGTTTCCGGACCTCGTCAATGGACCATGTGTCAGGCAATTGTTCCTGGACCACAACAACATTACTCGATTTAGCCGCCTGCATCTGCTCAAGAACCTCGTGGAACTTCATCTGCCAAGTAACCGATTAATCTCCCTGGAGGGCCTGCTGGCACTGCCCAAGCTACAGGTGCTCAATCTGCAAGGAAATTCCCTGCTCAGCACCGAGGGCATTGACCAGCTAAGCAACCTTCGGCATCTTAACCTGTCCCACAACGGCCTCCAGCAGGTCGTTGACTTGAGCAAGTTGGTGAAACTGAGCGTGCTCCAGCTGAGCCACAATTATTTACACGATTTGCCCCAATGCTCTTCGATGGTGCGTCTGGAACGTCTGCACTTGGGACACAACTCCCTCACCAGTCTGGAGGATACGTCCCGCGCACTGCCGCCGTCCTTGCAGTGGCTCAGCATCGAGACCAATCCCCTCGCGGACATTACGCAATTGTACTTTTTGAGTTATTTGCCTGATCTCCAGGTCGTCAACATTGAGGGCACACCAATGATTGCGGACTGTTTGGACCTCGCGCTCGACTACAGACCGTTTGTGGCATACTGGTGCCCGAAACTGGAGTACCTGGACGGCCTGCCGTCGGAGACGAGTGTGGAGGAGGGCCAAATCATCAGCCACTGGCCCATCAAAATCGGCGACCACGACAAGACCCTGAACCTCATGAAACAACATTTCACAACCATCAACACCGCTTCAGGGGTGTCCGACGATGGGCAGGAGCACCCAATCGAGGCGCACCAGCGCCTGAACCGTGTACGTAAAGACATGCAGCGTGACATGGCTGATTGGAACAGTCGCCTCGGCGAGCTCCTGTCCTGGGAGACCACGCCACAGCCGCACCTCCGTAGTGTTGCCTCCGAGATCAGCAGGGTTCCGGACCACGAAAGCGAACAGCAGAACCATCCAATGTCTGCTCAGCCTGCCGTGCCTGGCGCACCAATGGTGCCGTCCGTAAGCCACAACAACTCGACGTTTATCACAGAAATGCTCGACATCAATGCAAGTGAGGACAACCATCAGTTCGCATCGGACGTGCAGGTGCACAACGGAAGTTCGGCAAGCACTGGTCTGCCCGCCGAAAGCGAATTTGTGCTGTACGGTGACCACCTCTTCCGCAGCCTCTCCCCCGTGCGAGGCGCCAGTGGTCCCGCTGCCTCGGATCCGCACTATTTGTACACAGCCAGCAATCCCGAAGGCGCCGGAGACACCGCAACTGGCGGGCGCCAAGCACGGCCCCAGACGGCGCCCCTGGACGTGAGTAGTGGCCACCACACGGTCCTGCCTGCACTGCCACAAGTGCCTCAACGGTCTGCAAGTCCCCCCAGCGGCGTTGTTGTTGCTGTTGCTGACGCGAATGACGCCGTGGTCGAGCACTGGCGGCTACAGTGCAACCAACTGAGCAATGAGAACACGGAACTCCTAGAAACGAACCGATCACTGCGGGAGGAAGTAGCCCGTCTGCAGGCGACCCTGCTCGCTGGGGATGTGGAAAGCGATGGCCCAGTCGGCGACCAACGGCTGCAGCACGAGAACGCGACCCTGCGAGCTGACTCTGAGCGCATGGAACGTGCCCTGGAGAGTGTCGGGCGGAGATTAGTCGAGCTCAATTCGGTCAAGGAAAAGACCACCGCTGAGCTGGTTCGCGTGCGTGAGCGCTGTGCGGAGCTGGTGCGCAGTGAAATGCGCCTTAACGATCGTGTCACGGATCTCCAGCGTCGACTGGACCAAGAGATTCACCGCAATGCGCAGCTGACGTCGCCGAAAGTCAAGGATGGAAGTGCTGCAGCTGGTGCCGCAGCCGTCAGCGGCAGTCCAATGGCCGCCATGAACATTAGCGCCAGTGGTCAGTCACCGGCCATTGACCGACCCAAGGGCATCACCAGTGCCATGACCACCGGTGCCAAAGAAGAGCCACTGGAACAACTTGCCGAATCTGGTGACCAGACGGCATTGATGCATCTGATCCTACAGATGAACCACAAACTCAAGACCATGGAAACCATCAGCAGCAGCACCGCGCAGGTCGCGTCCTCCGATGATGGTGGGTCATCCGTGGAGGTGGCCTCCTCGCCACCCCGGATCGGCGTTGCGCTACCGGGTCAAGTATCAACCCCAGATCTTCAGCGTGTAGAGGAGGCGCGGGAACAGTCTCCTGTGCGCCTGCCGCGGACGCAGTCAACCTCGCCGACACGGCCTTCCCGCACATCGTCCTCCTCCCCTCCGCCATCCATCGATCCCTCGCTTCCAAAGGAATGCCAGGCTTGATATGCCATTCTCGCAAATCACAATAAAGAAATTATACAGTCACTTGCACACACACACACACACAAATGTGAGGACACGGTAGTAGTTTTGCCTGCGTAACAGCACAATTCAAGAGAACCCGTTTGCAACTTCGTTCCCCCCTCCTTCCCCATCGACACCTCTATTTGTACTGCCACGTGCTGCCCTCTCCGTAATCCACGTCACACTTGCCGCCGGCCTTTACGCCGAGAGCGACGGCGGGAATGAGAGGTTTCAAACCGTGAACGAAGGTGAGTGGGGTTCGAAGGGTTATGAGGGTGCACAAAGGAAGGGTAGAGTGCCGTGAGTTGGGAAATTTAACCCCTTTTTTTCTTCTCTTCGCGCATGAACATTAATGCACAGCCCGGCCGCTAGCATCAGCACGTCACGCTCCGACTCTCCTTCTATCCGCTTCCGAGTGGTGTCTCTCTCCAACCTGCGAGCTGTCCCAGTGTGGTTGGTGGTACTAGTCTTGGATTGGCCATGCACGGCAAGGGGTTACGTTTCGCAACGCGAACCACCGTCCGCTCAGCTGACCGAAAGGGACAAAGAGATCGAGACCACCGGCACGGCACACCACCCAACCCCAAACCCCGCCACCACTTTTCCCTCTGCGCCCCTTGCAACCTGGGAGAGTGGTGGAGGGGGGGGGCCGGAATATCGGCCGTGGTTGGCGTTTCGTGCCAGGGGCGTGGGGGGGGGGCCTTCACTGGGAGCGCAGGGGTCTCTCGTTAATTTTTTTTTTTTCTCTTTCGGCTCTCTCTCCCCCCTTTCGGCTTCTGGAACGACTCTCTCTCTCTCCCTGTCTCTTTCTCTCTCTCGCTCTCTCTCTCTCTCTCACCTTTTCCCTGGGCTGCTTTGGGGGTGGAGTGGTTTTAGTAGAGAAGGACTACGAGCGAGACGACTCTTTGGCCCCCCCTCCCCGCCTTTGCTGCTGCCTGCTGTTGCTCCCCAAATAACAACAAAAAAGAAAGTTAAAGGGCCATTGGGACACGTAGGCAAACCGGGAAAGAGGGAAGGTGAGTGACGGCGAGAAGGCCCCCCCCGGGGGGGGGGACTCTCCGGCGGTAGGGGGCCTCCCATCCGTTCCAACAGACAGCGCACATCATCCTTTTGGGCAGCAGAGAGTGCACGACGGTGGCACACAAGGGCAACCAGAGTCTCCGGTGTTTACAGCGCATACATAACGAAAGTACGGAAATGTTAATGACGGCTATTTCAAACAGAAGATCACCCTGAGATCTGTTGCTACAACATGCACACAAGAGTCGTTCACCGGAGATACACGTCATGAGAAAAAACATGACCTTAAAGAATTAGTGAACTGTAGATTCAAGATTTTTACATCCTAGCCAACCATGGGTATAGCCAATAGTCCCGTGACGGTACAGTCCAAGAGTGTGACGAAGCTCACACTCTACCGCATGCGACAGCCCTATGAACGCCTGGACTTTGTGCTCTTTGCCGTGGCGTACGGCGTGGCGTTTAAGATGTGCTACGATACATTCGGTGATCCGTACCGTGAAGCCATGGCAGAGCTTGCACGGCGTGAGGAGGCTGGTGAATTCGGCGCTGATGTGACTGAAGCTGAATACGAGGAACTGCTGGCCGAGATCCCGGACTGGTTCATGCCGGGATTCTGGGCCAATTTTGTCCTCTGTGTGACCATAATTGTTCACGCCATTAGCCAGCTAGCGAAGGAATGGGACATGGGCTACAAGGCCTGGCTGCTTGGTTTGCCTACACAGTCCCTGGACACTGCCACGCACATTCTGGCTACTCCACGGGAGCACCGGGGCAAGGCTGATTTGGTCCCGCTTGATCGGGTCAAGAGCCTAAACGCCAAAAGCGGCCAAGTTTGCCGCTTTGAGTTCCAAAAACGGATTTACGTGGCGGACGTGAAGAGCGGGGAGCATGCCTTCCACAAAATTAGTGCACCCATGCAGGAGACCATTGCACACTATGCTGGCAATGCCAAAGGCATTCCGTCCGATGTGGAAATGCGTAAGCTGATGGAGCTGTACGGACACAATCGCTTCGAGATTCCCATTCCGACATTCTGGGACATGTACCAGCAGCAAATCCGGTCACCATTCTTCTGCTTCCAGATTCTGTGCATTCTGCTTTGGGCCATGGAAGAGTACTGGCAGTACTCGCTTTTCTCCCTGTGTCTGCTGTGTGGTTTCGAGGCCACAACGGTCAAGACGCGACAACTAAATCTGCAAAAATTGCGTGGCATGGGCAACCCGGCCCGTCCAGTGCTAGTGCGCCGTCAGGGCCGCTGGCGTAAGGTAAGCAACGAAGATCTCGTACCGGGTGACATTCTGGCGCTTGAGGGGGGCCGCCCGGGCGACGAAGCCACTGTTCCGTGCGATTGTCTGTTGCTGCGCGGTGTTGCTGTTGTGAACGAAGCGACCCTTACTGGTGAGAGTGTGCCACAGATGAAGGAGGCGGCAAAGAAGGAAGATCAGACCACTTTGGACGTTAAGAACAAGCACAAGTTGCACATTCTGTTCGGTGGCACCACGTTGATGGAGGCCAAGGCGAAGAGTCACAACCTGGAGGACGGGGACAACGAGGCAGCAAAGCAGCAGGATGTATTCGATGGGCTGAATGTGGATGCTATGATGGGCCGCCAGATTAACCGTGCCGAGGTGTGCATCGTGTATGTCCTGCGCACGGGCTTCAGCTCCAGCCAAGGCAAACTGGTGCGTCGCATTGAGTATTCGACTGACCGCAAGATTAGCGACAATCAGCAGAGTCTGTACCTGATTCTGTTTTTGCTGATCTTTGCCGTATTCTCTGCCGGTTACGTTCTGTTCAAGGGTCTAGAGGACGAGACACGCACGCGCTTTGAGCTGCTGAGGCACTGTATCCTGATTATCACCAACGTAGTGCCCCCGGATTTGCCCATGCAGCTCACTTTAGCGGTGAATTTAAGTCTTGCAGCTTTGATGAAGATTATGGTTTACTGCATTGAACCGTTCCGGATCCCCATTGCCGGCCGCGTTAAGGTTCTCTGCTTTGACAAGACCGGTACAATTACCACTGACCAACTGGTGGCAGCCGGCATTGTCACGCACAGCGGCACCCCTGGTGGTGCTGCCAAGAAGCAGGAAAAGGACGACTCAGGTCTGCCAAAGATGCAGCACATGGATCAAATCAATTGGGAATCTACGGCCGTCCTCGCCGGTTGCCACTCTCTGGTGCCGGTAGACGGAAAATTGCTGGGTGATCCGCTCGAGGTGGCAGCCATGGATGCGCTGAACTGGTACTTCGACGCCCGCCTGGAGACCGGCTTTGCGCGCCCGCCCAAGACGGTACCTGCTGGCTCCGCGGCTGCCGCGTCTAAGAGTGTGACTGCAACCCCTGCATCCGGCAGCAATGGACCGGCAGCCGTCGTTCCCGGCATGCCCCAAAAGCCTGCCACCACTACAATCGAAGCACCATTCGCCAATGGTAGCGTCAAAGTGCTCAAGCGCCATCACTTTAGCAGTGCCCTCCAGCGTATGAGTGTGGTGGCCCGCGTAAACAAGAATGGTGGTGGCCAGAAAGGCTCTTCGAGCAGTAGTGGTGCCAATTGGGAGAACTGGGTCCTGGCCAAGGGGTCAGCAGAAGCCATTAAACGCCACTGCCACCCAGATCATGGGGTGCCAGAATGGTACGGTGATGTCGAACAGAAGCTGGCCAAGGATGGCATGCGCATTATCGCACTCGCCTATCGCAAGATCGGTAACAACCAGGACGTCAGCAAGTGCATCGAGGACCGTGAGACTGCAGAGAAGGACTTAGTCTTTTGTGGTTTCATTGCCTTCAACTGCCTGCTGCGGAAAGACAGTGCCCGAATTCTTCGCAATCTGAAGAACTCTAGCCACGACATCTTGATGATTACCGGTGATGCTGTCCTGACCGCTGCACACGTGGCTGGACAGGTCGGCATCGTCTCCGGTGATCGCAAGAAAGTCGTTATGCTCAGTAAGGATGCCGGAGGCCAGATGAAGTGGACAAACCTGGAGACGGGTGCTGTGGAGGCTGACTTGGCCAGTGGAAGCATCGCTAAACTTACAGAGGAACGGGACATGAAGCTGTGCATGCCGGGTTTCCTTCTAGACGAAGCCTGGGAGCGCAACACTGAGGAAGTCGAGGAAAACCTAGAGAAAATCAACGTGTATGCGCGCATGACTCCGGAACAGAAGGAGAAAGTCATCACCACACTCAACGGCCGTGGCCTCTGCACGCTGATGTGCGGTGACGGTACCAATGACGTCGGTGCCCTACGCCAGGCGGACGTTGGTGTAGCTCTGCTCAGTGGTTTCGGTTCATCCAACGCTGGGCAGGCCGACGACATCCTCGCCGAGGCCGAAAAGCTTGACCGAGAGGAGGAAGAAGGCGTCACCGCCAGTCCGGCAGCGGGTGCTGAAGATGCGGAAGCTAAGGCTTTGGCCACAGCTGCGGCCCGTGACGCGTACTTGAACGACCCGAACCTGACCAAGGAACAGCGTGCAGCGCGGCGCAAGACATTGGAGCAAAGGGAGGAAATTGCACGAGAGACAGCCATTCGAAAGGCACGCGGTGAGTGGTTCCCGTCGGCTAAGGCCGCCGTGGCCGTTGCGCAGCGCGAAATGGAGAGGAAGCAGAAGGAGCAGCAGGAGGCCCAACGCAAGCGTGCTGAGGCACAGCGAAATGGTGGTACCGTTGCCGATGCTGCGGCCAAGAAGAAAGATGGTCCCAAGAAAGAGCCTCAGAGCATTTCTGAGATCTGGGAGCAGCTGCAGCAGCAACAGGAGGAAGGCGGTGATGCTCAAGGTGAGGTGCAGATGGTCAAGCCCGGTGATGCGTCCAACGCAGCTCCGTTCACATCCAAGCTGCCATCAATTCGCTCCGTTGAAGATATCATTCGCCAGGGCCGCACAACGCTCATGACCACTCTGCAGACCTATCAGATTCTTGCCCTCCAGTGCCTCGTGTCCAGTTATTCGCTGAGTGTGTTGTACTTGGATGGTGTTAAGTATGGTGACCGGCAGATGACTATTCTGGCTCTGCTCATGTCCGTCAGCTTCTTCATGATTTCCCGTGGCAAACCGCTGCGCAAGCTCTCCAAGCTGCGTCCCCCGACCTCTATCTTTGAGCCCGGTCTGTTTCTGTCGCTGCTCGGTCAGTTTGCCGTGCACTTGGGCTCGATGATGTACGCCAAAAACATGGTCTATGTACATCTCCCCGAGGATTGGAAGCCGGACATTGAGGGCAAGTTCCAGGAGAATTTAATCAACACGGTGATCTTCCTGGTCACTGCTGTGCAACAGGTCGGCGTCTTTGCGGTCAATTACAAGGGACACCCGTTCATGCAGGGCGTCATGGAGAACACAGCGTTCTTCCAGAGCCTGATGATCACTGCCGCACTGGCCATTACCTGTGCTGCAGAACTGATCCCGGCCCTGAACTACTTTATGCAGTTGGTTCCGCTGCCGGACAATGAATTCCGTCGCACCCTACTCTCTGTGCTGGTCTTTGACTTCGTCGGTGCTTTCGCATGGGACCGTCTGATGATGTTCACCTTCTTGCCGGAGATGTTCAAAGCCGGAATACCAACCCTGCAGGACCTGAGACCAATCGTACGTTTCGTCTTCTGGGCTGGTCTCATTGTCTACATGAATCTAGGAATGTCTGCGGACACCATCAAGGATGCCCTCGAGGAGTATGAGCGACAGCTCGAAGCCCAAGTCAATGCCACCAATCAAGTCTTACCCGAAGATGTCGTCAACGAAGACTTCTTCTAAACTCTTCTCGATCAACCTGACTTACAACAAAAGCACACCAAAAACTTCCATTAAAAAAATGCAGAAACTCCATCGTCAAATTCCCAACTGGTCACTCTGCCCATGAGAGGGTGCTCCGACCGTGCTCGCCTGTCCACTTGCCCCGTTCTCCTGGCCGTCCTCACGCACGGGTCGGTCACCGGATATCCCCAATTAGGGGCGGGGAGGGCTTTTGGGGGCGTGTGTGTGAGAGGTCGGCAAAATTAAGAGGTTCAGGTGCGGAGAGGCCTGCGTGTGTGCCTGCGGGCCGGTGGCTTCGTGGTCGGTCATTTGGGTGCGAACGGTATTTTTGGGCTTCTACTGTTTTAATCCCTAGACGTGAAAGAGTAGTTATTTGCACTTTAGGAGATATTGGTGAACCCATTTATGGGAATTCTCATACACAAGCTAACGATAAACTCGACGTTTGCCAATCCGGGAGTATTTGTGCACTCGTGACCATAGTGTGCGTACTTGTGGCCTAGCCAAACAACAGCCTTGTCAATTTTATTAGATTCACAATCATGGCTGCCACCACAGCGGAATCACTACACGAGCATGTTGGTGCTACAGTAAGCATTGTCCTGCAGAGCGGGGCCACCGTGAAGGGGGAAGTCCAGGCCGTGTCTAAAAAGCAAGGCGCCCTCACCCTGGTATCACCGGCCCCGAGTGGGAACACGGCCCGTCGGGCGGTGAACGTTATTGCCGTACCTTTTATCAAGGATATTACCATGGAAAAAGCTGCCGATCCTGCCAGCAAAGCACCACTGGTTATGCCGGATCTGAATCTGGTCAAGAACAGAGAACGCCTGGCTCTCGAACAGGCTCGTAGTGTGGAGCAACGTGTGGGCAAAGGCGTTTCAACCGAGGGCCAAAAGATTTTCAACGCTCTCTATAAGACTCTGCCGACCCGCTGGGCCGGCGACAATATTGTTGTCATGGACGAAATTGTGGTACAAGCACCGTACAAGCCAGAGAACGCGGTCAGTCCGCGCAATGACGCTGCTGCCTTAAGCCGGGTCCGCAAGATTCTGGAACACGAACGCAAGCGCCTGTTCGGTGAGTGAATATGTGGAAGCATACAGATTATTAGCTAATATAGAAACAAAGAAAACATGACTGAAAACCTTGTAATGAATCGTTTTGATTTGGATGGTTGCGCACGACTTAGTAGGGAATGCCATTCTGCCAGTATTGGAAGGCGTCGTAGAGCGTGGTGCGGACATTGCGGAAACTGACCGTGATCATGCGGCAAACAAAAGCTGCGGCTTCCGTGTCTGTCTTATCAAGGAGAAACCGGGCACGTAGGCGCTTGAGGGACTCGGGGCGGAAGCATGGCAGACCGGTATCGGTCATGAGCGCAACCAACGTGCAGATTGAATCGCAGTACGGCCGGACGGCCATAAAGGCCTGAATCGTGAGCTCCTCAAAGCGCTTAAAGGGGAAGCTCTCCATGTCGCCGCCCATGATCTGTACCATTTCCTCGGTCAGTTTAATATCTGGCTCGAATCCAATGTTGCCACCAGGGCTAGAGTCAAACATGAAGCCAAAGTCAATGTGGACAACATGGCCATCCTTGTCTACCAGAAGGTTACCATTATGGCGGTCCTTGATTTGCAGAATGTAGGTTACAATGGAGTACGCAGCCATTGACCGAATGAAGTCAGAACGTGCTTGCTGGAATTCGGGACTATCCACCGTGCCGTACGTTTTGATGAAATATTCAAACAGACTCATCTCTGTCTGCCGACCAAGTTGATCACGGCTCTTCGTATTGGGAACAACCTCAATCACACCCATGCCCGGCCCTGTAGCCACCACACGGTACGGAAACAGGTACAGGTCGAGACCCATGGTATCGTAAATCTTGCGAAAGAGTGCAATTACCTGAAGGGCTAGCATGTCCTGACGTACGTCGTCACCGACTTTAAAGATACAGGACTGAGCCACTGGGTTGCGCATCGCCAGATGGCGGGGCAGGAACTTGGCGCCTTCGTTCTTCTGGTTCAACTTTTGGACAGCCTTTCGCTTGACCTGCTTAGCGTCCGACGGATGAACCACATTGGCTTCACCTTTCTCATTGGCGTCCACACTAGCCGCACGGATCACATCAGTCGGCGTCTGCACATCCTCGCCAAGTCCGTTCTCATCCTGTGCAATTGGTGTCATTCCCAGTGTCTCGAGCTCTGCCACGCTGGCAGGGACTACAAAGAAAGTAGCAAGGAAGGGTGCCTTGGCAGCGGACTGCATTGGTATACCAGAATTGTAGTCAATGCCGACCACAATACCTTCTGGGTTGGACGGCAGGTACGATCCAGGCACCAACTTTACCTTGGATAATTCCTTCTTGCAGACCGTACGGCGTTCCGCCTTGGGGTACGGCTTGAGCACCCCGGAAATACCCGTAACCTGGTTGAAGAAACCAAATTCACGCGAGTAAAAGTCGCGACTAACCGGTGACATGGTGCTAAGAATCTCACCCTGGACGTAATCCAGCAAGGGGCCCAGGGTAACATCAGGTACTTCACCATCTTCGTCACTGAAGGCATTGGTCTGCATGTTCCACAGCAGTTGATGCTGAATGATTGGTGATTTGTTCGCCGCGGTCAGCATGTACTCAGACACGTATCCAAAGCCATCATAGCGCAAAGCCTGCACCAGCTGCGGTACATAAAAGATGATGACATCCGGCGGGAACGACTCAAGGACACTCACGGCATACTGTGAAGTTAGTGGGTGAGGTATGTGCAATTTGGAGAAGTATGCAATGGCCTGGATAGGAGGTACCGCATCCCAGATGAGCAGGTACCGCAGCTCTGGCACGTCGTGTACAATGTTTGGACGTGCAGTGAGGAACTGGACCGCCAGGGGGCAGTCAATGACCTTCATGGGCTCTGCGCGCACCAGTTTCTCTACCTCTTTGCGCACACCATCAAGCAGCTTCAAGCGTTCAGTGAGCATGACGGCCACTCGAGGATTTACTCTCCAGGCCACATGAATCATGTCCTTCCATTTGCGCTCACTGATTGGTGCAAACTGGCGCACAATTTCCTCCTCTTCGAAGCATAGGTTTGAGTGGTTGTGCGGATTGTGCCAGACGGACAGGGAGGTGACCTCACTGCGCAAAAGGTTCAGCAATAAGCGACGCTCCCGCTTCATGTCAGCAAGCAGCGGGTTGTGACTTGCGTCCTCACGATCTTCTGCCTTTTCACTGTTTGAGACGGCCGTGCGTCGACTGCGGCCACTGCGCCTGGAGCGGCTGTCGGAAGCTCCATGTGCCGATCCAAGACGCAGAGGCGCCAAACGTCCATCACCTTCAATGGCAGACAGGACCTTCAGCGCGGCATCGGATCCCAGGGCGATAGAGTCCTCCACGTAACATTCGCCGAAGCCGTCCAGGGCACCCATGGTATACTGCGCAGAGGTTACCGCGTCGGGGTTAGTGCTTGCCTTCTTTGACGCACTGGAGGTATCTGACAGAAACAGCATTTCCAGAGCCTTAAAGTGCTTGCTCTCGTTTTTCAGTGTCTTGAAGAAACTGCACATTGCGACCAACGGTTCACGAATGGCATGGGCAGGACCCTTTGAGTGATTCGGCTGCGTTTGGAACCACTCAATGCCGGCCCGGTACGCCCGAGACTTTAGATAATACCGATCGATCAGGGACACATACGGGCTCTGACTCAGCAGCAACACAAAGTTGAGCACCCGAAAGCGCACGGGTAGCGACTGTGGATGCAAAGTCAAGCAATCTGGATTGTCTAGCATGCGGTGCATGCAGATCGTGAGAATGTGGATCAGATCCTGCGAGAAAGTTTTCTCCACATGGAAACGGGACTGCAAGAAGCCAAAAAGACTGTTGTGCACCTTCATGCCTTCGATGGCACTGACCTTTTCATTTTGGGGAATCCCAGGAGTAGCGGGATCATCTGCTTCCTCTGCCTCGGTACTGGAAATACTGCCGTACAGCGGATCACTTGCCAGAGTGCCTGTGCTGAAAATGCCCATCTTGTGGTTTCGGCTAAAGTTCAACCCGGAACAGATTTCGGCGAGGAGGACTTGTTCCAGGTCTGGGCACTCATTAATCATCCAGCGCCAGCAAAATATACCAGCTTCCACGGCCCGCAAGTTGAACAGATAGAA
Organism: Corallochytrium limacisporum; assembly: GCA_002811645.1. Lineage (NCBI taxonomy): Eukaryota > Corallochytrium > Corallochytrium limacisporum. Next base: position 112,665 of record PDIP01000130.1, read on the forward strand.
CGGAGCCCACACAATCGCGTGGAGTGCGTCCCGCCGGGTCGCATGGGTCAGTTCGTTGCCGGTAGCCAGCTGCGTCACGAGGACGATGTGCGCTGCGGTGCGGTACATGGCGTCACTGAAGCGTTCAGCATCAAAGACACGTGTGCCGTCACGGTGACTGCGCCCTTGGGCGATCAGATCCCTCATAAGAACCTTGAGAATGGCAGTGCGACGCTCCTGCATGCCCACAAATGGATTGCTTCCACCACCGCCGGTGGAGTTCAGACTCAGGTTCGATGAGTACGGCTGGTCATTCTCTGCAACGACCATGTCATAGGTCCTCAACATTTTGTCCATACCCGCAATTTCACCATAGTACTGGGCCATTATCTGTACACCGGCCATGAAGCTCGATCCGCTGTTTTTGAGCGCATCGGGGACACCCTCCAAGAGGGAGGAAGGCAAATTCTTGCTGGCTCCGTTCAGTCCATAGGACGCATACTCACTAGCTAAGCACATACCTGCGTGCATTTTGAGGCCGGCCATGGAACGATCTTTCGAAGAGATCAAGTACACCTGCAAAAGTGACTGCGTCTCTTCCAACGCCTTATCAGCAGCAAACTTGAGCCACTCCTTGCAGTATTCTGCGTAAGTGATTGTCAGCTGGCGGCGGTCTTTGACATCGTCCGGGACCGTGAGCTCAAAATCAGTGGAAGGGACGGTCAGCTTGTAGCCATCTGAGCTATGGTGGAGGTCGTCCGTAAAAGTTGCACTGAGAATGCCCAAAAAGTCGAGCATAGGATAAACAACATGGGGACTCCAAAGCAGAAACTCAAAACGTGACACAATGTCAGCCAAAAACGTGTCCGCCAAGAGACGAATGCGCTGCTGCTTGTGATTGAAGTTGCCCTGGAGGAACAAAGTAATCTTCTGAAGCCGTTCCTTGTTGGCTCGATCCTGTCGCTTCAAAATGGACATCTCGTTCAGACAGGCCTTGAAAATGTTGCAAGACAGGGCGCCAATGACGCTGCTGATTTCAGCAATGGACGACAGGGCGCGGTCATCCAAGTATTTAAAGATGGATCCAAAGCCCTGAGCCCTCGATCGCAGGATTTCACAGTAGTACACACTCAGCAAGTACTCGCAGTGAAAACGGCTCAATTTCTGTACCAGCTGTTGCACCAGCTGTCGGTTTTTCACATCAGAGTCAGTCAAAGCGACTAGATCGCTACGCAATTCTTTGAGTCCCAAAATCTGCTCTTCGGCAGACTTAACAGCACCAGCAGCACTGACCCTGGGCTTGGCATTAACCGGCCCTGTCTCCAGCTCACCCATCAACTGCGCTGCGACCGACAAAGAAAGCAGAGTTGGACTGTGGGTGGCAATTTGAGTTAGATCCGTGACCACCTTGGCGTCCGTGGATCGCCTTACAAAGTTGAGATTGACAAAGTGGGTCCACATTGTGATGAACTGGCCGACAATGGTTTTGTCCGTCTCCTTGTCCAACTTGGCACTGCCGACACATGCTGCAATGACTGGAATCATGACGCGCAGTTTGCGCAGGTCCACGAGGTCCGCGTGATCTAGAGCGGGGGCATTGCTAGCCCTGCCCGTACCCGATGATGAATTCTGCCGACGGAGCTTTGCCCCACTGGCATACAGCTGATTAAAGGTGCGAACAACCTTAAGAGCGAATGAATTCGAATCCCCGCCCCACCGGTGCAAGCCATGGCTCATTATACTACAAGCCTTCAAGGCAGCCTGCACCTCAGCCTCCTCATCTTCTTTCCACATGCCATGGGTGAGAATCTGCAGCAGTTGATCTGACACGTTGTCACAGGATGTTCCGCTACAGACAGCGGCAATTCCACCCATCTCGCGTAGAATCAGACTGTAGGATGTTGGAGACACTCCAGGAGTGGCCAGACGTTGCAACAGAATGCCCAAGATCAATTCGCTTACATGCTCATCCGCAAATCGCTCTCCCAGACGACCCAGGACCGTTATCAGTCGATCTTGCAGCGACCAGCGCGTCCCGTCTTTCATCTCCAGTAGATTCTTACTCACTTCCTGTCCTCCCGATGACGCATCCAGGGAGTATAGTCGCGTGCTTATCATGTTCACCAGACGTTCCGCTTCCTTTCTTGCGTCAGGTGTTAGTTTCTGCTTCACGCTGGGGATCTTGCCATGGGCAGTGTTACGACGAAGCGAGACCGAAGCCAGAGGTTTGGCTGCGGTGGGCTTGAAGTTCTTATCCCCGTGGCGGCAAATTTGAGTCAGTACCTCTACGGTTCTTGACAACAATTCGACATCATAAACCTGAAGAATACCGGTTGGACTCGCTAGAACAACATTTACGATGCGTTCCAGACACTCCTCCACGACTTCTGGACCGAATGCATTGGCCAGCAAAACAAAGACTCTGAGGCATGCATCGTACATCTTCCGAGCGTGCGCATCCGTCTCGTCTACACCCAGCAGGACGGACGCCCGACGCATAACCCTCTGCGCATCTGCAACCTTTGGTGCAGTCTCTGCAGCGACTATGATAACAGACGCGAAGACGTCTGCTGACATCCGAATACCACCCTTGCTCGTTGCACTATTGGTGGTGCTGATCCGACTTGAGTCGTCGTTTGAGGTCACGGTGGATGAGCTATCTCTGCGGACCCTGGGCCCGTCAGGTTCTCCGTACCGCTCTATTTCCTCTCCAAGGCGAGCTACAGAGATGTCGTGGATCGCCTGCTTTACGGCCAGCAAGGGCCTCATTGCATCGTCTTCGTCCGCTTTACCACTAAAGGGAGCCATTTCCTCCTGACCGCGGTGGAAAAACGCGCCGACCATAATGATCACACCCTCCACAAATCCGTCGAAAAGGTCAAGTGCCTTTGCACCGTACAGTACATCGTACGCGGGTGTGGCAACTACAATATCCAGGGCTCGTAAAACCGTGTCCCGCACACTCTGGTCCAGCAGATCTTGAATGAGTTTGAGAATCTCCTCGTATTGGCTTGGTGCCAAGGAAATTGCGTTACCGCTCACGGCCTGTGCAATGCCGGCAATGATTGTGATACTGATGGATACCCGGAGGGCATTCTCTTGAGTATCATCTGCCTTGAAAACGCTAATAAACTTTCCACAATCTCTCAGTACTCGGAAAATGGTTGTCGACACGGTAGCCCGACAGTCATCGTGTACATCGCACTCGTTCGCAATGGACGTCAAACACCTCATAATTTCAGCTGTAAAGCTCTGCGGAGGCGGAAGCTTACCCTGATTCCAACGAGGCCATAATGCGTCCGGTGCATTGAGAATATAATTGTTCAATTTCATCATCATGCCTTCCTTATGCACGACATCGCATACCAATTCATTGTCCTTCCGAACACTGTGCAACATTAGCATTGCGGTGGCTTGTAATGCGTTCTGTCCCCTGGGCTCCATAACGTACAACGGATTAAAGCCAGTGTCGAGATTTTCCTCACTGCCACCGGGCGTGCGAAGCATCTTTGGCCACGCTGTAGTCAGAATCCGTAGCCGCCTTTTGATCTGATCTTCCGATGACTTTCGGTTCTCTGCCATTTCAATGGCCAACAGCATTGAGCTGTCCTTGAAAAACTGTGCAGCAGGGCTGCACATCTTTTGCTGTGCTCCATCTGCAGGACGAATAGCCACATTCGTGGGAGCGCTTCGGATGGCAACGACATCGGCAGTCGCGGTGCTTATATTCGGCGCCATGGCTGATGAATAGTTTTGCCCAAGTCTGTCGCCACGGTCTCCTACTATGATCGTTTTCTTCCTCGCGAACTGAAACTAAATATTTCCCATTGTTACCATAACTGTGTTCCCAAGTTGTTGGACGAGGTGCTAGGCTGGTTTTACCCTACCAGTTGTTCCGGAGGCCTGCCGACTCTATTGTTCGTTGTGTTTGCCGAAAACATCTCATCACCAACCACCGCCGGGTCCCTTATACCCTATCACTATTGGATATCGGTTTCATACCAGACTTAGTAGTCGCCGCTTTCCAAAGACAAGCTTGATAGGCCGCAGCACACTTCCGATGAACATCAGTCAAGAACAGAATCCACCGTTGCAATCATCGTCCATTCCCTGAGACCCATCCGTGATCCTCGGCAATGGTCGGATGGGCAATAGTCCTGCATCGGGCCAACACGGCTGATGTAGGGAGAGGGAGGGGGGGGGGGCGG
>PDIP01000130.1:128909-139695 GCA_002811645.1 Corallochytrium limacisporum
ACCCTCCCGCTCCCGGAAGGGGGTGGTTCGACGGGAAGCCGCCCACTCCTCGAGGAGGGTTGGGTGGTGGTGCATAGTCAGGTGAGGCAGGGCAATGGGACAAAGGATATTGGGATTGTATACAAACGATGAAATGCTATGCTATACTTTATGGACGACAAGCGACAAATTATGCTAAAGAAGATTATGCTAAAAGGATTTGGATGCCAGATGATGCAGATGCATCATACTAGAGATATCGCAAGGGAATTATGGATGTTGCTGCATGTTTTGGTTCTTTTTGATACACTTTCTTTAGTGTGCCTGCGGTGCCTGTGCCTGCCATTCAGGAGCATGAGCCGAAGGCGGAAGCAGGAACTGTTGATGTCCATGGGGCATAGGATAGTAGTGGGGATCCACAGGAGCCTGGTACGGTGAGGGACTGGCCTCCTCAGTGTAGGGGGATGCTTGGTAGTACTGGCTCATGTGCGGGGACTGATGAACAGGGTGGGCGTAGTATTCAGCCTGCACATGCTGGGGCATGTTCATGCCGGGGCTGTTGGCCATGGTTGAAACACCATTCTGTTGCTGTTGACGCTCCAGTTTAGAAGCCTTGGGTTTTGAGGGCACATCCTTCTTGGTCTCGTCACCAAAGAAGCTGTTCACCTCTCCAGTGGAGAAGGTCTTCACACTGGACAGGGTAGCCAGCTTGGCCAGACCTTCGAGGGTTGCAAAGGGATTCTTCATGGCCTCGGCATGGCTGCAAAGGTACCGCATACTGTATTCCTCGCGCTTCAGGTCATCAATGGTGATGGTCTTGCGCAGGGTAGGGCACAGAGTGCGCTTGTGGACACCCCAGTGCATGTCCAGTTCCCGCTGAAGTGACACAAAACAGTTCTTCAGCTCACGGAGCGTGCAGTATGGGGTGTTGACCTCGCGAGTGCTGGCATCCTCGTAGACATACTCGTAGTCAGGATGGCCCTTAAAGAAACGAGCACGGTTGATGTGAATGTGTGCAAAGACTGCAATAATCTCACGGCGCTTGGGCTTCCAGAGTTCAACGGTCTTGCCACTGTCCTTAATTGTAATGGTCATGCGACCCCATGCGAACAAGCTAAGCTTGCGAGGGCTGTCACAAAGTTCTTTGAGACGCTTGACCACCGCGCGCACACGTAGGTGCCACAATGGAACATCCTGGATGCGGGTGAAGTACTTTCCGTGCACCAGTTTGACCATACCGTTGACTTTGTGAGAGGTGTTTCCGGGAGTCTCAGTGGACCCTATCGAGCTTGATTCCGACATATTGCCGGGAGTAACTGTTCCGTCTGAAGACATACTGTGTCCTTCACACTTCCAAACGATTGGAGTATCTGAGTATTGCAGACTTGTTTTATACGTTTTTAGTCACACTACATAGGCGATCACAAATAGCTAACAGTAGCAGAGAGTAGCTACCACCAAAAGAAGTCTCTTGAGTTCGACAAGCACGCCATACGCACGGGAGAAAGACGCATCTACTGCAGTCCCAAAAGAAAACAACGCCAACCCATTTAGTCCCCCCTTGGTGAAGTTTTTATGTTCGCTTTTGTTCCTCCCCGCAGTTGCACATCGTGGGCTACATCAGCTGCTTTTCGGGACCCCCTTCCTTCCCCATTTTCTACACAGAAGTCACTCCCGCGACGCTGAGTGCGTATAGTGACCACCTGGTCAGCTGTAGCACACCCTTTCTCCCCCTTCCCCCCCCTTTCATCCAGTTGTTCATGTACCGTCGGTAGCCACGTCGTGTGCGTAGTTAGTCTCGGGAAGCGAGTTTGCACTACGTTTTGAACGCCGCTTGAGTGTGCAGGAGACCAAAATTGTGCGCAAAAAAAAGTTTGTAACCCCCCTCCTGGCGAACTAGAAAGAGGCAAAGGGATTTCTGTTAATATTTTCCTGCACAGTGCGTGATTTCTTGCGTCGAAGAGGACGCAAAGGGAGACTGTGCAGCTTTTCCCCTCTCTCCCCCTTTCCCCCCTCCCTTCCTCCTGTTGTCCCCTTCCCCCCCCCCCTTTCCTGGGCGGGCTTCCTGCACGGCGCTCGGTGACCGATCTCGAGAAAACTCGTGTTTCCGATTTTTGGGGGGTTTTGCCAATGTTGGCGCAAAATATTGGTCAGGGACTTTCATAAGGAGCGATTCGTGATGAGCACCCGCCCAAGACAGATGATCCCGCTACTGAAGCTGAAAGCCTGTGAATCAAACCTCTTCGACGGACTAGGTCCTCTATCGTTCTCTTACCGTATACAAAGGTTGGCATGCTCATGGTATGCATGGGGTCGGGGCTTTTCTGGGACGCACCAGTCTCTGGCATGTCTTTTGCGTCTCCTCCAATTGTGTGCCACTCCATATTTTTGCTGCTTCCCGTACGGAGGCATGAAACGGGTGATGCGGCCCTTTCCGCTAGCGCGACAGCGTGATTCTTCAGCAGAAAACAAAACCTCACCGTCTTGCCAGATAGCATTTCGCTTTTGATGCCGTCTCTCCAACTCTTGCAGGCATTTTGGCTCTTGCTTTGTCCGAGTGAAGCCACTGCGAGCTCCTCTCGCCTCGCTCTGTCTCAATTTGTGTCCGCCGGGCCTTTCTGCTCTCCAAGTGATCGATCACCTTCCCGCGGCAAGTTTCGCATTGTGAATCTAATTGTGTAAGCCTCAAACTTATTTATAGTCACGCTTGGGAAAAACTGAAGCCGTTGGACGTGTGCTGTTGTACTGTCTGGAAGTTGTACGTATGTTTATGGCTATCTTAGCGGAACGAGATACAAAAGGAAATTTCGACACCTCTACTTTACACAGTATACCCACCGCAAGACCACTTTTGAGTCAATACCATTGATCGACGGTGATTGGTAGTCAAGGGATGAATAAACAAGTGCCCGACAACGGGCCGAAACGTGTGCATACAATAGGTACCGGCCCGCAGGGACCCACCGTCTGCTTCACTTCCATCGGCAGCAGTGATTGGGAAATAGAGGCGGCTCAGGTTGCCTGAGAGGGGGAAAGACGCAGCGAACAGCAACGGAGAAACCTCGTGATTTTTCGGGCGCACTACTGTGCTGCGTCCATCGATTGTGGATTCGGTGTTCAGTACAGGAGTGTCTGGTTATGGGCAAAAGAAAGTCACCATGTACAAAAGTGGGCGTGGTGAAGACTGGATTGGAGATTGCCCATATACACGAAATGGAGGATGTGGAGTGACTGGAGAGACTTGATGTGTACTCCGTGATGCCATGCAAGCCATGTGACAACAGTGAAACGCATGGAACACCAATACTGTATACATTGGGTATTCAAGGAAACAAAATTAAGGCTGGACCCGTTCTTCTGATGTATTTGGGCGGGCACGAGATGGAAAAGGCAACTGATACGGGAAGAATCTAAATGCTGAAGATGGAATGAAGGAATTTAGTACCAGGTCAGTTAGTGCGAGTCAGGACAGCCGAACGCTTTCTACCATTCACCGCGCCTTTGAAACATCAACAGTATTGGTTGTCCCATGCACCACTCCTCAAAGTTTTCATATACCCCGTTCTCCATAATGATTCTATTCGGCGGTCCTCTCCCTTGTTAGGGAAAGTGTTAGAGCGCTCTTCCCAATTCTCCTGTCACCTGACTATGATTGCACACACACTCTCTCTCTTCGTCGTTGCTTTTGGTCGTCCTTTACGAGACGACTAAGTATATTTAGAGAATGGAATTTCAAGCATAACATTGCCATAGCCAGGAAGAAATCATCGCCACCAAAGAGAACCCAAGAAACTATTGCAAAAAAATTCTGCGCACCGGTGCTGTTGACTTTCTCGTAGCTGCGACTCTGTCAGCGGTCGTCGTCAGCACAACAGTAAAAAATACTATGGAATGATTACAGGAAACGCAGAAAACGACATGGAATGGCTAATTGAGAATTGGCACATTGTGTGGCACCAGCATTACTGTCGGAGTGGATCCAGTACATTAACGAGAGAGTTGTGTGCATGCCTGATGCTGATTGGCTGCTTCCCGAAGGTTCCTTCGGCCCCACTGAACCTATGGCAATTTTCTCACCACCGTGAAGCCGAAACGGAGTGCAGGGACCCGTGATTTCAAATTCGAAGTTTACATTGCGCAGCACACGGCGAAGACCCTACCGACACGAATAGCGAAGAGAGAGCGCGTTCAGCGCTCTCTGGTTTGCTGGTTCGTTTGACTATCATCTGGTACACCGTGATGAGCAGAGAATAACCGTTCTGCCTAAAAAGTGATGTGGATGGAAATTGAGAACAAAAATCATGTGATTGCCGGTGTGTAGGAGAAAGAAGCAGCTGCGTACAAGCAAGGCAGGGTAAACTCATTGTTCTGCGTTCCCCAAAAGAAGACAAAACAGCCGATACAATCTAACCAAACCACACACACGAAACCATGGAACAACGTTGAATTGCAAGGTTCATGTATGCTGCGTCCGACAATCGGGAAGGAACGGCAGAAGGCCGAAGAAGGAACCGGTCGGGTTCAAGATAAGAAGAGGAGAAATAAGTTCTCTGCTAGGCTGTCCGTTGCGACAACAACGACAAAATCCATGCGAAATCTCTTCCTCTCCTTTGTTCGTCGGTATCCATAGAAAAATGAGGGAGGGGAGTTAAAGAACAAAGCTACAACGTTGTTCAGGCAGCGATATCTTAAAACAGATTCGCGCTGTGTTGTTCCATTCACATGATGGTTTCCGTGCTTGTCTCTCTCCCTCCCTTTTTTTGTCCGTCTGTCAATCCTTGCTCGCGGTCCCCAGCCAAAATGAGAAGCTTTCGAGACCGGGGGTTCACAAGAAAACTTCATACATATAGCAAAAGTATGGAGAGATTATTTTTTTTTGACCGTCTAGGTTTGCCACGAAAAAGTGGGTGCTTCTTTTCTTCCTATGAAATTTGCTGACAACGGAACTCCTGAATACTGATTAGTTGACAGGCAAAATCATCATGAACGAGAGTAGGATGCTGACTCAGTATGAGCAATGTAGGGGATTTTTTCTGATTCAGAGGTGTTTTGTATACCCTCCATTCCTACAATTCTACTTTCTCCATATGAGTCAGCGGAAGGACTAGCAGAAAGAGGAAACACTCGCCCCGCAATAGATGGTGTCTTTAGTTGGTCGGGGCCACATTGTGGTACTATGACCTTTAATGGTCTTCGGTGTACTTTGTCTCTGACTCTTTTTCTTGCACAGGGTCTTTGTCCGTTGCGCTGCCTCCGGTTTACTGGTGTCTTGCATTTAGATTCCTGGAAACCATGAATTGATCTCCAGCATTCTCTTCAGAAGATTAAGTATGGCAACGCGTCCGAAGACTAACACAGCACCCTCCCTTTCGGGGGGTTGGGCAGAAAGATGAATCACGAACACAAACGCAAGCTGGACGCGCGGAGGGGTGATATGGGTGTCCCGCACCTGCCGATTAGCGCGCCCTTCCGTGGAGGGTTTTTAAATAGATGACTTGTACTTACAGACATCCTCATCAAGCCTAGTGGACTCGAACGTTCCAGTTTGTTTTTGCACACAATCTTAGGGAAGAAGATGGGCACGGTGACCAGACCTCGTGACTTTCTCAGTGCGTAGTACTCAATGTACGAAAGAAACCTCGGCGTGACTGGGCGGGTTACACACAATTGCCATCATCCGCGCCATGGGCGCGCACTTCAGTCTTCTTATTTATGGAGATTTTCCCATAAATGATATACTGTGCGCGGTGACACATCATGTCGATGACCAGGCGTGTAAGGGCACTTCGCTCGGGTCTCCCTGCGCAATGCTCACCGACGTTTACAGTGATGAGCTCAGACATTTTCTGTCGACTGTCAGCAGACAGATTCGCCCCGTGGAGAAGCACGCAGCGAGCGATGTCTCACACACTGAGAATGAATACTGGGAACAATTTGGTAATATTTCTATGGGTTAGATTTACATGCCTTTCCTATAAACGGTCACACAAAGGGGGAGTCAGGACATCCCGAATCACAGCCAGCAGCCCGCCAGCCAGTCACCCGCTAAAACCTCGTGATTTTCGGTCTGGTTGCCGTGTCAGTGACAGCAGAATAGGTCTGCTGTCCCTGCCGCATACGCTGGCCGAGGGCAGCTTTTTGGGAGAGGCGCCGTACAAACACCTGCGAGAATTGGTTCAGCAGTAGATCCGCGGTTTGATTTCCCCCTTTCGGTTGGATGCTGTGAGTTGCCGTGGTGAAGCAGTGCTACTTCAATCCTCTGTGCATACGCACTTAGTCTTCATTTGAACCTCTTCAAGTACTGTTTGGGTTGTTTGAATATGGAACAAAGTGTGGAACGAAAAGAACAGAACATTAGAGATGCCGTTGTCAAACTATAGTTTGGCGTTGCTTGAAATGACGTGTGTGTTTACTATAGAAACGGCCAGATTGCGTACCAAGCTAAAGGGTGGCCGTACGGTTGTTTCGTTTCCGTCCAGAGGTGTGTACACGGGTGCACTAAGTCCAGAGCGCACTGATCGCACACTTCATTGGAAACGTAATAGATGTAAGGTATTGATTTGATTTTTCTCGTCCACGAGCAGTGGACGCCATGTCAATGGCCGTTCACACAGTACTGCTCAGCAGTTTGTAGTTTGAGCTGATGTATTCCTTACCGTGTGACATCTCTTTAAACTTAAACGTGTCCGCATCTGTCTGAAGATCGAATCGTCATATCCAGTCATCTGTTCAATTATCTGCGCGATCGAGCGGTTTCATTCTCTGGTAGGGCGCTGGATGGTATTCATTCTGAGGAGCCAAAACGACTTGTTTGGCTAAAAAAAATCATATGTTTCCATGTCGGGAACCCATCCGGAAGCGTACGGAACAATTCGGAAGCGTACGGAACCCGCCCCCAAAGAATGCGCATCAGTCAACTTTCGTGTGCACCTCCGCACCAACTACAAACAGCACTACCAATTCCAGGTATGGAATACAACGGAGCAGCAGAATCCAGGGCGTGCATGTTGGCACCATGCTCATTGACACTGACAAGCGAAACAGAGACAATTACATCCCAAATGATGAAACTCAAAGCTACTTGTATGGCCCTGCGAGTGTATTTGTCCTTCAATTACACTGTGCCACACATCAATCCAGAGCATCGTCAACATGCATCGCTTGCGTAGCCGATTTTCGGTTTGAACGGCTCAATACAAAATACACTACATGAAGGACCACACCACATGCGCAATAGACTCGGCCAAAGTAGCAGGCACCGTACCGATTCTGTGCCGGCCAGCAATCATTCACGCCATGGCAGTTCGCGAGAGGCGTATAGATCCGCCCGCTCATCGCCGACGGATACTTAAAGAATGTTTGGACGATTGGTCAGCGATGTGTGTAACTGATCGCCAATGCGATGGCTCGCACACTGATACCTTATTTCCAGCAAAGTGATGCGACTGCTACTGATTACATACTGGCAACAAACCGCTTCACCAATTTCCGCACCATGCACACATGCCTTACAGTTTCTCTGCATGCATTATAAACAAACACTATGGGAATCTCTAATTCGCTTTACTCGATGTGAATGGGGACGTTGACATCAGCATTCACCATTTTCTCTTATTTTGCGGGATAGATGGAACATCTGATGTGGGCCGCTCAAAACTACAGTGTTTCTGTCAAATATTCTTTCCTATCCATCGCTGTGAGCCGAGGGATCGGCAGTATCTTTTGGCAACGGCCAAGCCCCTTCATTTTGTTCAAGTTTTCAGGGGTAACGACATATAGTGCACCTATCGGTGTTTTCTACACATATTTGTTTTTTCTTTTTCAAAGTAACTGTGAAGACCTAGGAGAAGTCTTGGTCGGGGCCCAGCGGGTGCAGTGATTCAAACGTGAATTCTCTTCATCATACATTTTGTATAGGGCTTCCCTGAGTTAATTCTTATCAGTTCCTAAAGCAGGAAGACGCCAAAGCGGAAACACCTAGCGACCCCCTTCAACTGCTATCGCCCACTGCGGTATTGGTACGCAGTGTTCACAGTGGGGCACACCGATGAAGAGTCGTCACAATCACCCTCAATATGGTCAAAAGGACAACAGGGGGCACTGCGCAATACTTAATGAACGGCGGTGATACCCCCCTGGCCAATGCTCTTGAGGAGCGGTACTGTGGACGGGCTGTCGCGGGCGATTTTTGTAACGGTCCCCGGTCCCGTATTTCCGTTTCCGTATTGCTCACTGTGTTGCTGCCTCCCCTCTCTTTCTTGTTCATCTCCTTCGGGATCGTAGACCATCCTGGGTGACAGTAGCCTCTGAGCACACACCCAAACTTACATAGGCGTAGTAGTAAATGTCTGGGCCACAACCGTAGAGGGGCTGCCCCTCTTTCTTTTTCGACACTACCAAAGACGGTCCTGTCATTGCCTTAACCTAGCACAGTGACTGTGTATGGTCATTGATTCCAGCGGCAGCTGGTGATCGCTTACTTCGTTTCTTCGTTACGCAGATTTTGGTCGGGCTTAGTTGGGATTCTCCCGAGCGGTCCTTTCTCGTTGTCTCGTCCGATTTTCCAGTCTTCGTGTACAAAAGGAGAAACGCTGCAGGGACAAAACCTCGTGCTTTAGCGGCTGTACTGGATGCGTAGCTGCGCTGCGCGCGGTTTGTTTTATCCCGTTCGAATGGTGATTCCCGGGACGTTGTGTGTTTGTGTGTATGCTTTTCTTCCGGTCGGATCGTTATGGACCTGAAATGACCATTGTTGACGGATGTGGTCCTGGTGCCTAAGTCCGCGGGGTGGCACGACTGCTGTGGACTAGATCCAACGATGTACATCTTAAAGGAATTCCATCTGTTCACACATATACCCTCACAGCCTCTCAATTAGGGTGTATCCCACCATGGATTCTTATCGGCCAAGTGCTCCAGCTGCGAACAGAAACACCACACAACGAATGGACTGTGCCGGAACCAAACCATGTTCGACCATGTACGGGGCTTACTTACGACACTTACAGCGTCTGCTACCCGCAGGTACGGTTGGGCTCCTCCTACACTTTCTCCTTTTCGAAATTGCCATCTGACTGTGTTGATGAGACAGTGGCTTGGATACGAAGGAGGATCGGCATGAAAAGGCATTAATTCTATGTAACACGGTGTTGAAAAGCAGTCACCCAGGCGGGGACGTTTGTTGCGGATGCGAGGAGCCCATTCGGGCATGGTTCGCGTATTCACCCTGTCCACATTTACCCTTGAGTGGAGGAGCTCTAACCCAACGACTCCACCTCGGCCCAAGCATAGGGACAGGCGGGGCTCGAGCGTTAGTGTTGTTTTCCCTGTTCTGGTTTCCTTCCGTTAGTATACATGCTATCTCGGCACGCCATCGTTGTCCCCCTTTGGCTTGTAGGCGATGCCAACTGGTGGGCCTAGCCCTGTACTAGGTACGAGTAGGATGTTTTCATGACGGGGAGGTGGCCATCGTGCCGTAAAACGCTGGAAAGTAACCTTGTTCGCTTATCGGTGTCATCGTGGGCCGAAGTACAGACATGTACACACATCATCACGGCGCACCCATCTGCCAAACTGGGAGAGGTTGGAAGACCCATGCACAGTGCTGTTCTAGGTTCGGTTGATGTGGTAGTGGGATCTGCTCCAAGGTTCCAAATTGCTCGGGGAGATATGTTCAGTCGTTGCTATACTAAGGCTTGTCTACCGTTCGCATGTACCGATGTGAAGCCAAGACAACAGGCACCCAGAGACAAAGGAAAACAAATGGTGTACTTTCTGACTGCACACTAGACACACTTGTCATAAAGCGCCATAGTTTTTGTTTCTGTTTTCACCGACGTGAGAGACGTGATAGATGGATGGAGCGGGGCAAAATGAAGAGGGTGGCGAGCGTCGTCGTAGAGGGGCATAGGATAGCCATATGTGTCACGTTGTGCAGATCCGAGTTCATCAATAGAAGATTCTGCGCAAGTTCAATTGCGCAGAAAAGAAAATCAAATTTGCTCAGCCCAAGCGCCACGCCAAGACGCGTATCTTCATAGTTGGCAGCACATCGCTGATTGCTCGACGAGTTGCGTTTGTATGCGTTGTCATTCTGCATTATGTGCCTATCTGTCGGAGTGCGCTGCTCAGAATGGCGTTCCTACTGTATGTTCACGACAGGGCCTGGTGTGCACACATCTTGTTTTAATGATATGAAGGTTTCGGGATACGCAACCGAAGTTCGGCCGCTCCAAGCCTCTTTCCTTCTTCGTCCACAGCTCGGCTCGGTCTCCTCCCTCTCCTACGGACCTTCCGTTCCTTCCGTTCCTTCTTCCTCGGCGCAACCTCTTTAGCCGCCCCGTTTCTTCAAAATCACGAACAACAGGAGCACACCTAACACCACTGCGCAACTCCAGTGCCATTGCGCGCGTCACGTTAGCCACCGATTAGACGCGCGCCCAAGCTACACCTCACCGCGTAGGTGTAGGTGAACCACCGGTAACAACACCGAGGTATGATAACCGAGTCACAAATCCGCACTGAAACCCTCTTGTGGTTCGGTGGTGCCTTTGCATAATTAAGAACGTGCAATCATTTTACCAGGCACAGTGGGTGTTCCAGCATCCGACGCAGGCCGGTTGTTTGAGCAAAACCCAAGCCAAAACAACCCCCCCCCCTTCTCTAGCCTTTAGCATTGCGCAGAAATTACCGAATAAAATGAATTCCCCCCCCCCCTCCCCCGGGGGGGCTTCCTGCACGGCGCTCGGTGACCGATCTCGAGAAAACTCGTGTTTCCGATTTTTGGGGGGTTTTGCCAATGTTGGCG
>PDIP01000131.1:21182-35259 GCA_002811645.1 Corallochytrium limacisporum
GCTGAAGCCTTGCCAGAAGATCTGCTGTGAGCCCGAGGAGACTTGCAAGGACTTCTACAAGGACGATAAATGCAAGCGTGGCACCATTCCCAACGGCGACAAAGACGCCAAGTGCGGCACTCCCGGCTATCCACCTTGTCAGGAAGTCTGCTGCAAAGAAGAAACTTGCAAGGACTTCTACAAGGACGATAAATGCAAGAGTGGTACCGTTCCGAACGGCAACAAGGATGCCCAGTGCGGCACGCTGCTGAAGCCTTGCCAGAAGATCTGCTGTGAGCCCGAGGAGACTTGCAAGGACTTCTACAAGGACGATAAATGCAAGCGTGGCACCGTTCCCAACGGCGACAAAGACGCCAAGTGCGGCACTTACGGCTATCCGCCGTGTCAGGAAGTCTGCTGTGAGAGGAAGGAGACTTGCAAGTCTTTCTACAAGAACGACGGTTGTGAGCGTGGTACGGTTCCAAACGATGACAACGACGCCAAGTGCGGTACTCCCGGCTATCCGCCTTGTCAGGAAGTCTGCTGCAAAGAAGAAACTTGCAAGTACTTCTACAAGAATGATAAATGCAAGAGTGGTACCGTTCCGAACGGCGACAAGGATGCCCAGTGCGGCACGCTGCTGAAGCCTTGTCAGGACATCTGCTGTGAGCCCGAGGAGACTTGCAGAATCTATTATGACACTACCGGATGCTTGCCTGGCAGTGATCCAAACGATCACTATGACGTTGTTTGTGGCGACCGCTGCCAGGAGCTGTGCTGCGAGGGCATGCATTCTGGCGGTGCGTCCCCTGACGATGACGACCCCGGCCAAGGCAGTGACTCAAGCCAGACCACTGGCTCCGCTGATGACGGGAACAGTCAAATCACTTCTTCCACTACAACTATAATTAGTGCTACGGTCGCTGCTGTGGTTGGAACTGTGGCCATTGCTGCGGTTGCGGGCTATGCTTACAAGAAGCGCCGTGACGCTGCCGGACATGAGGATTCCGCCAGTATTCCCGATGACGCCTCTGCGCCCGCGGCGTAGAGGATGAGCTCATTCCCTGCGTTTACAAATTATCAAGGGGACATTCTGCTCCTCTTGTTGTAACCTGAAATAAACCAGCTATTCGATTTGTAAGCTTGGGACCCAATTAACCGTACAAAATACTCGACTGTCGCACAAGAGAAGTCGTAGTATTTCGCTAAACTCATATTATCGCACATATACAAGCAAGCAAGCAATGTCCGTTCGCAATGAAACTCGTTTCGTGATCACAGCATCCTTATTTCATGCAAAATGAACGTCTGCGTCCCGCCGTCCCACTCTATATGATCAAGTTTAGTCTATTTGGTTTCGCTCTTCCCATTTATTCCTGCTTGTCCGCAAGTCGCTTCCTCTTGGGACCCTTTAGGATGTAGGTCTGAATAAAGAAATTGGAGAAGAGGACAGCATAAGAGGCGTACATAGCCATGCACACCCACAGATTCAGTACATGCTCCTCTGGACATGACCCGCTGGAATACCATGCATAGGTCACGTAGATTCCCATGAACATTTGGGCGATCTGAAGTGTAGTAATTGTGGTCTTGAATACGGACACTGACCGGATGCCTGCGCCGGCAGCTGCATAGTAAGCATACATGATGGTGTGGACCACATAGTTCATGGTGGAGAACCACAGTCCAGTGGATGTCTTTGCCTTCCAGCTCCACAGACAGTACAAAGAGGTGGCGATGTGGTGATACCAATGCAGGAAAATCAGAGGCTTGCGGCGCAGCACGATCAAGTATGTGTCAACGTATTCGGGAAACTTGCTCAGACAAAAGAGGAACACCCAAAGGGCAACTGATGGGTCTTGTACATACTCGATGGAGGTCACCGTCGTCAAGAATCCGTGATGATACCAGGTGGACAACAAGTAGGGTACAGTTCTCAGAGCACCAAAGAGTGAGAACAGAGAGAGAAAGGCGCTCCATGCGACCGCTGTCCAGCGTAGGTCAAAAGCTTTCTTGTCTTTCATGTATTGTTGAACACCGAATATGACAGGGACATAGACAATTGCGCTTACTACGAACATCCACTCGTTGCCATCGAGCCACCGGTCGAAACCGTCGGCTCCGGTGGCATTCATATAGCCCTTAATGTAGGTCTCCGTGGTATCAATTAAGCTATTCATCGTGCCAGAGTGATCTACCTGAAAGTGTCCGTGCCCGCTATACTGTATCCAGTCAACGCCAATGTCGTCCAGCGACTCTCTGCTCGTGATCAACATTCTATGTTTCGTGGTTATGTACCTTTGTGACTACTGTTTTCAGGGAATCTACAGGTACCTTGATGCCTAACATTAGGCACACATAACTAGAAAAATGTCACCTAACCGTGGATCCACGCTGACTACGCAGGTCTCGGAAGCTATAACTACAGAATGTGGTCCAATGGCCGACTCTTCTCACCCGACTTTGGTGCTGATCGCCACCAGAGCCGAAGAGAATTGCGGAAGGTCTTTGTGCCCTCTGTGTTTGGGGCGATTGATCGTCGAAGAGCATGGCACGCATCGATAATAATGCGTTCATGCAACACACGAACTGGTCGAAGTGGAAAGTTGGGTCATCAGTCAAAACAGGCGCCGAGCGTGCTCTGCTACCCGCCCTTTTCCCCCATTGTGGGGTTTTGACGCACTAACCTACTCAGGCCACACACACACACACACTCTCTCTCTCTCTCTCTCTCCCCACGTTTTTTTCCCTTTGCTCCAAGCACACATACGGAAAGAAGGAGATTCGGGTACAGGAGGTTTGGGTGTTTGTTTAATGCAACAGTCACGGCAATTTCTTGTTCCATTGTTTTTAAGCGGTTCCTTTTCTTCATTTCCGTTTGTTCTTGGTTTTCTTCTGCTGTGGCTTTCCTGCCAACCAAAAAGAAACACACACACACACACACACATACACACGGGGGAAGGATTTAAGGAGGGGGGGAGGGGGTTGGTAAAAACCCGACTCTGTGCGTCTGCGTGTTCGGCGTGTGAGAGACTGTGGGGTGCATCAGCAACATTTCCCCCCTCCCCTCCCCCCCCCCAACCTCCGTTACGCCGCTCCCTTTTTTCTTTTCTCTCTCTCTCCTTCCACCTCCCTCTGCTTTTTGTTGAATATTTTTTCTCCTTTGCGCGCCGCTGGGCATGAGGTTGGGGACCCACCCAACTCCTAATCCCGGGGAGGTTGGCGGGAGGACACACCAACAAACGGCCGTATTTGCTTTCCTCTCCACATCTCCCATCCATAAAAGTCTCACTCGCTCACTCTTCTGCTGTCTATATCGGTTTGCGATGATGCCTGTCTGCATCGTGGCTCTTCGCCTGGATGTCTGTCGGTGTTCTCTTGAGCTCTTGTGAGAGATCGCGGGAAAACGAGGAAGGGGCACGCTGACAATTGCGGCAGAAGCTGCAAAAAAAAAAGTTTCCGTTCGTCTCGGAAAAAGTAAAAAGAGCACCAACGCGCATAAGGAAAAGAAGGAAAAAACTACCACCCGCAGAGGCCCCCCCCCCTTCCCTTCCTGCCCTCTCCTCAGGTTTTGGGGGAAGGGTTTGGTCCGGGGGCAGTCTGCGTGGAGGTTTTGGCCCGGGGGGCCCTGGTGAGTGGAGCGGGGGCCTTAGAAACTCAAATTCCGCTCGGGCACATGGGAAAAATAGTGTGGTCGACGGGCAGAGCGACACAATGGAGAGAGATCGTAGCCTTGTATTCTGTGGTGTGTTTCTTTTGGGGTGATCTGCCCGCAACTTTTGCCTGGTCAGATACGAATTGATCCTGAGCGATCCGCATGTGCGTAGAGGTGTCGGCCATGGTCTGAACGGGTCCTGGTAGGCAAACTGGTCAACGTCGTAGGCGGCAACACATCAGCATGACTGCATAATACATGCCCATCGAACACCATAGCCACTATGATCACAATTTTTCAATAGTACGCAGGACGGCGTTTCGGATCTCTGGTCCATTACCGTTAATGTGTTGGATGTCCGAGCCGCTGACTTGGTGTGACCACTGCCAACGGTGAAGGATAGAGGGAAAGCCATACATGCGCGGTGGCCAAAGTGTGGGACCCGCAACCACCGCTTTTCTCGCTCTGGTGCGATCTTTGTTCCGACCCTACGCGATGGGTACAGCTTCCAGTTGTGGAGACATGTGACTAACAGCGCCCATTCCCTGCTATATTGACAATGCTTCTCCGGAGAGCGATACGGTCAATATAGACCCCTCAAGCCAGGGCCGAGCGTTTCAGATGTCCACAGGAGCAAAACAAAAAATTGCGCAGCCGCGGCGGGTCTACCGACCCAAAAAAAATTAATCTCTCCGGGAAAAATTGGGGTGTTCTCGGGCCCGTACCCAATGTACCAATATCACAACCCCCAAATT
Organism: Corallochytrium limacisporum; assembly: GCA_002811645.1. NCBI lineage: Eukaryota > Corallochytrium > Corallochytrium limacisporum. The sequence goes on from PDIP01000131.1 coordinate 25,572, forward strand.
TTAAATTTCCGTGGGTGGCCGCCACCGAGCGGCCATTTTTTTTTGGGGTAGGAACCGCTGGGCTTTCGGCTTCCCCAGGGAGAACTAGAGGCTTGCCCGGGATGAACAATCGTACTCTGTGGTTATCTGCGCATGTAGCTGACATCTTTAAAGCAGCGGGTACGTATCGGACACTGAAGACTCATTGTGTTTGCCTTATGTCAGTATCATGTGGACCCGCGAAGAAACCGAACCGTCGATAGCTGGCGCATTCAAAGTAACCGCCGCTACAACTGCAACCCGTCGCGTACCCAACCCCTGTGCTCTTCGGCCCCTTCCTGTACCGAGGAAACTGACGATGAGAAAACCTTCTATTTTTGGGCACCCATCCGACGAAACAGACACGGCTTGACACCGGGCAGAGACCACCGTGCGTGTGTGCGAGGAAGCTCCCGGCGGTTTGCTGCTCAGCTGTCACACTCTTGGGAAACCCCCCTAAAGCGGCTGATGAAACTCTTGTTCACCCACTTCGGTGACGCCCCCCCCCCCTTTCCCGGGGGTCAGGCATGACACAGTGGAAGGGACAAAAAAACACCGCGGACGGGTTTTTGAGGCATACAAAAAAAAAAGAAAAAAAAATACAAGAAAGAATAAGCAGAGGAAAAAATACCCTCCCTTCCGGGTCCCGAACGACTGGGGACCACACAACGAAAACACAGAAACCTCCTCCTTTACTACCCCAGTCTTCCCTCGTTCTCTCCCTCTCTCGTCCCCTACCCCCATTTTCACTTGCCTCTCCACCGTCGTGTATCTTCCCGTGGTTCTTAAACTGACTTTTTTCCCTGATCTCTCTACCCCCAGCCCACATTCATCCCCCTCGGGGGGGGGGGGTGCTCCTTTTTCCCGAGGGAGCGGTAGGGCGGTGTGAGGCCGGATGACGTAGGACCGAAATTCGAACGTTGTTATTTTTACTTTTTTTTCTTTTTCGGTTTCCACTGTTCGATAATGACTGGGGAACCAAATCAAACTGTGGCTGAATGTATCTGCCCGGAATTTGGTGACGAGACGAGGCACGCCGAGTGCGTGTACCACAGCGCAGCACGCCAGGTCCGTGTTGTCTAAAGAAGCTTGTCCGTCAATCACGGCTGACAATGCATGTGACTTTGGGCTGCTGTGGAAGAAATTGAGATCCTCACCTTATGCCCCGTGGAGCGCGATTTCCTCTCTCTCTCTGCGTGACATACTGACGTCTTTTAAAATATGCTATCCTCGGAGTCGAAATAGACGAGGTTGGCCTGCTTACCCCAGCTTACGATTGAGATTGTGACGGTCGGGGGAATGAAATGAGAAAAACGAGGGAAAAGTTTAAAAAAGGGTAGACCCGTCGTCCCGGACGATTATTTAGCGCTGGTGAGGGAAAGACGGATGGAGCAGGATTGCTGGGAACACTTGACATGCTCCCCATTGACACTTAATCCCCTCATTACACCTATGTGAAATTACAATTTATTAGCTTCTTGTCGACCCGAATACCCCAGTGGATGACATTGTTTGCGACCGCAAGCTCTTTTCTTTTGTCGAGCAACCCAATTGGGTTTTGACGAACCTCTGAGGCCAATCCCGAGTGCATTGACGATTCTGGAGGCCGCAGCACTGCCTCCCATGAGGTTCAGTGCGCCGGGTCCAATTCTGAGCCCTGCGTACTGGCCCATCATGAATACATTGAGGTCTTGATGCACTCTCAGGTCTTCCGTCACTATCGGTAGCCCGTCCAGAACTTCGATGCCGTCACCGTCAGATTGGCAAACACATCTTCCCCTTCAAAATTCAATACTGTGCCCGTGGCACACCAAATGGCGTCAAACTTTTCCGATCCACCATTGTCGTATATGGTGGTCCAGTGATGGAGACCCTCCACAAACTCCACACTGACGACTTCCGTGTTTTCGATTATGTCCAGCTGGCTTGTCTCTGCATACGCCGCGAGGTCGCGCAGGACCTCAGGCGACATGCTTCCACCGTTCTTGCTGCGCTTCAGAACTTGTGCACGTTCCTCCATGCTCTCAATACCCCAAAACTCAGCCAAACTATTGGTTCGTTTCATACCCATCCATTCCAAATCAAGGTCAAACTGGCGCTGGAGGATGGTCCGCCGCGCGACAAGAGTCACATGCACGTCTGGCCGGGAACGCAACGCACACAGAGCTAGATGCCCGGCTGTGAGGCCTCCGCCGACCACGAGTATTCTGCTTCGGACGCCATGGTTTGTCGTAGAGGACAAAAATTCCATGACTTCATTGGCGTGAAGCAGGGAGCCTCGAGCAGCATCACTGGTGCGGTATCTCTCGCGCGCTTCCTGGGCCCAGTGGGGGAATGCGGGGGCATTCAATGACCCTCGCGCCACCACCACATTCCTGGCAAGGACTGGCTGCTCATTATCCATGTGAATCTCTAGCAGTGGTGGTGATGAAGTATCGTTCTCGTTGGTTGGCAGGGAATCAATGCGCGTCACACTTCCCTTGGTGACCATGTGTTGGAGATTGTAGCGCGAAATGACGGATCTGCAGCAGTCTCTGAATAATGCAGTCGATGGCACTTCGAATGGCCCATGATATGCTTTGGAGCGGTCAAGATCAATGTCAACGGTATCATTGCTCCGGCGTTTAGTTTCGTCGGCAAAAAAGTGCAGCATATTGCTGTCAACTGGGTCCGGGTGAGCGGACATGGTTGACCGTAGTGCGGGAATGTGCAATGCTTTGAACTGTTGATCCCATTGGCCCATCCATTGCCCTCTCTTGTCAATGATCATGCAGCGCTGTAAAAGGTCAAGACGCCTGGCTCGATATTTGGCACATGATGCTTGTTTTACAGTACTCCGGAGATCCTTGTACAGGCTCGTTCCTTTGGCTGCTGCTGGTTCATTGTCATAGCGAGCTTTCACGCCGGCCCCTCGATGTTGTTTGAATAGTGTTGTGTTCTGTGGGATCTCTTCCTGCGGATCCACCCGTGGCTCCAACAGCTTGGACATGAACGCCAATGCATGTGGCCCAGCCCCAATCACCACCACGTCTAATATATTTTCCTCCATCATAAAGGTCTTGTATCCATCATCATGTTCTTGGATCAACTTTTCTGGTTGGCAACGTCTCAATAAGGACCCCCTCCAGGGTAAGCGTCAGCAAAATGTCGGTCGCCACTTCCCTCGGAAGGGATCCATTTTCAGTACTGAAGAGGCCTAATTGCTACGTCGGTCGCGAGGGGCACGGGGAGTGGGTTGCGGGGGATGGGCGATTTTCTTCTCCGTGACATACTGACGTTTATTAAAACAGGGACTTTAAAATGGACTCCCATAAATAGACTCCTGTCCGCTCCATTTCGGACCCGGTGGTAATGGCCATGGGGGACCATGGTGGTGTCACCTCCATGGCTCTGGGTGATCGTCGCCAACACTACTGTCCTATTCGTCGGTTCCATGTCGATGCGGCTGTTGTGGATCTGTCGGCTCTTAAGCTGTCCTAAACTATACCTGCAGAGTATGACCGCCACAGCCATCGTCTCGGCTAATGGGAGACATCACATCCTTGTGTAGATTTCTTTATTTTCATATACCGTCTTCATAAAATACTTCAACAGAGTCTCCTTTAATAGTACAATTCTAATGAATACGTTCCCAATAAACATACGGACTATTATAATTATCGTTGCCTGCGTCTCCCCTAAGAAACCCCAAATCCCCATTTCAGAGAGATACTCGTCTCATATCACTTCGTAGTGGTACAAGCGACGAAGGACCAGAGAAGGCAGGGTAAAATTAGGGGGTCGGAGGGGGACCAAAGAAAACAAAAAGGAAAAACAGCAGGAGATGGGGCATACAAGTTTCCTACCTCCGGCCCGGTTTAGTACGGACGGCAACCAGGCCTCGTCCTGGGGCGGGCGGGCGGTACGAGGTTGTGTGTGTGTGCTTGAGCAGCAGACTGGTGGCACTTGTTCGTGCCCTCCACGGCCGGTTGAGGTCCAGCCCACAGAGGAATGTCTAAGTTTTGTGCATCGGGGTGAGAAGTGCAGATGAAATGGGGCCTCGGATGTGGTGAGCCAATCTGTTGCTGGTTTGTTTCTGCACGAAAGTGGTTGTTGGTGAACATTTTCATTGGTTTCCATTTTGATCCTATATCGCACAGGACATGGTCACAGACAAAGGTACATAACTGACGCATGGGAATATTATGCACTGTTGATCAACAAACACAGAAAGTCATATTTGCTGTCGCACGGTGGGATTTCTTTCGGGTGGAGACGCTGGTAGAAGAAACAACTAAGCCAAAGGCAAGAGAAAGATCCAAAACACAAACAGACAATGGCTCTGCAAATTCCAGTTTCCGGGGACACATCGGCCAAGCTTCTCGAGCGTCACCACGTAGGAGGACTGGTGTTCTGTAAGCCAGCCCTCTACGACACTCACATTCGCACATCTCAGGAGCGGCTGCTGCGCATTGCAGCCCAGCGTTCCATTCTGAGTGTTCCTGTCTGGAACGATGAAAAGGATTGGTGGGAAGGCATCTGCCACGTCTTTGACGTGGCTCTCGATCTGGTCAGACCGGTCGAAGGCGGGGGTGCCATTGACGCGGCAGTGATGGAGCAACGGGCGAAAGAACTGAAGGAACGGACCGTTGTGCAGGCTCTTGCCACCACGGGCCGTACTACACCACCCCAGATTGCCGCGGACACATCAATCCTCGAAGCGGCGCGTCTGCTCTGCTCCCGGGAGAAGCAGTACGATGCACGGGCCATTGTGCGGCAGGTCAACACTCCCATCCCGGACACCATCAGCAGGGGTTCGTCGTCCTCCAACAACAGTAATGGTTTAATCTCCCCTAGGCCCTTTACTTCGGGCCTGACAATTGAGGACCTTGACCCGGACGAGGCACGAAGCTCAATGCACCGCCTGGTCACCCTCACGGACATTGCGCGGTACATTACCTTGCACAGCCAGGTCACACAAGATGTCGGTAACAAAACTTTGGAGCAGGTCGGTGCGCTGGCCACAGGTGATCAGAATTTGGTCACAGCAGACATGGTGACCATTGAATGTCTGCAGCATCTACAGGGCACCGGTCGGGATGGCGCCGCAATCGTGAACAGCAAGGAGGACCGAAAGCTGGTCGGTGGCATTAGCACATCGCAGATCCGTGGTCTGCGCAGTAACAATGTCAAAGACCTGTTGCAGCCATGCCTGCAATTCGTAAAGAATGCTGTCGCGGGTAGATTCGGCACGGAGCAGACGCTTACTGCGAGTCCCTCGGACACGCTCCTGGACTGTTTGAACCGATGCCTGGCCGGACGGGCGCATAGGATCTTTGTGGTGGACGACGATAACCGGCAGTTCAAGTGCACCCTGTCCTTCGTTGATCTCATTAAACCGTTTCTGGGATGAGGACATCGGTTGGGCAGGGTTCTAAATCGCAAAGGGATAGCATTGCGAGTGATACCTTCGACATGTATCTCAGACACATATATGCAATTTATATACTATAGTTGAAGAAACAGTTCAAACCGTGATTTCACATTCTACAGGAAACTTGTATCCGTTAATCCATGGCCGTAGCTATGATCCCTCAACGTCCCGCGGCACACAGAACCGCCGGCTCCAGTACAACAGCGGCCGCGGTCCGCCCTTGGTCGGAGCACCGGGCGGCCGGATTACCAAGCGCACGTCTCCAAACCAAACGAAATGGTCACCCATAGCCAACGGAGCCCCACGCGTGGTGCAGACTAGCGCACCAATAGAATTTTTGAGAATCGGAATCCCAGGGCCGTCGATAATCTCTGCATCTTCCTGGACGCTCCATCCCCGACTGCTAACCGTCCAGGGCGGCGATTTGCCTACTCTCTCTGTGCCTATCACATTGTCGTTGTGCTCTGAGATGGGGGAAAAGGCCTGCTTCACGTACCGCGGATCATTGTGCAGTCTATATCGAATGTCTTCTGTAAACTGTCGCTCCACCAGGGGCGTGGCGAAGTGCTGTGCGATAGTCGTCTGGTCATCGGATAAGAAGTTAATCGCGAAGCGTTTGTTCGCGAGAATGGCATCATGAAGCCGTGACGGTGGTTTGATACAGAACGAAAAGATGGGGGGACTCAAAGACACTGAAGTGTGTGAGTTGCTGGTCGCACCGCGTGGTCCGTGGTTATCTGCTCCACAGTTTGGCGCCGTGACGATTGCTACAGTTTGGGCAGTGTTCCGCATCAGCAACCGGAGCGTTTCACCCAGTGCGGGTCTGATGCCCGCTGTCATAATGTTCAAAAAAAAAAGGTAACTTTCTAGAAGAGGTGATGTGCTGTATCAGTTTACTTCACCATGGTTGTCTCGTACTATTCACATTTGTATACAATCCCCCGGTGACACGAGTCACACATCCTGCACGTCGTCGCACTATAACAACAGGAGGGAGCCAAAAGAAGCGGTCGTTCCTTTTCTCTTCTGCCAGTCCCGTACCTATCTCAACAATAAACAATTGCTAAACATCCTGTCCCGCATCAAACTCCCTTTGATTTACCTTTAGTTGACCTCGGTGCGCCCTGCCTCTTTCTGCAGGGCACGGATTCGCGTGGGATCGGGTATTGCTTGCGCGGGCCACTCGGTTTGCACTGCCCAGGAAACCCTCGGCCCCCCCCTCCCCGGAGGGGGGAGGACCCCGGGTCTGGCCGTCCGGTCAGGCAGGGGCTGCTTCTCCTCCGGTGGTTCATTCGATATACTTCCTCATTGCGAAACTGCGAACTCCCAGCCACCGCTGAAATGGCGATCTGTGATGAATTCCCGGTGTCGGTGACATATGCACGATGGCAACCGAAACTGTTCGCATTGGGGTTTTCTGTTTCAGGGTACATCGAGGAAGATACCGTATGTTTGAAACCAAAAGTTCCGGGTCCCTGCCATCTTCTAGTGAATGAAAGCACACTGCTTACGTTTATCTATTCTTACAACAAAGGTAATCGCACAAGGTGTTCTGTAACGGATGCGTGTTCCCAAAAGCAGAACGGATCTAGTGCATGTTCCTGTATCCTTCTTTCAAATCGTCTTCTACAATTCAACTCCCGCAGGACAGACGGGGAATGTAGCCACTTGCTCTTCACCATACACAATCTTGATGATCATGTCCTTTGCACTCAGCCCGGCCGCCAGCAGACCCGCTGCCCCACCTACCACAGCAATAAAGATCCACAGGCCTTGCATACCTCGGGAGAGGGGCAAGTCCAATGTACGCGTGGCAATGACACGGAAGACACAGGGAAGCACAAGGCCAATGATGGCCGCCGTACTGCCTCCTAGGATACCGATAATGTCACCAAAGTAAGGCAGAACAAGTGCGGTTGCCAGGATAAGCAGCACCATGGTGCCACGCATGACATAGTTCCACAGGTTGGGCAGCTGCGGGTAGGTCGCTGTGTGACCACCGAGCTCGGCCATCTTCGCCTCCAAGTGAGCAAAGAGTGGATTCGTATAGACCGTGAAAGCTGCCAATAGCTGAAGCGTGAAAGCGCCACTGATGACGTACCATAACGGTGTCATGCGCACGTCCTCAAGAATATTTCCCGTCAGGCGACATCCAAGCATATAGTAGCTCACCACACCGAGCCACATGTACAATGCTGTCGAGATGGCTACAGCCACCAGCACTGACCACTTGAGCAAGTGTGGGCGGCGCATGCTCTTCGCCACGGCTGGGAGGATGGGCTGGGGTCCATAGGAAAACATGATGGTGGCAAAGCCGAGCAGCATAGTGGCTGGTTTCATTTCCGCAGGAATCCACTGCCATGTCTGGATAGGATCTTGTGATTCCATAGTCATGCTCGTGTCCTGAGCCAACCCCGTCATGTTATCGCTTCCCAGCTGCGGCTCCGTGCCTTCTGCCATAAAACTATCTGGTTCTGCCAAGGGCGGGGAGGTATACTCGATCAACGTGATGAACAGGGCTGCCAATGCACAGGCCGCCACTCCACCCAAGCTCACGTAGCTCAGCTTGCCCATGTCTCGATACATGGCTGGCCACATGACAATAAAACAGCAGATGATGGAATAGTGCGTGGGGGTTAGGACGGGAAAGACGTGTCCCAGGATTCGTGAAATATTCTGGCCGCTGCCGACCAGGTACAGCACGGCATCGCCGTAACATGTCGTGAGCTGACAGGCCAAAACCGCCCTCCGCCCCCAGTCTCCAGCAATGTGGAAACCCAGATCTGCATAGGTCATGGCCTGACCGTCCGGCACCCCGTCCCGCATGTGGCGTTTCTCAAAGCTGGTCACCGCACGATGGCATTCACTGATTTCGCATACGTCGCCGTTGGCATGGACGTGGAACCTACCGTCAGCGCTGTCGGATGTGTGGGTGTGCAGCAGACGCTGGTGCTCCTGGTGGTGCAGATGCCGCTGCTGGTATTCGAGATCGCATTCACTGTCACACTCGATAGGGGGTGGACTGCTAACCAGGCGCGCCGTTTCAATGTAAAGCGGACTGGCCGCAATCATTGTGTCGCTCAGAATGGACTGTCGCGACTCTTCCGCTCCCGTTGAATCAACACCTACACTAGTGCGACTATGGCCGTTGACTATCCCGTCTCCATTTTGGACACGACGGTCGGTTACGCTTGTCCGATTGTTAGGATGCTGTACCCCAGCGATGCCATCGGCGAGCTCTGTGAATTCGCCGGAGACCCGCGTGATGGCAACCAGCGGTTTGTCTTCGTCAGTAGCACCGTAGGCGGTCTGCATGGTCTCAGGTCCTGGGCTCGCGACGACCCCGGGAAGGGATCGAGTGCTGTTGTGGTAGCTGGCATACTTGCCTTGCGCAATCAAAAGGTCGACAATGAGCAGGGAGGTTAGGGTTTGCAGCAGGGCGGCAAACGCCAGCACAAACCCTCCGTACCAGCCAAAGGCCGCCAAAGCCATGGGAATGCCCAGAATTCCCGCGCCCATGATAGAACACAGCACGGGGAGAGATGCCTTCATGATCTCCAGGACGACACCCATGCGAGCATCGGGTTCTCCGTGGCAGGTCGCCATTGTGTTACTCTTGTGGCCAAGACTGCGAGCCAAACCGAGATGAGAGAGGTGCCTTCTTACAGCGATTTACGGCAAGCTATCTTGAAAGCGTTCTCTCAGACCATCTGAGGACGTGATCCCGGCGCTATCACTCCCCTTGGGTTCCAAACACGCTCAAGACCAGTCTGTTCAAACACGCATTGCGCGCTTGCAAGCTTGCCTACTCCTGATTTACACTGGTCGAACGGTAACAAAAAGTGACTCCATCGTGCTCAATATGGAGATACCCCATGGCTCTGCATCTCAAGTAGCCAGGCGTAAGAGATACTGGGATTCATGGCACCAGTGCTCCGAATTTTCCCGCCTCGGTGCACCAGAAAAGGTGGAAGGTTGCGAGCAAAAGGGTCCAAGCGAGAGAGAGAGAGCGAGGCAGAGATCTCCCCCACACCGCCCCGCCAACTGCGAATTTGTCCCCCCCCCCCCCCCCCCCACCTGCCAATTTGTCCCCCCCCCCCCCTCCACCTCCGACCGAGCACGGGCGCCACTTCTCCCTCCCTTTTCCCCGCTGGGGAAGGAGGGAAGTCTCCCGACTTCCCTTTCTACGCACACGCAGACACGGGGTGCTCTCTCTCTCTCTCTCTCTCTCTCTCTCTCTCTCTCTCTCTCTCTCTC
>PDIP01000131.1:51357-66121 GCA_002811645.1 Corallochytrium limacisporum
GAGGGAGGGAGGGAGGGAGGCCCAGTGTTGCCCCGGGCAGGGGGCCGAGCACCGCCGCTCCGCGGTCTCTCTCGCTCTCTCTCCCCGGCCCGAAAAACCTCAGCGGGGCAGCAGCAGCAAACCCCCCCCCCGCGGGGGGGGCCTGGGGGCCGCGAGGCCGCGGGCGGTGTGGTTAGCCCTCTCTCTCTCTCTCTCTCTCTCCCCCCCCCTTCCTCCGAAAGGGCGCAACACTGCCTCGGTACCCCGACCCCCGGGGGGCCTCCCCTCCCCTTTCCTCCGCGTCACATGTCCCCGTGGAAGAAATTGCACTTGGGATTTGTGTGGCTTTTTTGTTTGCAACGGTCGCGGCCGTGTGGTGTTGTGGTGTGGGCAAGTTTTTTTTTTGGTTTCTTGTCGGTGCATTTTGGTGCGTTGTGATATTGAAACGTATTGTGTTTGTGTGTATGCGTACACTGTATTTACTTTTGTGGGCCAGACCGGACGCGGTGATGTTGTGGTTTCTTGGGATCGTGTGGCTATTTCTTAGCGTAGAGACGGGTAGCTGTAGAGCTTTGCCATACTAGTGGTAGATTTTACGCAGGAGACTGACCAGGCTTTAAAACATTTTCCTTTCGGGTTTGTATCATAGATCTAAAGAATTGCTTTCTCTTCTGGTTCAGTTCACAAGCGACGTTGCGGTTGCTCACTTCATGGTTGGCATAGAAATATGGGAGCTGTGAGGAGCTAGGCAGTAGCGAAAATTCGGAAACTGGCTGTCAATTAAACCGAAAAAGAATATCAGATCTGATACGTTTGGTTTACCTGTAAGTGTTTAAAGGAATTCTCCGAGGAAGGCAACGGGATCAAATCACAAGAGGGCTTCGAGGCTTTGCAAATCCTAAGCAAAACACACAAAGCCTCTTTGAGACTGTTCCACAGACGTTGGGTATACATTTGAAAGATTTGGTTTCTGGCTTCTGCGAGGGTTGGCCTCGCCACGTATAACAGCAGTGGCATAAACAGCATCAGTGTTTTTGGGACCCGTAGCAGAGGAGTAGCCACACGACTGGCATCCACAGTTCGGACAACCACACAGCCTAAAAACAACGGCAAAAGCAACAATCACAGTGGCACTGCCAAGGCTTCCAAGGCAGCATCACTGAAATCAAAGAATTCGAAGGCATCAGCACACGCAGCGCGCGGGTTTGACGTTGGCGACTCAGCGGCTGTGAAGAAAGCGCTCGGTGAGGCAGCTAGTGTAGATCCTTTGGCCCTTTGGCAAGACGATCCGTGGGAGATTGAAGAGCTCAAGGACGTCAACAACAAGTACTTTCGCAGGCAACGGTTAGAACAGGCCAAGAAGGCAGTCAGGGAGCGTGAAAAGAACGCCCTTTGGACCAAGGCAGCAGAAGCAGCCAGCAGCAGCAACCCTAAACACAGACTACGACTCGCTGCCAGCGAAGACATCATGTCAAGTGTAAGCAGAGCCCGCGTGTACGCGGATATCAACATCAACAAACCCCGGAGTGCATGGGACTACGACAAGTTCCAGATCACCTGGGGAGGACAGGATAAGTACGAGGTAGTACGGAAATTAGGCCGTGGCAAGTATTCGGAAGTGTTTGAAGGCGTGGACGTGACACAGGACCGCAAAGTAGTGGTTAAGATCTTGAAACCCGTAAAGAAGAAAAAGATCAAGCGTGAGATTATGATTCTTCAGGCCCTGCGGGGTGGACCCAACATTATCCAGCTCCTGGATGTCGTGCGTGATCCGCAGTCCAAGACACCATCTCTGATCTTTGAATACGTCAACAATATTGACTACAAGGTTCTCTACCCGACCTTCACAGACTATGATATTCGGTTCTATCTCTACAAGGTCCTGCAGGCCCTCGATTACTGTCACAGCTGCGGCATTATGCACCGTGACGTCAAGCCGCACAACATCATGATTGACCACGAACGTCGGGAATTGCGCCTAATTGACTGGGGATTGGCAGAATTCTATCACCCGGGACGGGAATACAACGTGCGCGTAGCCAGCCGCTACTTTAAGGGACCCGAACTATTAGTCGACCTGCAGGAATATGATTACTCGTTGGACATGTGGTCTCTCGGCTGCATGTTTGCGAGCATGATTTTCCGCAAGGAACCTTTCTTTCACGGCAATGACAACTACGACCAGCTGGTCAAGATTGCCAAGGTCTTGGGCACGGACGAGCTCTTTGAGTACCTGGAAAAATATAACATTGAACTCGACCCACACTTTGACGAGATTCTGGGACGGTACAGCCGCAAGCCTTGGAGCCGCTTCATAACTGCGGAGAATCAGCGCATTGTCACGTCGGAGGCCATTGATTTCCTCGACCGGTTACTCCGCTATGACCACAATGAGCGTCTGACGGCCAAGGAGGCAATGGCCCATTCGTACTTTACACCTGTGCGGCCCTACCTGGAGCTGAAGGACCCGCCAAAACCCGCACAGATGCCTGTACCTGCAAACGAACAAGCTGGCAGGGGCGCTGGCGGCGCTGAGGGAGGTGCCCCAACGACCATGGACGGAATGGCGGGTGACGGTCCCAACGGCCCGGTGTCGAACGGTGGCAGTGGACCTATGCAGACCTAAGCGGACACAAGACAACCTGGTGAGACCTCGGGAAACAAAGGAGAAGTGGTTACAGTGGGACCTCTGTTTTAACTTTGAAGTAACGGATTCAAACCGTCACTGACCGGAAGTAAGAAATTAAAGCGAAGACATACTAAAACATGCGCCAGTGAACACATTTATACAATTGCTAACTAAATGGAATTCGGGCCCTTGCATCAAGCATTGATGATCGTGACGTCCTTCAAGTTTATCTACCGTCGCGGCCTCGCTACGCCACCAATCCCTGTACCGGACGAGGGGTCAGGACCTGAAGGTATCCCTGTCGCTGCCGGTGCTCGTTTGGTGAGGTCGCTGCGGTTGTCCCCTGCACCACTGTTTGCAAAGTACCCAATGGCTACACAGGACTCGTGAATCGCCTGTTCGTAATTGAAATCCGGTAGAGTGGACGCCACTGATTTCAGACGGGTGGCCGTGCTGCATTGCAGAAATTTGGTCCGCATCGCACGCAGTGTCGTGTAGCAGAGACGGTACAAGAACTCAAAGACCCGGTCCGGTTTACGTGCCATGACGACTACACTGTTCCACACCAGCTCGGTCATGGTTGTCGGACAGGAATTTGCGAAGCAGCTGCTCATCCACGAGAACACAAGGTGCTCTAAGGGCCAGCCAAGTTTGAAGAAATGGTCGGGCAAGGTCCCCAGGCGACTGTCCGAACGCACCTCGGCCATGAAGCGACGTACGGAGGGCCCGAGGACGCGACGCATGCCGCTGACAGGCATGAGCAAGTTCAACTTCCGGCTCAAAAGCCACAACAGCCAATACGCATCTACGGGCTCGTCACAGAGATGGAGTAGAAACTCGGCCATGGCCCTCAGATGAAGGAGTTTGCTCATAGCACACTGTAGGAGGAATTGGTTCTGCGATGTCAGAGCGACCAGACGTACCAATGTTTCAGGGCGTAGATCGTCACTCTCTTCGTCCCAGGATTCGGGATTGAAGCTCTCGGAGCGAAGCATGAGGGTCTGCACGCGGTCGACTGACGGAGATGGCGTTTTCTGCGGCGGTGTCATCGCTCCCACAGCGCTTCCGGGAGTTGTAGGCGGCGCTGTGATCCCTGTTGAGTGCTGCCGTGAAACACTCCGCGATGAGGATGTCGATGTGGGTTTCTGTGACGGCTGTGATAGTGGCACAGTGGCGGTCGCGTGTGGTGACGATAACGGACGGTATGTACCCGAAGGAGTCACGAGGTTCGATTTCGGCGTCGCGGAACCCCCCGAGGGTGCTGTAGGAGACGGTTGTGGTACAGGAAGGCTGGGTGATGGAAGTAGGCCGGTTGTCGGCTGCATGGGCTGCGCTTCGGGTGTGGTTACTGAAGGTGGTCCCTGCTGGGAAGCGTTCCGCAACACTGCATCGGCGCCCGTCGATGCGCTGCGGACATGGGATCTACCGTCACCTAGAGGCATCTTTGCTTGCGACGATGACTTCGGATGACGGTGTGCAGTACCTCGCGCCGTAGTCTGGGGCGTTGCAAGTGACAGCTGTGATAGTGACGCCGTACTGGCATCGTTGATGGCAGTGCTGCTACCCGCGGTTGCTCTCAAATTGGCGGCGTACTCCGCCGGGGGCCGGTCCGGAGGGAAAAAGCTGTTCCAGAACAATACACCACCTCCACCAATGCCATCTAACCGCTGTGCCTGGGATGATGATGGCGTCTGCAACGATGACTGTTGTTGTAACAGTGATTGTTGGGACGATTGCTGCTGGTGCTGAAGAACACTGTTGCTCAGAGGTCCGGCTGCACCTTGAGATCCCGGAGTCATACTACCGCCCCCACTGCCCCTTCGGGCTTCTGCTTCCAACGCAACATGAAGCATGAGGTCCTGCCGCCGCAGATTCTGACGCAGGACAAAGTCAAGAGTGCCGAGCACGTCTTTAAATTGCAGCAGGCGATTCTTGATAACCGCAGGCCAGGCGTCTGGATGGGTAGGCAAGAAGCCTAGCACAAGCTTCCAGCACAAGACTTGCAGTCCGGGCGGAGGCGGGCCCATGTCACGGTGGAGATTCACCAGGGCAGGCAAGGAGATGGAACCGCTGCTGCTGCCTCCGCCATCACCACTGCGTGCGGCAGTGGCACCGTTCGGATTGTTCGCACTGAGCACCTGCTCGTAGGCATGCCGCACCGCGGGATCACCGTGACGACCCAAATGGCCATAGTACACGGCCCGAAAGTTCCTCCCCGATGGCTCTCGTTGCGGTACGGAACTCAGAAACTGCTTTGAGGAACGCTTTGCACGATCCGCCTGGGTCGGATATGTTTGGTGCTGTTGCTGAGGCACGTTAGGGACTCTGCGATCTCTAGAAGTGCTACTGTTCGTTGTGGCGTTCACCGCAGATGACGGTGGTGCTTTAGACAGCATAGACACGCCTTTGACAAACACGCCGGAACCTCTGCGGCTACTGTTATTCATTTCTGGGCCACTGCCGCTGCTCCGACCTGTCCGAGACTCCGAGTGACCGCTGCCGACACTCGCACTGCTGTCCTCGTGCAAAACGTCCCCAGCTAAAGTACCAACGGTCCGTGGCTGTATCATTGACACCTCCCGAGAAGGGGGTAACGACAGATCTGCGGGGGTCATGGGATAGTGATAGCCGCGGGTGGGTGTGCGATTCGGAGTGGTATTCGTCGGTCGGATCGTGCCAGAGGCAGGCCCTGATGGTGAGTTTGTTTCCGAGCCACCGCCGGAGCTTCCTCTGACCTCGAGCGGCGTGAACGGAGGGCCTGTGGCCACATCATCACTTGCTCCTGCTAATGGCGCTATTGCCCCTGTGCTGCTTCCACTCCCTTCCCGGGATGGTGTCAGAGCCCCGTTATCGCCTCCAATGCTCTTCAGATTCAGTGTCGGCACCCTCTGCACGCTTTGGGCCATTGCCCGAAGACCCGGACTGAGGGCGCGTCCACCAGGTCCCAAATCCGATGATTTTGACGACTTCCTTGCTGCCCCACCTCTGCGACCACTCAGTCTCCGAGGCAGGGACGGCGGAGATTCACCGTCTTTTCCAGAGCTCCAGGGGTCCTTGGGTTTGTTCCGACTCGCTGACATGACTTGGTTTGCAAATCTTCAATGTACTACCACAACAACAAAATTGGACTCATTTTGGCCGATTCAAACGTCTGCATTTGACAGAATATTCTATGTCACATGTTTGTGCGAATAAACACAGAGCCTGACTAACGATTTGATTATTCTCGCAATGAATCATCAATACGTCTTCTCGTACGAACCCTGAACTGTTGGATTCATTCAGTTGCAAACCAAAAACTTCTCATTCCGCCGAGCTTATCATCTACCTTAAATTCTATTTTGCAGTTTTCATTCACGACAACACATATCCTAAGACCACTGATACGTCGTGACCGTTTACATACCACGACCACATCAACCCACAGCTCCCTAGTGTGGTTTGTGTGTGCGTGCAGGTGCGGGTCTCACACCGCAAGAAAAAGCCAACACGAGCCGGGGACACCCTTCCCCGCCCCTACACTTCTATCCCGTAGAATAAACACAGACCAACAGGACCACTGTGGTTGCGACCAAGTTTATTTGAAAATTTTATTCAATTTTGGTTGAGAGCGTGAATGCGATCCCTAGATCATCATGTAAATGATAAAGAACACAAAGAGTACAAAGAGCACAAGTACACACATGTGGGATCCACCCTGGCTGCCAATTAGGCGGTCAAGGCGTCCCATTGTCGACTTGAGCAGGGCTCCGGCGCCAAAGAAATCGTCACCCATGCCGTCGAGCATACGATTCTGACTCCGCACCTCATCTCCAATATTGATAGTCAGCGATTTGAGGGCTGTAAGCTTCCCTGTTAACTGATTGACCATATTGTCATTCTCAGACTCCATTTGATCCTCCATATTCTGGCCCAACATTCGCTCCCGGGCAGGGTCGGACGCCGAAGGCATGCCTGGGTACGCCTGGTTTGGATACCGATTCTGTCTATAGCTCATGTTTCGCCCATTTGCGGCCATTCTTTCTATTAAGTTTTGCCTATGCCAATGAAGTTAGCTACGCACGCTGATCTTTTTCACGGCTGCGTTGCTGTCTTTCCACACGTCCGAGTGGACTTTTGAGCTCTTACGGTCGTTATTTCTTTCGATCGCGTTCAAAAATTCTTTAAAGTATCGCACGAGTTCACTGCTGGCTGCATATGGTTGACGAGAGACAATTTAACCAAATACCCGGCTATTCTGTTAAGTACAATCCGAGTGAATACAATAACAAACACTGCCCCCTTTCTTTCCAAAGCCTCGAACGACTGCCACAGTTCCCTTTTTTCCTTCAGTCCTTGTGCCCCCTGCCTGACGTGGACCGAAAGAGGGACTGTTGGAGGGTCAAGAGGGCGGCAGATTGGGCTCAGCTATCAAAAACCATGACCCTAACTATAGTCATTAGCTGATTTTAATCGTCCGCCGTTTCAAGCGGGATATTTAAGAGACTACCAGGTGTTAGGTCTTTCAGTTTTTTCATGATGACGGCGATTAACTGGCTTGCCATCGTGCATGTTCTGGTTTCCACCGCAATTCGTGTTCACCCGCTTAGACACCCTGCTGCCATCTGTCACCCCACAGGCAAAGCTGATCGTTTGCATCTCGCACAGCACGGCCTACAAACAAGGTCAAACTCTGACGGCACAGCGCACTAATCATCGGGACCAAAGACGCGGTCGTCATGGTTTAGCTGGAAAACAAACCAATGGGCTTGGAAGGTAAGTATGATGTGGATCCTGTTTTTGTTGTCCGAAGGCCCTGCGTCTCTATCATTCCTAATGGACCGGCGACATCTCCAACCCCCCGGGGGTGGGGGGCCTATCCACAGCTACAGATGTTTGACGTCACTGCATATCCACACAGTGGCCGACGGCCGAGGTGTGTAAGTATCACCCGGACAGTTTCCATTTGTGCAAGGGAATGGGAAGGGGGGGGGGACCAGGGGGGGGCATCGGGTAGCAAAGGGGGTCTTTTTGTTCCTGCTCCATTCCCAAGAATGAAGCACGCAGGCAATGGTGCCAACACAGCAAACTGACAAAGGTCAGGCAAGCCTTTTTTCACAAATTTTTCCGCTTTGACAGCCACTATTATCGAACACTTGCAAGGACCCACAGCCTTGGACCCACAGCCTTGGCGGACACCACCTCGAACCGCACCGACCAATTAAAGAGCGAGCTGATGGTGTGGGTATCCAGCTCGTTAAGTGTCCGTCTTTCCATAGGGTATGTAGATACGGGTTGACCACTGTGTCCAGATTCTTGGTAGCTCTCTTGTGATATTGTCCGCGACAATTGTAACAGATAAAACACCTATGGACACTTTCTTCAGAGTGCCCAAAGAAGGTGCGGTCCCTCGCTGTGTCCCAGCCTTTCACTCCTCACGGGCGTACACGTCCCAACCAATATTCCTATCCCAATAGATTAGGCCCCTCTAAGATTCCATTCCTGTTCGATATATGCTTCATGAGGTTTGGCAAAGGCCCTGCAGGCATGATTTTGGATTTGGTGAAAGGTGTGTGCGATCACCAAGAATGAAGCGCTTTGCAACAAAACATCAGAAGTTTGTACGCATCCCTTGCCCATCCGCAGAGACCATCGCAAGAGCTGCCCTATTGGCTTTGAGGTTTCATTTTGGGTCACATCCGGCTTCTCCTTGTCTTTTTGCGCGCACACGTCGCTTATTCTTCATGTCGTGAAGGGTGTCTTACACACCCTCGGTCCGGTCTCTCGGCCACCCGCAGAAACTTTCTTTGTGTGGCTACCATGAAGGCGGTGCTGGCATTGTGTGGGCTGGGAAAATTCAAGGGTCGAAACGCACCTTCATTCGCCGATGCCAGGTCTCTATTGGCATCCCGCACTGAAAACTTTCCTTTTGGGTTTTAAAATAAAAAAGTATATGATAAAATATGCCTAAATACTTACATAGTCCCCATATCGAAAACATTTCCGGACAAGTATATTCAGCTGCAAATATCTGAATGCAACCTTCGGGGAACCTCATCGCAACAGAACCCAAACAGAATTCTTCTGGTCGCAATCATATGAAAGTTTGAAACCCACCGCACGTACCTTCATAATTGAAACGGGTGGCGAAGATCGAGAACTGTCCGTGAACTTCGCTTGAAATTCGCCGTCATCGCCAACGCTCACATTCATCAGTGTACGAACCCTACTAAACAGGTTCGATTGTTTCTAGAGATTTGGAACCGGCGCGATGATGTTGTTGTACGACTCTAAAAGGAGAAACCCGGCGGGCCCTGCATCGTAACATCTTGGTCTGATGATGATGGTTGCGTTGGACAAACTGGTGCGCGCGCTGCGTAATGGTAGTGGCAGCTGGGGACTTTTGTCTCGCTTGCGTCGGTTTCTTACGCCGCCTTGGTGTTTTGGGCTGAAGGTGTGTGGGTCCCGTCTTGGGGGCGAATCCCGTGACCTCAAGACATGTGCGCCCAAGTATTCTTTACAGTTGCTCCCTTATTTGATTAAACAAACAAGGATTACGTCTGTGTCACAGCCGATACTGACGGCAACGCCCGTTTCATCCCCGTCTGCAAAGGGTCTGGCTGGACGGATGCCGGTCCTTGTTCTGTTCCTTTACATACGTTGGATTAGGCTGTCGAAACCGAGCGTCATGCGATACACATTACATGTGCATCGAAAAAATGTTGATACATGGAAAAGATAATCGAGACATTTCTAGCCAACATCTAGACCCTGGATAACAAGTTCCACAGACCTATGCTCCTGTGGATTTGTACAACATTTCTAGAGCCCTCAAAATGGGCAAAACACACACAAGGAAGGCTGAAGTAAGGATAAACGAGCCCTTTCTCCTACCACATCCCCCAGGCGCACCTGGAGAATGCAGCAGGGTTTGGCGTCTGAAATCTGGTATTTCATTTAATTCGGGCTGCCACATCGAACGGATTAAGGTGCGTAGGCAACTAAAGACTATGAAGGTATGTGCACTGAGCATGGGCAACAAACGAAGAAAATCTCAGTTGACCACAGACTGCGAGACAAAGAGCGGGTGTGTTGGCGAGGATTGGCAGTGCTTTGTGATGGTAAGCAGCCGCAATGATCCTTATGCTGTTGTTAGCGCGAACCTCGGAGTCATGCTGATGGGCACAGAAGCAGCCCCGCTTTGCAGAGTCTTCGGCCGGGTGTGTTTGGGGGAAGCAATGTTTGCCATAGACTGTGATTTGTCTTGGCCCATGGGATGGGCAACTGCCGCGCCCTTACAAGGACCTCAGAAAGAAACAAGATCGTAACTTTGCGCTTGCCATCGAAGAAGTTTCTAATGTATTGGACTAGTTTCGCGGGTAACCGGAGCGTCGAACGCCCGATGGATCATGCGAGCTCCGAATCTCTCCAAAACCTCCCTCCGTGTCTCAGTGTGCCGCCGCGTCGTCTTGCCCATTGCATGAGTAACAAATACAGTCAACACTGGGAAAGTTTGTTTATACGACCGCCGTTCTATCCTGGGCACCATTCAACACGTTCTTCCGACCCAAACGCAGCGGCTGCCGTATTCGCTGGGCGGAACGAGTGTGCTCGTGTGTGTTACTCAGCTGACCAGCCACAGACTTGAAGACTGCATGTGGGCTTAATTGATACAACAACACCTATCCGCCCCCGCGGTAAGACCGAAGTTCGCCTTTACTATTCGTCTCTTGCCCGCAGTGTTTGGCCAATGTGAAATCTCTCTTCGTTCTTTCTGAGCATCTACGTTTTGGCACAATACGGAACAGGGTGATCCGAGGGCACACAGCTGTGGTGCGTCTCGAAAACGAGCAGAATGAAACTGAGAAACCAGGAAGATTCTGGGGATTGCTCTTTGGCTATGCTTCCATTCCCAACCCACAAGAACTCTGCCGAACTTCTCCCCCTTTCTCGAAGACTCTGAGGGTTCCTTCCTACTACCTTCCTTTAAAGGAAGGAAATTGAAACAGTAACCAAAATTCTGCCTTACACAGGCAGTTTTCTTTCCCGAAAGGGAGAGAGAGAAATGGCACCACAGTTTTCGGCAAAACTAGGGGCCAGGCAAAAAAATTCCTTTTGCCGGTGAAGGTGCCAGGACCCCGTACACTTGTCATTGTCAAGTACGTTATCCATACTGAAAGTATGGGCTTCGCGACCAACGTTGAACGCACCACCACAAATCAGAGGGATGCTCCAAAATTACACGTACACTGCAGCATCGGCATTGGGTTTGATTTTGCACCCCGGTTTGTGCAATATTTTACTACGGAAACGTGCAGTGTGAGTAAACCCCCGTTTTCTTAAATTATCAACAAACAGACACACTTCAGTAGTAATCGTCGAAGGGAACTGATGGGTTCTTTTGTTTGCGTAGTAGTACGTTACATACTACTGCTTCATTCGTTGGAATGCGCGGCAGTCGTACCGGACGAAAGCCGAGACGCGATCCCAGCTCTTGGTTTTCCATTGCATAACATGGACAAAACGGCGCAATAACCGCTGAATTTTGGTCTGCTCTTTCCCTGTGAATTTTTGTCCTTTGGTGCACTCTGACCATTGTCCATGTTTTCCGGCATCTTTGTGTCCTAGCTCTTCCCACTCACCAACGGCTCGTCCTGGAAGTGGTTTCCCAGCCTCCCGTACCCTACAGACTTCTCAACAAAGAAAAGAAAGACGAGGAATAAGTTTTCAAGGTGGAGACGTCGCTGCGAGCAGGAAGGACCATGCCACCCTGTGAGAGCAAAAGTTTTAGTTGGCCCCCATGAGATCATTAACTTTCCTTTGAACCTGGAAAAGAAAACGTATGGGCAAAGAAATCTTTTGACTTGCGACCGCATCCTTAATACGCCCCCCTCCCCCTCGAAGACTTTTGATTAGCCGACGTTGTGCATTGATCGCAAACTACGGGGAGCCAGTTGAATCTTGCTATTTCCGTGAGGGCAGGAAAGGAAAGGAGTCTTCTGAGCACCATCATGAAGCGCCCTCGGCAGCGCGGTGATACACCCCCGCCTTGTGAGCAACGATATAACCTTAATTGAATTGACAAAACATACAGCAAATGAAGCCGAAGGCGGGGGCAATTTCAATTTCCATTTCTTGTGTCACTTACAAAAGCATCCTCTGGCGGCGGGCACGAAGCACGGGGTCAGGTTTCCTAATTCAGAAGACCCGTTGGCCGAAATGGAAATTGGTGGGCTTAGGAGCCCGAGGCAAACCAAAAAGCCACAACCGTGCTGAACCCAAGTCGGCAGCCTGAAGGTAAGGCCGCTTGCTCGCGGCCCCAAATCTGTAATCAGAGGCCATCATCTATCATCATCCTCTTTCATCCATGTGGACGACTTCTTTGCCATGTCCCTTCACTGGGAATCATGTCTCGTTGTTCTTATGTATTCTTCGCCGCAGATGCTCTTCCGTCGTACTCTTGGTTTCTTGCTCATGAAGCCCTGTATTGCTGTCTTGGATTCCCAGGTGCCCCGTGCAAGATCTAGGGACAACCACACTGTGATGCCCCGAATAAGTAAGTTTTTTTTCTAAATTTTAGCGTTCGAATACATTTTCCACAACGAAATCAGAAGCCTTTCGTGCTGTCTGGGCGTTATCAGATATAATCCTTCTGCACGAGGGTTTAGAGATCACCTGTCGCTGGTCCGTTCAGGGTTTCGGGCCCATCCCGTCGGAAAAGGGAAACATAAGGAACGGCCACGCGAGCGTGCGGCGCAGGTCCGGTCGGTAGATGGAGCCCACGCACGGACCGATACCCGACAGAGGCAGGAGTCACAGAGACTCTAAACCAGTCGCATTCACGGGGGTGTAAACACTGACCTGCAGCATTGAAAGTGGGTTCCCCGGCAAGAGCGATCGCATCGTACTTCACAATTGCAACTGTTGCTAACAAAGGCACAGGGGCCCGACCCAAAGTCTTCGTTTTCTACTCCCCGCAGCCAGCAAAAGGGACAGCCAAATTCCAGAGCATCACTTTCCGTGGCCACCACCACCATGTATTCTTTCGATTCTATTCCACCGCTCGGGGTACCCGCTCAGTCCGCGTTAGTCTTCCCCTCAAGGCGAAGTGCACGTAGAATACGAGCTGTTGAGTGGCCCGTGCGGTGTTTGTGCATGTGCTAGTCTCGAGACGCCTACTGATAAATGTGTTTTAGAGCGCAGCTATTTTCTGGGCTCGCTTATTGATGGAACTGATGAGACGTGAAAGCATTGTGGATTCTCGCCGTTCTCGCCGACAGCATTCTCAGCGGACGGCTGTCTCGCGTGGATCCCCTGATTCAAGTATGTTCCTTTCTGCATGAATTGAAGTTTAACGAGGAAATATGGTGGATCTGGGCCCAACATTTGTAAACAGCACTACTTCTTTTATCAACAAATCAACAGCATGGCCACAACATTACAACACCTCGATCCTGGTGAGCCATCAAACTTTCGAACACGAACGAGTACGCCTATACAATTGAACCCGATGGGTACAACTTAGACAGAAGCCAACACCTTTTCCTTTCCTTACTTGCTTATTTGCTATGTTCATGATGATGATGGTGATGAATGGAATGGGTGATGAATGATGACGACGGTGGGCGGGATATCGCACCGTAGGCGTAGCCTTGCTTGATAAATACGCGGAAAAGTGGGACATCAGCTTTGGTGTTTCAAGAATTAGGAATTACCGATTGATGAAAGGGTCGTTGCCCATAGTAAATGGAAGATGGTTACATCTCCTCTCAATGAAGCTCGATTTCTTCGGACCTGTCAGCGTTTGTTCACGTAATTGTTCATTAGACATCACCGGTTGTTGTTTAAAGTCTCCCTGTTGCACGCTCACTCCATTCCGCCTGATTCTTCTGGATGACTGTGCTGCTGGATACCCAGGTGTTCAAGACCAAATCACTAAACCGTCACAACCTGCGGTCATGTCCACGCACACAACCGACCAAAGGATATGCTCCATCCGACGGTAACCGCTCGTTTGAAGACGTTGACACCCTTGGAGGACAAAAGCAAAATCATCCACTCACAGTGCAGCAAAATGGCGCTCTGGGCAGCCCCCCTTTGGTTTGTACCTAACACGGAAAACGAATAACTCACACACTTTTTCCCCGAAAGAGAAGGAAAAAAATAAAGGAGGAGAGAGCGAGAGAGAGAGAGAGAGAGACAAAGGGAGATGAAAATGAATATGAAAGCAAAAACAAACCAAAAAAATGACAAAGGCCTGCACAGCGAAGTGAAAACCAAAAGAGTGAGGAATTGTTTCCTTCTTGTACTTCACACAAGCACAGCTGACACTTGCCTACTGCGATGAATTCAGGGAGCAGGAAAACTCGGTCCGTATAGATCCATAGTCATCCTTCCTAGTACAGATCCCACTTCTACAGAAACCCAGGTGCCAGGGCCGGAGTGTATCTGATGGTTCTTAGGCATTCCAGCGGTGTACAATGGCACTTCTTCCTTCACCATTCGTCCTCAATGTTCCTTCGTTTTCATTCTATATACAATTTCTTGTTTATCCTATTACTAGTGTACTGATATCTTTTGTCCAATATGCGTCGCGTTCGGGTGCTGCTGCTGCTGCTGCTGCTGCTGAAATCTCCCTTTTTTTTTGTTTTCAAGATTTTCCTTCTTTTTTTTGTGTGTTGGGTTGTAAAGCGTGTGCGCTTGCTCCGGCCTTGCCATTCTTCTCTCTCCCTCTCCCTCTCTCTCTCTCCTCTGTGTGTAACGTCTTTGTCTAAATTCTCTGTATACGTGTGATTTCTGTGAGACTGTAGGGAGGGTTAGGTGTCGACTTCCGGCACGCGCTCGCCCGCCAAGTGCAGATTTCTTCTGACAGCACCCAACTCCGAAGTGTAGAATGTCCTTTTTCTCTTTAACCGCCGGGAAGCCCATATGCAAAAAAAAGACAACCAAAAAAATATCGTCGGCCTGCCCTTGGTGTGTGTATGTGTGTACTATAGCCACACAACCCACCTCCCTCTTCTTCTTCTTCTTCCTTTTTTTTTCTCTCTTTCTCTCCCACCTCCCTTCCAAAGGAAAGGGGAAGAAAACCCCCTTTTACCCCGCGGTCCGCGCCCTGGAGCCATCCTCCTTCCATTTTTTTTTCTTCCTCGAACTATTTCACTGGCTTGGCTGCCTGGT
>PDIP01000132.1:0-25978 GCA_002811645.1 Corallochytrium limacisporum
CCTAACCCTAACCCTTTTCCGTGCTCCGTGTACTAACGCAGCTGTCCTTGAAACAAATTGCAGGGCTGAAGGCTTTATTTCGTTCGGAGTAGAGCAATTTATTTGCTTAGGCCATTCATGGAAACTCTATCTAGATAGTGTCGTATGCACAAGCCTGCCGTGAAGGCCCGGAATGTGAGCACACCTGCCGGTCACAACCATGTGCAAAATGTGATCTAAACGTTTCTGCAATAGATAGGAGAAAAATCGTTTAGATTGTCAGAAAATCGGGCATAGACTTGGTTGCCGTCAGGGCCGTTAGCTACGCAGGCGTAGTAGGTTTTTCCAGCGTCCACGTCACGATGAGCCGGGGTCAGGTCACTGGATCGGTGATCAGTCGAACACCATGCGACGTTTAGTTTAGACTTGCTGTTGGCATATTTGTGGGTATACTCGTGCCCCGAGTCCAAACTACCTTCTACGTGACACATTTCAGAGTACGTATGCCCATTGCACCATTTCTTTGCGGCAACCCCACCACATCCCACGGCACGGAAAATAAGAGAAATTTTAAGATTCGGATCAGCACTGATATTTTTTACCTTTACATCCTTCGATGCCATGACGCTCAGGATGGCGAACATAGCAATGAAAATAGCCTGGAAAATCTTCATGGTGGTCTAAATGTCGGGGATTCGGGGTTGATCAGAAAACTGAATATGTGAATATGACGAGACGGTCGAGGATGCTTTTTGCGGTGTGGCGTACTGGGAGTAGATTGTTCCTGCGCGTTTAAAATCTCTAGATACCATTGAATGGAGCCTTAAATACCTCCCGTTCAATATTCCTGTCGTTGGGATCGGTCGATCCCATGCATGTGGATTTTCGCTGGGAATCTTGACTGCTCCATTCACAACTACATCAATCATTCGGTGTTGAAAGCGTGGCCCCTCTATTTCCATTCCTTTGCCGTTGTCATTAGTAGATACCTGAGCAACTTGTTAGATTTAACTGAGATAAAGACGTCTGATCATGCTATGTTATTGTGGCATGTTAGTCGTTCAAATCAGATGCTCTTTCTGGTGAACAGGATGTACAGTTTTGTGACCTCCAACAATTCTACGGAGTCACCACCCTTGGCTACTGGATAGTGTAGCAAGACGACTGATCAATAGCGGGTTAACTCTAGTTGTATTCGGGTAAGTTTGGCAATTGAACCCCTGACAAGGATGAGACCAACAACGTCGGCTACACCAACGCCTTTCGTTTAGGTATGGTGGCACAATCCCGTTATGGCAAATCCCTTCAACCACTTGGACATACAATGAGAAATTCAGTCTGCAAGAAAAGTTTTAAAGAAATTTTCTTGCAATCCACTTCCTACTATAAGTCCTACCACAGAGTATGTCATCCATCTCGTACGGACTATTATGCTTTACCAATAGAATATTTATTTAATCCATACCATATGTTCGATTCATTTGTCAGTGGCGGAAAGGTCATATGTTTATACATCTGTAAAGAATCAGATTTCAAAATATTTGTAGATTGTCTATCCCAGCGGATAAATGAACATGTATATTTGAATATTGTAAATCATGAGTTCTACTGGATTAGACAAACCGGAGGGTGGTACCATCCATACCTAGATGGACACCTAAATTATATCCTATTGCGCAGATGGATTGGTCGGAATGGTTTGACGTGCGCATTGCGCGGGCGACCGACATTTCGGACTTCGGGGGAACACTACTCTTCACACTAGGTCGGAAGAGACGCGTATTGTTTGACATGGTCATCCTCACTTCCGCATTACTCAATATCATCTGGTGCATCATGAACATACAATGTTATTTACCTTTAGATTGCCAGCTAAGTGCCGCCCACTTGGCTGTATTTTGTTCCCGACGTCACTACTTCGTTTGGGGCACAAATTGTCCGATTATGGACAACCCCGATCTGAAACGGGACAAGTAATCCTGTGAAAGTTCACTGCCGGCTCGGTGCATAGATACGAGAAAGGAAGGGGAAACAGGGAAAAGGGGGTTACGGAGGGGGAGGAAGGCCTCCAGGGCCCAATGGCATGACTGAGACCGTCCCCGCTGCTCACGCCAAACACGCACTCACTCACCCATCCAGCCTCTCACTCACTAACAAAACCACACGAGGAGGGCGGTGAACGGATTGAGTTTTATAGGTATACATGGAATGGTGAACAGTGCTGGTGGCAAGAAGTTCTGTGGCGTGGTAACCGCATTCTGCTGAGCTTACGAAACGATTAATGACACGATGATTACGGCAACTGCAGAATGCCGGTAGGATGCCAAAGGGTCATATAGCAAGGTGTTCGAATGTCAGAGATAACCAAGAATGGCTGAGTGTATACGTGTCGGGAACCGTGAAGGTCGCACTATTGATTCCCCTCATTCTGTGTTGAGTACGCTGTACACTTTTTGGGTGGGTCCATCGAGGGTGTTGTGGATGTATTGGTGTCATCATCTTAGCACACGCAGCGGCAATACTTTCGCAGGTACTAATAGCTATCTGGTCTGCCCTTGTCTTACTACAAATGCCGCTTCCATCACCGAACAATCTAGTATCCTGTTCGTGCGCGGTGCCATCTTAAGACAAGCGTAGCTGGAATCTGGTCGTGGCAGGGTCGAACTGTCCATGGATCCTTGTGTCACTTCGCTCTCTCGTGTCACGGTTTACGGGAATAGACAAGCAACAGGATACAACTGCTATTGATAACTTTTGCGAGAACCAAAAACAGTGGGTTCCATCTGCGTGTTGCAGTTTATCTTGAGTCGATAGTGTCTGATCGTTGCGTGGTTGAAGCACGATCCCATCTTCCAAGAGTTCGCTTGGGAACTATGTCATGTACTCTTTCCCACCAACAACGGTTGTAGGAAATATCGGGTAACCAACTAGAATCTCTAGCGTCCTAAACCACGGTGGACCTTCAAAGGACACGAAGACCCGTCGTGGGACCTTCCCGCCGATCTTGGTGCGCTATGAACAGCCCAAAAGCAGTAAAATCTCTATGAGCCGCATGATAATGTCTGCCAATCCATTGTTGCAAATTGTTCTGGACATCGTACAAAAAAGTAATAGCGAGTAGCCTGACAGTGCAGAGGAGGGTCGAAATGGGAGTGAAAACTCCTTCGCTGTGGCGTGTACACATAGCGCTATGGGAACAGATTGACACAATGACTGAAGTTGACCGTTAATGGAAATTGATGCGCTCTAGTATTAGGTTGAGTTTGGTTTTTACCGTCGATACACTCAATGCCTCAGAAAGCGAATCTATTTAAGGGATTCCTCCAGATCATCAGACGCAAAGGTCCCAACGTATGCAATACCACTTAGAGTTCTGCTCAAGAAAGAAGTCATGTACTGTCATTTCCTGAATATTCCCCTTGCCGCCACTATGTTGGTTCATATGGCCCATGCTGTACCGACGAGCTTCGCAAAAGAACAGATGGAGCTTCCAGCATCTGTAAATGAAGATCTTGGTTTCGGATCTTGCTATCCTGCCAGTGATTCCTGTACTAACGAACTCTTGAAGAAAGGTTACTACTACGACCCTGCTGGCATCTATGCTTTGCAAACTGGTACATGCAACACTACTCCTATCGCTATAAAACTGGTTGAGGAGAAAAACAACCTTGAAACTTATATTCTGAAGTACATTGGTAACTTCATCTGGCAGGGCCACGGTATGACTGCCAACGACAAGTCCTGGTGGTCCGCCATGTTCAAGTTCACCAGTATCTTCGGTCCGCTCCTGCAGGCTCCATTTTTCGACAAGTCTATCTCTGTCTCTGATCTCTCCGACTACCGTGAAGAGCTTGCCAACGTGCTAACCGGAATGTCCCCCGATGAATGGCCCTGCGCCACCAATGCGACTGGCCAGGTTGATAAGGTGCCATATTACATTTCCCTTGGACTGCACAACGGCGCCTTCCTGCCGAGTCCTGAGCCAACTCAGGTGCAGACCAATTGGTGGACCCTTGACTACACGTACCAGCCGGTTGATTTGCAGTACGCACCTAACGGCAACAATTCGCCCGAATGTGATTCTAAGAAAATCGCTTACTCCCAGAGTGTGACCAATACGACGTCAATTTCGACCACTGATACGATCTCCAATGGCTACGAGTATTCGGAAGAGTTTAAGGTCTCTGCATCAGTCGAAGGATCCTTGTACGGAATGGACGTTGGCCTTGAGGCTTCCCTCACATCTAGCTTCACCGAAAGTGTGCAAACCACGTACAGTACCACCACCAACCAGGAGCTCAGTACCACCACCCAGGTGACCCACGATGTTTGTGCCCACCTGCCACCGGAGTCGTTCACCAATGTCACTCAGTTCGTACAGCAGATCCACGCCACTGTAGGTTACACCAATGATGTCCAATATGAGCAAGAGATCGAAGTTGTACCGTACGTATCCACAGTCGGTGTCAATAATCACCACACTACTCTACGAGAAGTTATTGCTCTAGTCAACAAGGCGGCGGGTTTGCTCGGTGTTGACCTCTCTGACATGTTCCAGAACGTCATCACCACTGCAAGCGTCACAGGCAAATACAAGGGCAAGCAGGGTCTCCAGGTCTCCGTTGACATTAACAGTTGCAGTGCCGCTGATGTCAACAGGTCCTGCACCCCTGAGGAGGCGCTTTTGTACCCACCTTCGTACCGTGCACAATGTGGAAGCTGTTAGAGGATGAGACTGCCTATGGTTTTCTTTTGCACGCAACGGCCTCCGAACCATATTCGTTGTCGACTAAGTTTTCCTGAATGAGTTCGAACGGGTTTGGGGTAACTAGAGATTCAATATTTGGTGCCTAGTCTTAAGAGCTCAAGTGCTCGAGTTTCTGTTAGGAGCGTATCCTCAGCAATTCAATTTTGGAGCGCCATCTCAAGAGGAGAAATGTGGACGTTCACTTCACATCATGAGCGCAATTTACCATGATATACGCATCTGGTCCAGTTAAACTCCACTTTTTCTCAACCTGTAGTGAATAAACGCACCTAAGCTCAGCAGATGATGTGTTCTGGTGCCGGCCGAAAATATCGGACAGTGAGAATCTGTCAGCCACAACCTTTTTGGTAACTCTAGCTGGAGGCGAGAATTAACAAGGACTATACCGAGGTACCAACATAAATAGTCATTTGCAAATGGCCTTAGATACTTCCGTTCCGTGACTTCAACACTACAGTCAAGTACACGATTGCACGAGCACACTTCTTGGGCATCAATCACAGACAACAAGTCCTGTATTCACGGGACGGAAAACGTCGCGGTTTCTCAAACAAAGGGAGCTCATGGCTCTAAACCTCCCTCAAAACCTCGCTTGAATCTCTCCTTTGGAACCGATCCTGGGAGTGTTGCTCCTCAATGCGACTCTCTAGTGGGAATCCTATGGTTCCAAAAATTGTTGGAAGATTTATTTGTACGCGACTGTCGCATCACAGGGAATCGCATTCGGTTGACTCTGAAACTGGCATGACGCGATTTGTGCGGTATCGTTGGTTCACGTCAAATGCAGCATAAATGATCAGAAGTGTAGGTAAGGCCACAAGGTATATGGCATCGTATGGAAGATCCACGGTGCCGTAACCTAGAGGGCTATAAGTGAAGATTCCGGTTGTCAGCCAACAGTGGAATGCACCCATGACCCGCTCGTCGCAACCTATGGAGGAAGGATAGAGAATCATCTGGGCGGTCATGCGCATACCCATAGCGTACGGGTTCAGCCGGAGGATGACTACTGAGAATATGGGGCCGAAGGCAGCCACGGGTATAAGACCACCCGAACATGCAAAGCACAAGATGAGGACAACGGTCACTGCCGCGAGCCAATTATACGGTCTCGCCCGGCCGCCAATAATTGCGATCATGGTGGAAAATGTAAACATTCCACACAACCAGATGGCGGCCATAATCGACAGAGTGGGTACCGCTTCATAGTGCGGCAACGAGCTTGTCGCCAAGAAGAACGGAATGGCTCCGGCATATACGGACAAAGCGATGGCTACACTTTCACGATGGATCAGGCCGGCAATAAATCGCATGAGGGTCATGTCCCCTTTGATACTCTCAGCTGCGTACTTGGGGAGGTGAAGTCGGAACATATTCGTAAATTGGCGGATTATCAGGCTGCAGGCAGCAGCAGTGGTGACCATCAAGATTAGTGAAGGCATAAATGCCATAGCCTTCTCCAAGGAGGTCAGTGTCCCGCCCAAGAAAATGAGCCCAAGACCTATTCCAGTGATAAGAGAAACGAAAAGTGGCAGAAACATGAATGCAAGACTCTCCACTCTGATCATCTCGTACTGCTCCAGAGAGTAGCGACACAACCATGAAATCGCTCCTGTTTCAGATGACACACTTCGTGTTTGCTTTGTACTGCTGCCCTTTTGGCCAGACCCAGTCACTTTCGAACCATCGCTGTTCCTTTCCAAGTCAATAAGTACAACTGTGCCATGTCTTCCGGTTGTGTCATGCTCTGAACCCCTCCCAGACGTTTCGAGAGTCTGTTGTGTCCACGACAATGATGTCTTTTGTCCCATTATAGACCCTGGTACTGACAAGGAGGGTGAAGTTCTTCCCTCTACCAATGAGTTCTGCAAGCAAGCTCCGCTGTTCATCTCCTCGGCTGCGTCCAGGGCATCAACATTCAGAATGTCATGGCAAGTTGAATTGAACCTGAGTAGGGGTACGGTTTGTGAATTTTGCAAACAATCAAGGATAGCATCCGCTGGAGCGCGTTTGAACCGGTTGATCATGAGCTCCAAGGAAGAAGATTGTGACGGTGAAGCTGAGACTAAAGTCCCACTCAAGGCGCTTGCACTGCCGGAATCGTCGGTGTCTACAGAGTTCGCGGCCTGCAGGGCCACATTCTCGTAGTACAGAGTAGTATGCTTACGGCAGCCTGTAAAGTCAATATATCCATCTCGCATAATCATGAGGCGGTCAAATAGTTGATATATCTCATCTCGGGGCTGATGTACTACAACAAGAACAATGCAGTTGCGCGTTCGAGCAATGTGGCGCAGGCGCAGAGCTAGTGAAAGCGCACTACTCGCATCCAGTGCCGAAGTTGGTTCATCAAGAACGAGTACTTTTGGCTGCTTGAGCAGCTCTTTGGCCACTGCAAGCCGCTTGGCTTCACCACCGGAAAGGCGCTCCACTGGTGTATCCAAAACGTCAATGAGGCCCATTTCCGCAGCTAACCTATGAAGGTGGTTGACAGCTAGCGGCCCCTCACAGGACTGCCCAATGTTGGGATAACAGCGCAGGTGAGCATGCACGAGGGTCTCCCGGACTGTCAGCGTCGGGATCAGGTACTCCTGCTGGCGCACGTACCCAGTCATGGCTTGTAAATCCGGCTGCGATATGGAGTGAAAGCTTTGACAGCCGTACCATATGGCACCAGACTGCTGCAGTCTACGTGATGTCAGATGACCGATTAAAGTTTTGAGCAAGGTGGTCTTTCCGCAGCCTGACGGTCCAAGTATGGCGGTCATCTGTCCTGGCTCGACAGAGCCGCTAATGCCGTTCAGAATAGTCTTATGAGGCCGCTTGCCTCTTTCAGCTTCGTTCACAGTAGATGTCACGTGCTGCATGACAGACACCTTAGGGTCTTTGAATGTAACTGTCATTGCGTCATGGGTAAACACCGCAGGAGGACAATCAAATTTGGATTCAATTTGCACGGGAACCATCCGATTCTGGTCAATTTTCCGTCGTAAGAACGGGCCTACCAGCAATGAGTGCAAAATTCTGTGGTACCACGCAGTGTTAACATATCGCACATTTTCAGCAGCTAGGTTTATCTTTCTGTCGTTGTTGGCCAAGACGGTGGGCGGTGCGAGTAAAAGCTCTTGCCATAAATGGGTGACACCTCTTACCATGGTATAGCCGAAGAGCACTAGCAAAGCTAAAGTCATGGTCATGAGGCTTACGATACTGAGAAAGATGTAGGCGAAGAGTGTGAAGCCTAAGCTGTTGTTGTCGACATTCCAGGCGGGTCCAGTGATATCGGCTAGGTAGTATGGGCATGTTGGATTACATTCCATCATATGACAGGTGTCTTGAACCGACTGGATGTCCTGTGCGTAGCTTAGGTCGGAGTTCATGACTGCCAAAGACCATGCTCCAACGGAACTGAGCCATTTGCTGAAGAAATTTCGTGCTGTTATCTCCTCAACAACCTGACCGTCAGTGTCACGATACTGCACTGCGAAATCCGAGGGAAGGCCGAGTCTGATCGTTTTCTCCCGCTCCGCGACAATGTCAGCGTCGTAGAAGAGGTTGAGAATAATTTCCTGACTATTAGCAGACATCGGGCTTAGCACATGACTTGCGCATGACGCCTGAAAAACGTAGTAGGGCGCAGGTAGTTCGGATGAAACTTCGTTCTCGATATGAGCAAGATGTAAACTACGTTCGATTTTGCGCAAGATAATGTCACGCACTTATCCATCCTGGGTGTTGAAAAGCTGTAAGGCCTGTGCAGCCGTTCCATCAGTGCCAATGCTGGCACTGTGAAAGTCATTGCGATTGCTCCCCTCAGGATTGCGCCCAAGTTTCTCCTTTGCATACATTTCCAGGTATACAAAGTTCTGGAATGTGTCAAAGCGGCTCTGAAGCACAAATATCGGATGTGACTGTTCAAGGAGCGAAATCATGTACTCTTGTTCGATACATTCGCTACCATAACTATCTTCGGACGCAGTCTGTTGGCACGACATTTTGAATCCAACCATGTTTAGAAAGGGATCTATAAGTTCCGTCATGCCACGGTAGCCTGGGGCAAGGTCATTTTGATCCAGCGAGGGAAGTTTGGAGTCGAGAAAGTCGCCGGAATCGAGATACAAGGCCACTTTGTGGCCTTGCAGCACAGGATTTTTGGCATGGTTCATGGCTCCGATTGCACCAGCAGACGATCCAGCCAGTAGAATCCTGGTGTCGCTGTCATCGATGTTGCTGGCGCCCACTGCGTCGTATGCCAGCCGAAGGGCCGTCGTCACAAGGTTTTGCCCACCAAAGTACCGTGTCTGACCATTGTCGCCCTCGTACGTTGTGTTACCTAAGAAAAAGTCCTGCGTACAGTAGGGAACCGAAATATGCAAGCAGCAGAACAGGTCTGGGTTTTCATCCACATTGCCACTTAGCAACCATGACACGTTATGGACGGACTCAAACTCCGCACTGGATGTCAAGTCACGGTAATTGGGGTCGGCGAGAGTCGACTCGCATTCCTCCTTGTCGTAGCAGGCACCGCCTGAATTCAGATACACAACAGCACAGTTTGGCACTGTTCCAGCTTTCTCAAATACTGCCAAATCATGGAAAAGGGCAGCTTGCGAACCGTCCAAGCAGTGTGACTCCGAGGCAAACTCCCTCGTGAGCTGCCAGACACTACCTACATTCGATGACAAAAGTGGGTTTGTGGATGTACATACCGTGTTGAGCATGGTTTTCAGCCCACATCCATTCTTAGTCACATGAACTTAGCTTTGTTGACGAATTTGTGTGTTTCAGGGGCTGGGCATGATGTCTTGTCCATGGATCGCTGTCTAGTTTTGCATTGGGAACGACCACTATCAATGTTTCATAGATCTTAAGTAGCTCCCTCCGATGTGCGGATATAAGTCACTCATCTAGAAGTGTCAGATGCTCTATCAGACCTGTCTAGACATGTCTGTAATCACGACTTGAGTCAATCCCGAGCATCGTCGGTCTTGATGCCCACAAGCCATATCTACCGATGTGGTTTCAATCCTTTCCCCTCCGCTCTCTCTTTCCCCGCCCCGGGGGGGAGACCCGGAAGGCAGGGAGGGTTGCGGTGCGGGGCAAACCCCGGCGACTTCTCAATTGTTTGACCAAGGAAAAAGGCCGCCCGTCTGTGTCATAGGGTCTCCCGCTGGTGATTGTCGGTGATGGGATCATCTCGGCTTATTCCACTCCGCCGTCTTACCATTGCTGGCGAGAGATTAGTACACGGTTGAGGAGAGAATTCACCAAATCGGCACTCACTCTTGCTCAGTGGCTAGATCGTTTGATCTTTTCGTACTCGTGTGGCGGACTGACCACCGTACTGAAAATGACGGGGGCCCAGCCCGGACATCGTCTTGAGAATATTTACTCTCGACTGAGCCGATATATATCGTTCAAGGAAATTGGATACTCTCTGTACGATCTAGTACTGCTCATTTATACTAATGTTTGTTGTTTATATGTATGGTACGGTGGTACTAAGCACCGCGCCCACTGGTTCTACAAAGCGCGAAAAAAACATTACGTGTCGTGCCTCTCTCAACAAGCTTCACCTAATGAACCTGAACAGTGCTGGCTCATGTTTGGCAAGTGGCGATTTTGCAATGATGTTTGTACCGTTTACTGAGCTGCCTACTTATCTTGTGCTTCCTCCTCCTCAACGGCTTTGAGGGTCCCAATCTTGGTTTTCTTCACTGTGACGCCATACTATGAGCGGGTAGTTCCACTACCGGAATATACCAGGTTCTTGGTGGGATTGTTGTGACATACAACTGGCGCAATAAGGCACATGCGGTTTTAAGACCAGAGTGAGGTCGAGCTTTTCGTCGGACAAAATGTGTTTGGCCGGGGAAGGTACACTCAGTGGGTGGTGGGCAATTGTGCAAAAACCTCAACGGGAGAGTGCAAGGGTACATTTTCCTAATTTGAATCTGACGGAAGCAGTCGACGGAGATGAACATCATCAATTGAAGAAGTCTTCATCTGCAAGAATGATCTGGGGAGAGTTGCAAATAATGGCTGAACCCTCCCGAATTCATCACTTCGTCGTAGAGGTACTGGTGAACACTCCGAATTTGTTGGCTACAGTACTGAACAAATCTTTTTAGAACTTACGCAATGGTACGAGGAGTCCACCCGAAATCTCTCGCCAAGAGCAGCTCGCGGATCCTAAGATGAGGCGTAGGAGACCAAAAAAGAAAACACCCTCCCACCAGATATCAATTGTTCTTATGTGTCCAGGAAATTGTAGTGGGCTCTAGTGGGCTGTAGGTATCACAGAAGCACTTGATGGTACTATGAGCCCCTGTTTTCCGCTAAACACTTGCTCCGTACCTGGTCGTGTACCTGTGGGTCAACCCCCGCCCAAACACTTTGACTCGTTGCCGAATCTACCAACACAGAAAAGATTTACATTTGGCTGTATGCTATGATAGCTTGCGCTACTACGCAGAGCTTGTGCGAATATGCATTGAGTTTGTCGATTTCCTTGTTTGCTTCCTCATGTTGTGCGGGTCGCAGAAGCGCATCAGAAAGTGCCACCTCTCCTTCCCATGCGTTGAGCTTTTTTGACTATGTTACTGTACCACATCGGAATTAGCGGTGATAACGGATCCTTCCCATACCCAACTCCTCGGACTTGTGAGAGTACCGGATCAGCCCCTCGCACACAATTGCCATCTACTTTTGCAAATCTATTTATCTCTTTGAGCCGACGGGCAGTGATTGCCACTGAAGCCATAGGAACTGAAAATCTGCGGTGCTATGACACGTACAGGGCCCTGTATTTGACCATTTTCAATCACGCAGCGTTCACACTCGTGCGCATTCTTGGGTCACACACCAGCCCCGGATAAGTCTGCTCACCGCTAGTTACCAAATGAGAGATTGTGGCTTCTCAGGGATGGCGAAAAATCGACGCCGTTTATTTCAAAATCTTCCGACGCGAAAAGCATCTGCAGCATTTCGTTTGCTTGCTCAGGTCCTGATTTCGCACCGTTCATATAGGTTGCTACAAGGGGCCTGATGTATGCTCATGTTATCGCCAGATCGCCCCAGTAAAATACTCAACTATGCGCCTGTTCAGCAGCACGATTACTCAGTGCGCATAAAATTAGAGTCGATCATGCTCGTGCCTCCAACATCCGGTTCAATAACTCCCATTGATGTCTAAGTCATTGCCCTTGAGCACACGATCTTCGTTGTAGCAAAGCGCACCGCTTTGAAGCCGCTGGACCCCTTTGGTTTGATTCAACTGCCAGACTGTGCGAGTAAAGTACCAGACTGTGATATTTTCTGAGAACATGGTTCGCGAACTCCTGGAAAACTGAGAAACCCCACTACAGTCTCCAAAGTCCAGGTCACAGACTCCACCACTCTTGACGGTAATGGTATTGTCGTGATAGTTTTGGCACCAAACACCGCCCTCGAAGGTTTCTGTCCCCTCAGCATCCTCGAGGTGATTGTTGATTCCAAAAGGTGGAGTTGTGTTGATTGGCTCAAACCAGTCAGGGTCAGCACAGAACCAGTGGATGTCATAAGAAACCTCGAGAGGCTCGTCGTCGGTGTTGAAGATCCTGCAAGTCACATCACGACCGGCTACAGGAGTACAGACCATTGGAAGCTTCCGGCGATGGTGTTTGTCTTCATTCTTACCATGTTTAACTCGAACCACTCCTTCCGCAATTTCGCTAGCCATGTGACCTGGGTACTCACAATCACCGGTGGGAACAATGATGGTGTGAAAGGAATTGGCTGCGATGGTGACATCTTCACTTGTCTCCATTACGGACACTTCTGGACGGCCATATTTGTGTCGATCTTCAAACACATCATTGTCCACACAAATGAACCTCATGTCAATATCAAGAGGGCGTTCAAGCGGCTCACTGATGTCGATTACAACGCCGCCGGTGCGACTGCTCTCGTCGCGGTCCACGTATGCTCCTGAGATCATAGGTCCAAGATACTCAGCATCGTTGACACCAGCAGAGGCCGTCCACAATGAGGTTTTCCAAGGACATTTGGACTCAAAAACTCTCTGACCGACAGTACCAGCAGAGAGCGTGACGCTGCCCATATGGTAAGACAAATCAACTTGAGGAACGGGAATCATGATGAGGTAAAATTATACGGGAACGGGGTCATACGTCTTGGGTTGTGGGTGAGGACAGATCACGGAACAGATTCCCTATGAGTGCTAACATTAAATAGTTTGAAGGCACATATGCAATCCCATAGGAGCAGAAACTTGATACGCTCATCGCCGTTGCGGCCAAAGGAAGTCCTTACTGAAGTCTTCCATGAGGCACACGTCTTGCCGACCACGAACGGCAAGATTATCGCAACCAATCAAAGTTCCACACCATGTGTATTAGTCAAACATGGGACTTGAGTGCCTAGAGATTGTGACCAGTACTAGCATGAAGGATACTCAATCATGCGGACCATTCTGAGCCAGTTTCACCAGGGTTCAAAACACCGAAGTACTTCTGGCTTCCCACCATCCGCACCCTCTGTCTCCTCTTCTCCGCGCCGACCACCCGGTGGGGAGTGGTTGCGGTTCGCCTGACGTGCAGTAGCCCTAAGATTGCGGACCAGATGGAGCCCGCATACAATGATGCAAATGACTGATCTTAGGCACAACCACCTTCCCTGTTCATAGGATGGAAAAATGAGAAGAGAGCCTGCAGTACTTTCGGTACTGGTACTGTAGGTTCCGTATCACCTTCGGCTGGGATTCTTCATTTTTTATGAATGGGCTGCAAATCACAGAAGCGAATGATATGGACAACAACAGTGACGAAAACTAAAGTCCGCGTGTATCGCAGGGAGGTCAGCACAGTACTCTATCCCATGTCCTCGCAGTTTGTACCCCACCCGTTATGGAGGATTTCTTCCGGTATTTTCAATTGTGTGTCGGCGGACAAACTATGGCCTCGCAATACAT
Organism: Corallochytrium limacisporum; assembly: GCA_002811645.1. Lineage (NCBI taxonomy): Eukaryota > Corallochytrium > Corallochytrium limacisporum. The sequence continues at coordinate 13,719 of PDIP01000132.1, forward strand.
GCTATTCCCATATTTGTTTTCACATTATTCATGGTGGGCCAGGATGGTCATCCTTTGGACGACCATTATCGGCTTTCAGCAGATTCTGCTTGCTGACTACCAAGAATGTGCTGGTTATAGGCAGCCGTCTACGAATTCGTCATTAGCCCATAACCGAAAGATAGTTCCAAACACGCATTGTGTGATGGACACGTGTGGGGAACTGTGAAAACAGAGGTGCTTCGCAATGTCCAACTTCAGCAGTCGAACTCCCTTGTCCTACTGGGAGATACCAGTTGTACTGAAAACCCACGCGCACGGGCGCGGGCGTGCAGACTCATCGAACCCTCAGTCAGTATCAAAGCAATGTGCACCGGGAAAAGTGTCCTACCGTGGACAGAGGGAGCTAGAGGGAAGAACGCACGTTTCCGTCATGCGGAGAGAGACACATACAGAGATGGACTTAGAGTTCGCTAGGATGCACCAAAGTCCGTCTCTCGTAATGCCCCCGGTCCACCTCTCGGTACAACACTATCATGAAACGCTGCTCTGAGAGGAGTCACAACGATATCACGGTCATTGCCCTTAATGGCTCGTCATAGATAGCCGTATCAGAACGGCAATGGCAGCAACGGTGGACACAAACGTGAGGGGAATTCACTGACAGAGAGACTTCCACGCTGCCCACTTGGTCAGTCCAGTACAGAGATCTTTTCCCGATTTCCAGAGGCATCACCGGGAAATGTGAGCTCGCAGAAACACGGGTGCATTGAGAGCTGTCCTCCAAATGGGTCTCGGTGTATACTCTTGTTGTACGGAGTGAAGCATTGCAGATCAAGGCTTGACAACGCTTTGGTGCTCTCCTGGACGACTTCAACTTCCGACAAGGAGATAAATCTTCGTCGGTCGTGCGATGGCCACCGTTCTGATTGTACTGCCCATCAAGGCTACCATCGATGACGCTCTGATTGCTTTGCAACCTGGCCATATTGGAGTGCAATGGAGTGTAATTGATGTTGCCGTAATGAGCACAGCTCAAGGTGCACACATCACTGGCACGTATGACGTCTGTGGTCATCAGAAAGGGATAACCTTCTTCTTTAACTACAACAAACACACACACACACACAAAGTGAGAGAGAGAGAGAGATGCAATCTGTCCTGGCCTGGGTCTATTGCGTGGACATGCGGCGCCCCAGAGCGACGCGATGGTAGCATGGTGAGTCGTCCTATTGTATGGTGATTCGGAAACTTCTATAAAGATAGTATCTGGAAAGAGCTGAGGCTTTTCATGCATTGTGGCCGACCAGGGGAAAAAAGGGTGAGTACGGGAAGTCTAATTGTATACTACTGGCTTTGAAGGAATAGTTTGCCAGTCTCTGGCTATGAAAGAATAGTCTGCCAGTCTCTGGCTATGGAAGAATAGTCTGCCAGTCTCGTGTCAGCGTCAACAACTCCTTCTTTTAGATCTTGGACTGACGCACAGAGTAGGTAGCGCCTTGCGACTGCTTGAGGTATTCGCCAGCACCGTGCTTCTTCAGGGAGTTCAACGGATGATACCCAGCGACGTGTCCCATGAATGGAGGAATGACGCTGTATCCAAGAAGTCCCTTCACGCGCGGGCTCATGCCCAAGACATGTTCAGGGTCATTTGACAGAACAAATTGTTCTTGCTGGCGAAGGTAAGGTTGACAATACTGGTTGGACAAACCCAGGCGGGGAGCATCACTGTTATTGGCACCACCAGCGTGCCAGAGGGTGCCAACAAAGAGTACCACGCTACCGGGCTTCATGACAGCTTTGACAATACGAGCATCGTGTACAGTGTTGTCCATGTTCTTGCCCTCGTTTTCGGGATTTTCACTGCCATGTCGGAAGTCAACAGCGTTCACGGCGACGCCAGGGGGCATTTGGCTGCCCCATCGGTGGCTGCCGGGGTAGACGACAGTGGCACCGTTGTTCTCAGTAAACTCATCAATGGCCCATACAGTAGCAATGGACATAGGCGGGCGAGGACGGTTCAGGGGGTAGAAACCGTCGTCAAAGTGTAAGGGTTGCTGCTTCTCTCCTGGCATGATTTGAATGGCCAGACTGGCACTCAGAAGGTAGCCGGGGTCCATGAAGCCATCGAAGACACCCAGGACCTTGGGATGCTCGGCAATATCTTCCAAAATCTTGCCCTGACCGACGCAGTTGTAGATGCGCTTGGTCGCATGTCCCTCAAAAGTGTTGCGACCCCCCTCCAGAGCGTTCAGGCGGGGATCGACTGCGCTGCGTACTGCGTGAATCTGATCAGGAGTCAAGGCATCCTCAATGATAACATAACCATCCTCGAAGAGTTTCTTGGCATTGCGAGTATTTTCCTCGCCCTTAATACGGTCCCATGCCACGTAATCCAGGTGGCTCACACTGACCGTGGCATGTTCCTTCTTGCCTTTTTCGTAAAGAGACGACATCTTGTTGCAGTATGAATTCTAACTCTCGTCCCAGAAACGCTCGGGTTCTTCTGCAGATCAGCTAGGAAATATTTGCCGGGCCTCATATGTAATGTTTCTCATTATGACCTTAAATACGTGGTCCAACGAGAACAGAAGGAGGGGCATGAATTAGGTTGTTTGGACGGACAATATTTGTGCGATCACGGGAGTACAGTTGGCCCTTGCTCCCAATCGCCATTTCTAGACAGACTCGCTCGTGTACAACAGGAATAAGAGGGTTTGGTGCACAAGTCCGATTCATCTCTAAGAAGTCGGAAGGTATGGTTAAATGAGAATAAAATGTTTGGGTGCCACCCCATTGTCTTGGTGCGGTGGTACGTATTCGTGTGGACAAAACAAAGCCCCTTCTCCGGGGTGGGGATTTAGAGAGATCTTACAGGACTCCACCACACTAGGTTCACTCCTTACTTTCCAGTCTAACCTAAGACGATCAAGTGCGGGTCTGGGTGAGGTGGCTAGGCATCAGTCCAAGATATTGCAACAAGATTGGCTCACTGATGCTGTGAATTTTGTGACGCGGCGACTGGGGACCGCGCCCTCCCCGGTCTTCCTTCCTTCGCTGGCCATAGTAAATGTATTGCCTGCGGGGGCGAGGCTACGGAAGTGATCGTGCTGGCAAGAATTTAGCAATCTGTGGAATGAGAGAGATCCCAGGGTGAAAACTTCAAAAATAACATCCAGTGAGTTGTCGCAGTTCTATGTTGGGATACAGGCGGCTTGTCGCACGCCAATTTCCATGCGAAAATAAATGAAGGACACACCGGAAATGGAATCATACATGCGCAAGATTTGAGCGACTCTTTTGGCTCTAGTTGCTGAGGATCGCAGGGATGTATCAGCGCGCTCCGTCCGTCGTTTAGGCGCCCTGCGCATGCAAGAACAGTTGATCTCATGGAAGAACCAAGTAGATAATGTTCCGCATATTTTGTGACCTCCAACATATTTGTATCTATTTTGGTAGGCTGTCCGCCTCTTCCTCACAATATTTTGGTCCTGCGGTCTGGATCAGGGCTCTCATAGTGAATCTACCGGGCGTTCAGTGCCCTACTAAAAATAGTACGACGCAGCATATCAACATCCCGCAGCCCTCGCCTTCCTTCCTAGGTCCCCTGCAAAGTTGCAAAACAGACACGGTGGTGAACCCATGGGCTAACTACCGACCCACGGTGGAATATCTTTGGAATTCTAACTATTTTTAGGGTCCACTGCAAGTTGAGATTTTCAGAGCAACCGATCTTCGCTCTTTAAATGTGCCGGCGACCTTCAAATGCGCAGGACCGCTTGGACTGGGGTTCGTGTTGCTACTGTGGGTCATCGTAGCATTCTCCTTCGATCTGCTGCTGTCTCGGAGACATCTCCTCCCAATTCTCGCGCTTGCCATCACGCGTCCTCCTCCTAAACCCTTACATTCTTTCAGGTTTCTGTTGCCTTGGCTTAAAGATGACCGAGGGAACATTTGCTGGGCAGCATGCTCCACCGCTAGTTCGGCCCTCGATTTGTATCCCCGAAGTGGATCTTGTCATCTCGCGCCAGTTCCCATCCGCCGACGATCCCGCCCATACCGGAAGGACACAACCGTGCAGAGAGCGCCAAAATGTCCAAGATGTTAGAGTAGAAGCATAGTCATACTAATGGGACCAGGACAGGAGAAGTACGCAAACTGTGAAACAGCTGTCCTGCGCCATGGGGCAAAGAGGCGGGTTTCTTGATTTCTCCTTCCCTTTTGGTTTCTGACCGGGAAATAGCCGCATCCTGGGTGTGCCGAAGCGAGAGCCCAACCAATTTAACGATTGTGCTCATGATCCATCGGGGGTGTCAAGAGCTAGTTGAGAAATATATTAGGGTTTCATTCATATATGAAATTTGGATTGGGAGGGGGGGGGGAAGGCCAAGCACAACACCGGACAGTAGCTGTGGATACACTATGCATAGCCGGTCAATTCGATTCCACCGTCCATTTCTTGGCGCTCGTGGATGCAGCTCCCTTTACACCAGCCTTGAGGACCTTGCCCGGTCGTAGTACGCGGCAATTGTTGAAGGTGCGAATGGCATTGATGCCGACCTCAAGGCCATCGGCGGTGGCCTTGCCCGCGTCCTCACCATACGCGTGTGTGACATAGTCGGATGTGTGGTCCCGGGCCTGGTTTGCCAAACCGTAAAATCCTTCCACCAGCGCATCGTAGACGGTGAGGGCCGTCTCTGCCAGGGTCTTGGCGCCCTGCTTCATGGAGTCCTTGCGCTCTTGACTTATTGACCCAGAGATCGAATCGTAGTGCTTCTTGGAAGTGGAATTGTTCTGGATTTTGCTGTGGACCCATTTGCCGGCCGCCATGGTCGCGTTCACCGCACCACGGATAAACTGATCCGCGACATGGCCCGTCACTGTGGCCGCAGTCGCAGAGTAGAATACACCCTTGGTCAGCCAGGACTGCACGTACCCGGGAACCTCGACCGCCTCCCTCTGCTTTGGTGTCGACCCGTCGCTCGCCTCCACATCAACACCACTGTCATTCGTGGCAACTGATCCACGCGGAACCGCAGCTGCCTTCTTGTCTTTTTCGTATTCTACGCGCTTGGCCATGGCCCTTTCTGCCTTGGTGGTGCCTTTCTCGATGTATTTCACAGCCAGCTGGCCACCGACTGTGACGTGAGCTCCCGCCACCGTCAGATAGCGCACCGCCCAATCATCGCTGTCCTCGCTTTGACTCTGGTTCGCTGTTGTTTTATCCGTGGGTTCTGCATACTGCGATCCGAGGCGATGCTCTGAGGGCCGGGGAAAGTTACAGCGATTGGCGTGTTCGACCATCATGAGTTCAAACATGGCAACAGACTCTTTCCACACTGGATGGTCCTCCGGCACGGGTGGGGGAATGAAATCCAATTCGAAGAAGTACTTGGCATTTCGAGAGATTTGGAACGCAAAGGTCGTGTCGCTCATTTTGAGACAGTTGCAGATCTCCAGGGGCAGTTCCAAGTCCGAACTGCGGAGTACGAATCCTTCAACCTCAACGATTTTGTCGCTGTCGGTGCTGATCTCTGACCCGTTCTGTACTTTGGGAAGGTCTTTGTAGGCCATGTAAATTTCTGCTACTCCCCTACCCACGGGGTCCACACACTTTCCCTTCGGTCCCGCATGCACTCGTGAAGCCTCGACTTCACCTTTAACACGGTGCACAAGTTTAAACTTGATGCCATTCTCCTCTACGGCTTGGTGCAACTTCTGGCGATTCTCTTTGGACATGGGATCCAGAGAAGGATCGTAGACATCGGCTTTCTTTGTATCTTCATCCTTGACCTTTGACTCCGTAATGTGATCCGGGTTAGGATCGATTTGCTTCCCTTCCTTCCTATCAGATCCAGAGCCCTGGAACCTTTTAACTGTGTCATTGGTAACCTTCTTCAGGCTGTCCATCATATTCGACATGGTTGCCGTTTTCAATGTATCCGCTATTCTCTTCTAATATCCTGTACCACACTACACCATATGGACCTCGTGTCAAGTACAAGAGCAGAAGATCCAGTGCTCAGTGTCAAGTACCTTGCTTCCAAGACCTCAAACGAGCTCCATGAGCAGCCGGTTCATCGTGTGAATGCAACGCTTTGCTTCTGCGTTGGTTTCTTCACTCTTGCAGGAACCAACCGTGCAGATGTGCACATTCGGTGTCTCACACATATTTTTCACTCTGGTGTCTTTCATAGAGACTCGGAGTCCGTCACCCGACCCGAGTCCACAGTGTTGTGTGGGTGTACCCAGTCACTCGGCGGCGGGCGGGTGATGGCTACATTGATGGTAGCCAGTAAAATTTGACGGTAGCTTAGGGAACACGGGTCCATTCTTCACTCTTTTGACTCGGCAGCATCGTCATCCCGGTCGATGGAATGTCGATCCGGTATAGTTGAACACGCCCGGGACGTGTGCACAGAGAACTGTCGCCTAACCATGGGAATCCAATTTCTCATTTTCTTTAGGCTGCCCAAACGCAGCTGCTGATACGCTTGGCTGCCCCTGCCCCAAATGGCCAGTGGGCAAAGTGGCTGTCTTACTGTGAGAGAGCGAAGCGTCCGCCGGTGGTGTGTGCCGAATATTAGGGTCTGAAAACGGCCGCCTCTTCGAAAGACCACCTACCCTGCGGCGCCCGTTTGGTTTTCCAGCCTGAAAAAATATTCTTCGCTTCTTCTCCCTTCCTTTCATCGCTTTTTTTTTCTCTCGCATTCTGGAAAGTACTCCCAAAGGCCCCCGGGGTGCCCCGCAACCGAAGCCAATTCCCTTACTGAACGAACTGAAAAAAATATTTTGTTGTGGACGAAAGGGTGGCTGCGTATTGCTCCTGCTCCCTCCCGGCCCCACCCCCCCCGGGGGGGGGGAGGGTATTTTTTGCCGGCTCGCAGAGAGACTCCCGTTGCGTACGCGCCGTGGAAGCAGAGCCCCTCGTCGCCGAAGGGGGGGGGGGGGCAGGCAGGCTTGAGAGGCCACTTGGGGGGGGATAGCCGAGGCGCAGAAGGGATCGGGCAGGGGGGGGTCCGAACGGGCACCGCAAACTTTACTTACCCCACCCAACCCAACCCAGGATATTTGATATACCTTTATTAGCATCTTCAAAAACAGTGATTTCATCCGAATTCAAATATATTCTTTGATTCGAAGCAGCTAAATATAGGCAAACAAGAATGTAAACTATTGAAAACTTGAAATATTGTTGTTGCAGACGAGGGACACCCACAGGCTGTTTTGCTTGGCTTTGGGCCCAAAGGCTTTCAATTGGTTGGGGGGGAGGGAGGGGTTGGAGGGGAGAGCGGGCGGTGTTTTGGTTGTCCCCTTATACACCGCCAGTGAATCGGGGTCGGCCAAGGGTGAAAATTAGTTGGGAAGGAGGTACGGGGCTGGGGGGGGGACCGCTGGTCAAAGTGTGAGGTTTCCCATTGTTTTGCCTTTTGTTCGCTCTGTTACCTCTTGGGTGCCTTACTTTGCAACGGGGGTTGAGCAAAACGGAGGACCCGCGGGAGGGGGCAGGGGGGATGGGGGTGAGTGTGCGTAACAAAAGAAAAGGAAGTAGGGTTTAAACCAAGGGCTTCCCGCGGGTTGACTGCGTTAGGATAGGATACACACACGCACACACCAGGGTCGTGGAGAGGGGAGAGAATCCTGGGCGAAATAGATGTAGTGCAACTGGCTCGGGTCACAATAGGCAAAGCCTGGAGAAAAAGCCAATAACAATAGGCCACAGTAAATTCGTGGGTTTCAGCCAATGGCAGCTCCCACTCTCCGTACGCCTGACAAGTGAGGAAAGAGGGGGAGGGGGCCGGCCCCCCTCCCCGGGCCCTGGGACGCGGGATTCGTGTAAGAGAAAAACAAAAACACACAAATCGCAAACAATGTGGAGTCAATGACATCTGCTGCACAGATGATGTCTGTTGCATCATGGTCCTCAGAAATGAGACTTGATGTTGTATTTATGATCGTTTCGTCGCGTAACAGACTAAGCGACCATGAGTCAATGAGTGGCATTGGGAGTCCTACACCACCGGGGAGCAGATTATCGTGATCCTGGGCAAGACCTCATACTCCGGTTTTTGGCTTTAAGGATTGAATTCTGTAGGATAAACAGTCTTTCCATTGGGGAAGCAAGCAAAGTATTACTGCGGCAGGCCATAGTAATATAGATCAACTCCCAGTAGCAATAGAACCATGTCGAACACATTGAAACCATACCTCGCTGCTGTGCGCACCACTCTCGACGCAGCAATGTGCCTTCGAAACTTTGGATCACAGGTTGTCGAGCGATACAACCAACCTGAGGTTGAGGTAAAGCGCAGCCCAGAATTGTTGCTGCGTCCGGTGATTGTCAGCCGTAATGACAAGGAGCGGGTGCTGATTGAGGGGTCCATCAATTCTGTGCGGTTGAGCATTGCCGTAAAGCAGGCAGACGACATTGAAAAGATTTTGTGCTCCAAGTTCATGCGCTTTCTGATGCAACGCGCCGAAGCCTTTAACATTCTTCGGCGGAAGGCTGTCGATGGGTACGACATCTCCTTCCTCATTACAAATGTACACACAGAGTCGATGTACAAGAACAAACTGGTCGATTTCATCATTTACTTTATGGAGGAAGTTGACCGGGAGATTAACGAAATGAAACTTACTCTGAATGCCCGTGCCCGCATCAGTGCTGAGGAGTTCCTGAAGGCATTCGGCAACTGAGTAACAGAACCCGTTTTTCGAGGGATCTCGACATAGCAAGAAGAGGAGCACGTCACTTCACCACGGCATCTGGACTGGAACACTACAAGGTCTTTCCAGAGACAACATTCGCAGTCCAGACGGTGGCCACCACGGTCACCCCCCCCCAAAAAAAAACAACAAAAAATGAAAAAGACATCCGCATGTTTAGGTTTACAGCAATGAACTGGTAATCTGGTGAATGTGTACATTGGCCGTGCTCACCAGGTGCGGTCTATACAAGAAATGCTTTACGATAAAATGTTTATGCATGAGCCATTATGGAAGGATGATTTGAGTATGAAATTATGTTGATGATGTTGGAATGCACGCTGGTCATTCGCCTTCGATGTGGAAACTAGGGTATGTGTGGCCTTGTCTATAGGTAGTAGATACCTTGTCTATAGGTAGTAGATACGACTCTGAATCAAGAGCGCAGACGCGGCCACCATCATATTCGACGCCATGACCGAAAACAGGACGGTCCAGAGCCCGACGTTGACAAAGGTGGTGCGGAAGATAACCACCCACTCAGCATAGGTGCCCGGATAGAACCTCCTGATGTACAACAAACCCAGGTATCCGGTCACGGTCATGAACGGAATCATAACCGCGGCAAAGATCAGAGAGTTCCTGACCTGCTCGTCAGTGTACACGTCAAAGTTGTCAACGTCTGTCTTAAGGTTGACTTCGGCGAGGATTGCCGATTGTTCGTCAACATTGTCCTCCTGCACAAACGGAAACAGAATCTCATTGTCACCGTAGCGGAGAGACAGAGAAATGACAATGTAAAACACAAAGGCTGAGATCTGACTGAGAATCTTGAGCATGTAGAAACGTGCCTGCCGCCGACGGTAGCCAGGGATCTGGTAGCTGTGGCCAGAGTCTGTGGGATCATTGTCCATGGTAACCACTTTGACGCTGGTGTCAAACATTTTCTCACCATGGCCCCACGCAATGCACAGACGCTTCAGCCAGACGCGGATGTGGAACCAGAACTCAGTAAGGAAGAACAGGTAGGCCATTTGCTCCAGGGCGCGCAGGGCGGCGAGCAGGAAGAACGTACCCGTAGGGTCTTCCACAACGGGAAAGACGAGAACCTGGAACACATCCTCAACGCTTTCGAGCCAGAAACCGGAGATAATCATTTGCACTTCAATGGGCAAGGGATCACCCAGGGCCAGCAAGATGGCCTTGAAGATGAACAGCACAAAGACTAGGACAATAGACAGGAACCGCTGACCGGTGGCGTCCAGCTCCCGAAACACGAATATATACCCGTACATGACAAAGACGAAGATCGTGACAGTCAAAATGTTGATGCAGAACCAAAGGTGCATTCGCTTGAAGTAGTTCTCGTTACAGACCCAGGTGAAGTGCCTGCAGAAGTAAAGGCAAAAGAGGGTAGTTGTCGGGATTAGGATCATTGACAGTCCACCCTGCAGTGTTATCGACTGGTTGCGGTTGGACATGATGGGCAGCAAAACCACCACCTGCACTGCCGCGTTCACAAACAGAATCCAGACCCATTCCCGGAAAGGCCGCCACGGAGTGCGTGGATCAAGGGTGCCGATGAACACCACAATGAGTCCGTATGACAGTACAATGGAAATCAAGGGATTCAGGACCAGCAGGTAGATTAGGTGATCGTTCAGTGACTCACTTACCGGTTCGCCGATGTCAACACCGCCGTAAAACAAAGCAACTAAACCCCCGGGAATCAGGGACATAAACAAGACAAAGAACACCGGACCCAGCCGGTGGTGGCTCAGATGCACCAAGAAGCGCTCCATGGCCTGTACAATTACTGCGTGGCAGTGAGAGCGGGCGGGAGGCATCTCTTCCGTGTCTGTGACTTTGATCATCGGTGTGTCAGTTTCACGGCGGGTCGGTGAGTCCTGGCTCGGAGTACCCAATGTGTTCTGGCCGTCCTCAGCAATGGACAATTGGCTAAGCGGTGTGATGTTCTGGCTTGGTTCGCTACTGTTGCTTGCCCTGGGAGATCCATTCTTTAATGCCGTGCCTTCCTCGCTCTTAGGCTGTCCCGACACGCTCGACCTTTGACTCCTGTGAAAGACGGAGTGGGCCAACTGCGAGAGAGTCCGCGGTGTCCTACGTTTTGACATGAGCGTGTACTTGACCACCGCGGGACATACGTACGTGGGGTCGCCCAGGGCTGGGCATTCGGGACAGCAGGCGGACACAGCCCGCCCGCTGCAGACTGCGGACACGGCACCGCCACCGGTTAGCAGGATTGCCAACTGCTCCTTGCTATAGACAGAGAACAGATCTCCCGGTTCCCCATTGGGTCCCGCAGGTACTGTTAGCACCATGTCTTTGTCCACATTGCCACACTGCAGGGTCTGGCCCGGGGTCTGGCTCGGAGTCTGGCCCGGAGTATGCTCGAGCGGTGCTCTCTCGTCATGTTCTGAAGTTGCTGCAGTTATTTCGATCACTGTCCCCGGGGACCGCTCGTTGAGGTCAGTCATTTCAGCTTCGTCTATGTCGTCGGCGACAGCTAGATTAATGCTCGCCAGCGTAGTTGTCGGGGCCATGGGAGGATGGTCTCCTCTATGGGAGTCGTCCCAGTGCTCGTCAGACATCTTTGCCGTTGCTAACTTTTGCGTTCTAAGTGTAAGTACTCGAGAAAACTGGCGAAGTGGGAGGAATTAATATATGACAACCCTCTGCAGAATTCCTATCCGGTCTCGTTTCTAGTAGTTGAACAGAGCATGCCACAGCTCCTACTCTTTCCTTTCTCACATTGAAGATCTCAGTCGATCATCATTACTTTTACGGATCCGGAGCCATCTGAAATAACTTGCGACGTATGCACTACTTGGGACCCATGCCAAATCTCTTGTGCCATGGGGACACCAAAAGGTAGGAGCCAACAGGGAGACCAAAACACAATTCTCTGATACGCACGGACCAATCCTTCTTAGTTTCTATTTTATTTTGGGACCATTACGTTTTCTTTTTTTGCCCAAAAGGACCTCGTATCCTTCACCAATGCCCCATGACGGCGCGCACACCCCCCGAGTGTGCCTGTGGCCCAAAGTCTCGTCCGACGGGTGCCATTTCCCCCCACCCCCCCCACCCAAAGTGCGACCAAAAGGCTGCGGTTCGATCCGCTTAGTTTGATGATACGCCCCACGCACGGAACCGAAGACACGAGACCCAAAAGAAAAAAGAACCGATGGCATCGGGGAAACACTCGCAGAGATCGGGGTCGCACCCCTTCACTATAGAAAACATAAGGGAAACCTCTCGAGGAAAATCCACAAGCGCCTTTGCCATTATTTTTTTTCCATCTCCCCCTCTCTCGCTCTTCTCGCTCTTCTCTCTCCTTCCCATCTTTTCCTTGTTTCCTTTCTTCCTCCTTCCACCAGACGAAAGCACACACACAAAGCGCAGCAGGAGAAAACCTCTTTGTCTTCTTTCTCTTTTTTCCTTTTGGCGATTTTCTTATCCTTTGTTCAGGTTTTCGCCTGTTCTATTTTTTTTACTCCCCCCGGGGGGGGGGTGGGGGCACCCAAAGAAAATCGATCGATTGCATTTTAGCC
>PDIP01000133.1:0-11025 GCA_002811645.1 Corallochytrium limacisporum
CCCAAGCGACGGCAGAGCTAAATCAAAAAGAGTAGATTTGATACAATATTCTCAGACAGAGGGTGGTAACCAGAGGATAGTCAAGACTCGATGGTAAACCGTTCGAATTTTGTACTGAAAGTTGACCGGAAAAATTAGTCCAGTAGTCGTTATTCGCTTGAGTAAATTCCCCGAAGGTGCAAACAATTTCGTTGATTACATACTTCTGGTATTGAACTGTACTCGAAGTGGCCAAGGTGATGTTACTGTTACTACCGTTGGCCACAGTCACCGTTGGCGACGCACCCCCAACCGCCGTGGCCAATGCTGTTCCCGCAAGAGCCAGAGACAGCATCATTGTATCAGTGCTACGGACCATGTTTTATTTATAAACGATCTCTGCTACGTTCTTCCAGAATGTTTTGAACCTCTGCTTTGGTGTGATGCAAACGAAATGCCAGCGATCTTATTTTATACCTGATCAAGAGATCTCACACTGCTGGCTTTCCGCGCACTGCTTTACATCGAAGGATATGAATTGAATCCCCAAGAGTGAGTCACCTAAGGATTATGAGTGTGACTTCCGCGCAGACCGGTGTTTGTCGCTATCTTCCTCTTCCCCCGAGACCCTCAGATTCACACAGAAATTATACGGCTTTCCCCCCCCCCCCCGCTTCGACTCACGTCACCATCTTCCCCTTCCCTCATACTCTTAGGCTCACTCAGACATTGCACACACACCCCCCTTGGGGAACTGGGCCGATCCCTTCAGATGGAAGTTTGTTTTTTTTCCTTTTTTTCTCGATTGATCACGAGGAAGGTATTTCTGTGCAGTGATGTATACCACCGTACGCCTTACACAAAATATACTCTGAAAAATGTGGAGAAGTAAACTCTCGCGCTCTTACCAACAGTTCGATGGAAAATCAGTCAGTAAACCCTCTGTGCCAACTGGGCAGCTGAACACACACTTTGACTCCAAATTCTTTGACTCTGGGAACTCAGGCTTTTTCAGAGGTACGACAGTACGACCACCGTGCGCACGCTTCAGTCCCATCAGTCATTGAAATACCCAAATGAATAGCATTTGCGGCACATCGTGTTTGATCTTGGTGATACGGTGCACTTGTACAATGAGGCAGGCAAGCCGGTGCCAAAGAGCCTGCACAATTCTGTGTGTCGCCAGCTACAGCCAGAGTTTTCATAGTGAACCGGCTCAGCGCAACACATATACTCCATTCACCAAACCAAGCGCGCGAGATACAGGGCACAGGCTTACCAATACGTTGGTACTCAGTAACCGAGATGTTTCGGTTTGTTCGAGCAGTTTTTTTTCAAGATCCACTCCCAGGGGAACGGTGGGTGGTGGGGTCCTTAGGTGCAGACTTGCCAGTGGGAGTGCAGATTGTGTTTGACAATATGGACACAATTGCGAAGACACGCATCCCTCGTGTGAATATAGGACACATCTTTCGCTAAGGCGCCACAAGTCAGCCATAGATTGAGTACATCAATTCTAATTTATATTGGGCAGAACGTCCTCTGTGATCCAGGCCAGTCTGCACGATTTTGAAACGCGAACGAAGCCGGCAATCAAGACATAGTCAACTAAGAGTTTGTCCATCTCAATTCTCACATGCGGGGCACACCATGCTTCTAGGGAAACTTATCACCGCCGCGCATAGAAGCTATCATTGAGTGTAGTGTTGGGTGCGCGAATACCAAACTTCGGTCGTTAGTTTCCCGCAACACGGGTGCTGCATTCCGTATCATATGGCCACGAAAAGCATACGGTACTACAAACGATCTCGGAAAGAAGTTACGAACAAACTCTTCCAAACAAAATGACCCTTAAAATTTCTGATCTTCTTGCTTTTGGCACTTCAGGAAACCTTGGCAGCGGCAATCTATGAAGGTGCTATGACGGACAGCAAACCTCCACAGCTCTATCATGTCAAGGCAATCGCTTGCGATTTCGCCAGGATTGCTGCTGCTTCAACGACCAATCACTCTCTGCTTGAAGGAAATCTACATATGAAACATGCCGAGACTTGGGCAAATGTTACCTATCCCATGTCCCCTCAACTGATCACGCCGAACGGCTTCCCATATACCAACCCCGATCAGAGCAACAAATGGACCACTCCTGGGATGTACATCGTGACCCCTGCAGATTCAGAGGGACCCTTGCTGTACTACAACATTTTATGCCTCGCTTGCAATAGATCGTCTGTCGGCGAGGGTATCGGTTTCACGGCACTGGGTTCAGTCCAACATCCGCGAGAGTCTCTACTGCATACATTCTGATCAAACGATATTTAGTTGGTAGTGTGGAAGGGGGGAACAACTCTGCTTTCATACAGGCTGCGATTTCAAAGTGGAACCCCGCTGCTGGGTTAGTCTATTCGCCCAAGACGGGCAGTCGCATCATCCGCCCCAAAATTGAATCGCTCACAACCAAGTAACAACGGTTTTCCCAAGCGTAGTGGTACACAGACACACTACTACAAAATGCCAAATCTTGTCTACCTCAAGAGAGTATGTAGTATGTGGCTGACGATTTCTCGAAATGGGTTGTCCATTGTACCTCCATAATTTGTAACCCGGCCGGGCACCCAGGTTTCGCGGGGCATTTACCAACCCACGGGTCTCAGATCAAGCTGTCTTAGTGGACGTGCAAATGAATGTTTGGACTTTTGTCCCACAAGGGCGGCAAAGGCCTTTTACCCCAATAGTCTTTACCTCGCGTGCAGTTGGACAAACGAGCCCGTGGAGGGGTTTTTGTGGTCAATGCCAGGAATGTTTGGATTCGACCATTAGAGGACGTACAATGAATACTTGGGCTTTGTCCCACAAGGGCGGCAATTGTCTTTACCCCAATGGTCTTTACTTTGAGTACTATTGGACAAACGAAGGGGGTTTGTGGTCAAACCCGAGAGTCCAAACATCGGTAGAGGTTGCGATCTTAGTGGACGTACAATGAATATTTGGGCTTTGTCCCACAAGGGCAGCAACAGCCTTTAACCCCAATAGTCTTTTACCTCGAGTACAGTTGGACAAACGAGCCCGTGGAGGGATTTTTGTGGTCAATCCCAGGAGCCCAAACAAGAGGGGCGGGGGGAAGGTTTCGATCTTAGTGGACGTTACCTGAATATTTTGACTATGTCCCACAAGGGCGGCGATAGTCTTTACCTCGAGTACAGTTGGACAAACGAGCCCGTGGAGGGGTTTTGTGGCCAAGGGTCCAAACACTGGGAAAACTGAACTTTCCATGATTAGCGTTGGTCCAACGGTACCAGTGGTACACAAAATGAGTAACTTGCTAAGAATACTCCGCAAAAAGGGCGGTCGGGTCAGCCCCCCCCTCCCCCCGGGGGGGACGGGCCGGGGCGGAAAAAAAAGAAGAAAGGAAAAATACACACCAAACAAGGAGAGAGGGAAAAAAAATAAGGAGGAAATCCCAGCTCCCATAGTACGGCAATGTTTCCCCGTCGGCAGCCAGTCAAATTAGTACGTATCGGAAACACTGGGGAATGAAAATCCCCCGGTACACTGATAATGCCCAGCCAAAGCACTGCCCGTTTTCCGAGAAACCTCGGCAAACCCAGATAAGCGACTGAATGGAATGCTGGTTAGGGAACACTCTGCAAGCCAAATGGTCTCGGTATCGCGGGGGAGAGTATGAGGAAATGAACCAATGGAGAGATGCAGGGCAACCGGGAACCGGGAACCGGTGCCAGGGGCACCGCGAAGGGCTGAATTAATGCTGTCGAATACGGTTGACCCGGACACGCGATCGCGTGCCGGCCAGTCCAAGTGGAGGACATGCTCGACAAGGCAAACGACGAGCCAACACCTCCCAGATTTGTGCGGGTCGGAGAGAAAAATGCACACAAACACCTTTTCCATCGCGGATGCGGGTTGGGGCCTTCATCGTTCTACATTTCATCGATGCGATGCCCAAAAGTTTCATTCCAGTCCAATTTCCCGTATGCCCCAATCTGGAATATGTCACATAGATAGGTTCCTTCAATACTGTCAAGCTTTTTTCATTCTTCAAAGAAATGAGTGGCACAGTTCGGAGCTGTGCAGTAGAGAGCTATAGGGGTTTGTGACATGGCAAGAGGGGAAATTGTTTCCGTGTGCTGGATTGCGACTTGGGTTTATCATACCGGAATCCGAGGTAATGAGCTACGTCAGAAGCAGTCGGTCTGAGCTGTTCGAATCAAATCAAATGACAGGTGAAGTTCGGTCTGTCGCATTATGGGCTTTCAATCCCTTAGTGAGTAAAATTTCTTTGCGCAGAACCTCATTGTCCGCTCGGTAATAGTACCACCGTACTTAGCATGCGCACGCCAATGCTTTCCCCTCGCAGTTCCAGGACACTAAGGGGTTCCCCTCCCTCCCGGCTCCCCCTTTCCCCCTCGCCCCCAGCGCAATCCTTCTATTCTGCGCAATGTCGAGTCGGGACCTCTCTACTCGCAAGTTATGACGGTCAATTCCGTCGCCCACCTCCTGGATGTTCTGGATGTTTGCTATTGTATTCATGCCCTTGAAGCTGTAAAGCTCAGGCTTGCTTGTCTTTCCAGCTGCTCCCTTTCTGAGGTAGTATCTCATCTGAAGAACTGTACTTTGCTTGCGCACAACGGTTCCGATGTGCAAAGGGTTTCTGTGGACTCTACACACCACTGCGGTCTGTCCTGGGGTTACAAAAGGCAAACTGAAGGTTTCACAAAGAGTTGTGATGTATAGTTGCAACCTTGCAACTCTTGTGCCACGTTAACTTCGTCCGTAGGGCGCCTTTTCGGGAAATGCAGAGAAATGGAAGAGGTATTTAAGATCCCTGATCATCAACCAAAAGACGATTGCCAACTCATATCATCAACCATTCTCATTCGCTAAGAAAACTAAACAGCTAAGAAAACCAAGCACGGTTTAAAAGAAAGTCATTACCATGTCTCCCATTCCCGACCTTGCTACGACTACTCTTACTCCCGTTATGGACCAGATCTTCCCCCGCAGGAATGATTGGGGCACCTACATCAAGATTGTCAACTTCACTCACCAGAACTGGACCCTTCATACTGATGATACAGGAATGTTCATGCCGAATAGCTTCTCTGACCCCGATGACACGTTTCAGCTTAACTCTATCAACTACGCATGGCTCACTGTTAAAAATGATCTGAAGCCGAAGGAGTGTCGCGGTAAAGAGAACTTTCTGTACATTAAAACCGAGGAAGACACCCCCGAGGACAAGTACTTGCTGAAGTACGACTGGGACCACTTCCACAAGGTTTGCGTTGCCTCCTTCACCCAGGCCTACCCTTACCACCCAGAATCATACGCGACCGTCTTCAGTGAAGTAGTCGTCGACAGGAGGAGAGACCACCAGCCCACCAAGCACACCACTGTTTCCGTCTGCACTCCAAGCACCTTTGCCAAGTATGGCAACACATGCCCTTACGTGGATAGCAAGGACATCGCGTTCTACTACGTCCCTGAAAGTGAGTAAGTCTACTTGCTGATTCGAACTGGTCATGTTCAGACGAGGGTATTACGGGTACTACAATGCTGACCTGTCTTGTCTGGCACTTCCGTGCATGGTAGAAGTTATATGCTTAGCTGAGTTGGAACGCCTATCAGGTTGGTTTGTGTTTAGCACCCATCCGGTGGTGGTCAACAGGTCCGTTAGCATATGACGCGAGCGTAACAGCTGGCGTCAACTGCTGAAGAATCAGGACCACCGTTTTACTGTTTGAATAGATCATATTTGTTTCGAAAACGCTTGGATTGCCAATTGGTGAGGAACTGAAATCTTAATTAAGCCTGATACAGAGCTTCTTCTCGTGCGCGTACGACATGCTGGGAGTTTGGACAGCAATGTCCTTGACTATGGCTGCGCCGCGTAGCCATTTGTCATCAGTAGCTTTGCTCCATACCCCATTCAATGTTCACCCTTCGTTCACGTGGTGGATCAAGAGAATACAGTACCTGCTCCAGCAGGCCACGCAGAATCCGACTCGGTCGGGACCCTTGGAGTGTTTTCCGCGAAATGGCAGGCTCACTCGACCAGGTGCGAAGTTGAACCATTTTTCTTTCACTAATTTTGGTAGTTTTCTGTTTTGCGGTGATACGGAGTCCGTAACGCAGCACCTTCCAGTCAGGCACAGGGACGCCACACTTGGCCCTAACATAATTCGTCTTCGTTTGGTCTAATTTTCTGCAGCAGAGGCTCATAATCGTGGAATCCTGCTTCATCCTTCCACAGAGCGTACAGTTAGGCGCCATTAGCAGGGTAGCGGGTCTTCATGGAGCTGTAAATACCCTGGAAAGTGGCATCGAAAAGGTTACGGTGACACGGCACCGTGACATCGCTCTGCAGCAGTCTTGTCGCGGGTTGCCTACTGGAAACGACAATCCCCCGCATACAAGAAAATTACCTACCAGCTGGTAAGTAGTGTCACTTTCCGAGAATTGTGCGGTGGAACATAGTGCCCCATCCCCCCCGGGGGGCCATTCTGGAGTTTCTCGAAGGGTAGTTAACTGCTACGCAAGTAGTGGCGCAGCTTCCCCAGCCGAGTAAATAATATCGTTTGCAATGGGTGTGGAATGAAGTACGGTGGTACATTTTCGTGAGCCGGCGCAAATTGCCACCGACTGTATGATACAGTAGGGATTGGCAGAAGCCGTGGTGTCTTGGTCTATGAACATCGAGTCGAGGACTAAGAATGGCCCAGATCTTCTTAAACCTGAATTTTTGTTTATTACTATGGGTATTTAGTCGCAGGCGTAGGTAACCCTCTCTTTCCTTTGGCTCTCTTTAAGGTCCAACCGATTCCCATCACAGGCCCGTCACGGCCGCAGTTTATCATTATCAGAAGGGGATGCGAGTATTCCAGTAGTACTCCAAGAAGCGTGGCATGTGGCTGCTCATAACCTTGCCAACCTGACCAATGCGTGACGAATGTACATCACGAAAGCCTGTGGCAAACACACTGAGGCAGTCTTCAACAGCCTTATCCACTGTGAGGATTTCGACACCCGTCCATGGCCTACTGAAGCCTTCCACAGTATCAGAAACCATATCGGTTTCTACGAGTGGCAAGTATATGTCGGATACCATCACATTGTCAACGCTGGCCTCTGCAGACACTGAGGAAGACAGAGTGCCCAGAGCGCTCTTACTGGCTGCGTAACATCCGAACCATTTGGCGCCGGTGTTTACGACCTCGGAATTAACGTTGATAATAGCACCAAACCTCTGCGCCCGCATAATGGGTACAATCTTTAGCATGAGGCTGGCGGGACCAAGGTAGTTAACCGCTACCACTCGAGAGAAGTCGTGCACTCGTTTCTCTTGATCAGCGAATGGGCGAAAGATGCTACGGCCTGCATTGTTGAAGAGCACGTGAATCGTGCCAAACTGCTCCATCGTCTGTTTGATGAGAGAGTCACAGTCCTCCTCCACGGTCACATCGCAACGCATCAAAAGCACACGATCTCGTCGGCTGCCATTGATCTGCAAAATCTCAGCCTTGAGAGTCTCCAGTTTCTCGACACTGCGTGCGCAGATAACAACCTTAGCTTTGGCACGTGCCAGAGCCAAAGCCAGCGCGCGGCCTATACCACAGCTCGCACCGGTAACGATACAGACGCGGTCACTGACGTACTGCGGGAGAGTGGCCAAGACATTACCATTAGGCACGGATGCAGACGCCCGGAAAGACGCCCACAGGGTTGGTGCCAACGAAGCCAGATCGACTGCGTTTACTTCCTGCGTGGCACCAATGGCATGGAGAATTCCTTTGGTGTGGGCGGATCGAACCTGTACCTCGCTCACGGGACCAGCATACATAACGCCAGCATCGCGGGGAATGCCGAAAATGCCGTTCAACAATCCTCGAGGATCACCCAGCTTGATCATTTGGTGAATCGGTTCAAAATGAGCTGCTTGGTTAACGCCCATTCTCAGCTCTAGCGCCGCGCTGTCTTCGTCGCTTGGCATGAACTTTGGACCCAGGCCATTTGCGTCAGCGACCAAATTGAGAAACTGAGAAATTTTCATCTCACAAGATCCGCTGATGTGAAATATTTGAGTGTCCAGGTTGCTCGTGTGACTGAGCAAGCTCATTTGCTCCACGGCATCCTCAACCATCATTGGATACATTTTGCCGTCAGCAAGCAACGGCAGCAGTCCGTTCGCGCCAAGCTGTTGTCGGTGATGATCCGCAAAGTGAAGAAGTCGCAAAGCGGACGTTGCCGGGTACAGTTGACCCTCTCGGTTGCAGAGGATCAGACCGAGACGATACACTCGATACCGAAGATCACAGGATTTTCTCAATGCGAGCAACATTTGCTCGGCCAAACAAGACTTGGCGCCAAGCCCAAGGCTGTAGTGAGTCTCTCGCTCCTCGAGATCCACATTGGTTTCTGTCAGCTTTTCGAAATGGTCGGTGGTCTCCAG
Organism: Corallochytrium limacisporum; assembly: GCA_002811645.1. Lineage (NCBI taxonomy): Eukaryota > Corallochytrium > Corallochytrium limacisporum. Next base: position 8,447 of record PDIP01000133.1, read on the forward strand.
TACACCTAACCCCTGCTGACCAACAGCAAGATGGAAAGTGCACTTCGCTTTGGCACAGGCCTTGGCGAGCATAGCAAGCGCATCCAGATCGGTTCGCTCTGTCACGAAATAGTAGACTGCGCAGCCAACTTGAAACTTCTGCGTCATTTTTCTCCTCATTTTGTTGTTACCTTTGCTCGGTGTGCCGATGTCTGTGATGATGCTGGTCGCCTCACCATTTTCTGTCAGGGTCTGGGCCAGAGCCTTGCTAAGAAAATCATCGGCTCCATCGTCGAGCACGACGTAGTTCATGGGATACTGAATCATGCTCACATGGGAAGAAAATTCTTCGTCTATGAAATTTGCAGACGCGTGCTGTGCGCCGCCTGCTTGCTTGTCGAAGTGAGTCCGCTGCACAAACTTGATGTACTCAACCTTCGCAGTCTCTTCAGGCATGCCACGCATTTTGGCCCAATAAGGCAGAATATGCTGGTCTATCATGTTCAGATCTTCGGCAGTCATATCATCCGGTACATCACCTTCTGTAGCCTGCTTGAACAGAGCAAAAGTATGCATGAAATGGAAACGGCCGTTACGCATGGCATGATACGAGATGCCATGTTCGGCAACTACCTCAGCAACTGCTTCAAATCGTTCTTGCAAGTTAACATCGGTTTCTCTTGGTTCTGCCTGAATGGTGCCGTCCGCCAGTGTGACTCCAGACCATGGTTCTTGGAAATTTAGCTCCTCAGTTTGTGCCAGGGTAGCCTCGGGGTTGTCGGGATCGGCCGACACTTTCTTTTGTTTGATATCATTAGATGTCTTTGTGCCAGTTTCCCCTAACATCATTTTGATGTGGTCAATGTAGGCCCGTTTCGCGGCCGCTTTGCTCATGTCACCCAGCTCTATCCAAGCGTCTCTCATCTTGCGGTCTCGGCCCTTGAGTTTGCTCAAGTCAGCATCGCAAGGGGCTGGACCTTCGGTGGCTTGCTTATAGAATGCATATGCTTTTAGCAATTTTGCCACTCCTCCCTTTTTGGCTGCGATCTTGGCGATCTTGGCGCCTGAGGTGGCGGCTTTTCCCTTCTTTACGTATTCATTAAACTCAGCCTCACTGGTTTCTCCAATTGAACCGGTGGAAGTGCTCCTCTGACCCGATGAAGAGGAGCTGCTCTTAGTGACACTCATTGCCGATCCGTCAAGACTGTTGCCTTCTGATGCACACTTTCTGACGGTTCGTTTTGGGCTTGCGTCCCCATTGGCCCCCCTAATCTTTAGCAGAGATCTTACTCTCCTCATGGCTTCAGGTTTGTCTTCGTGGATATGTTTGCTCCGTATCTAGGATGAAAGTCAACGTTAAGATGCTCCTGAACTTCGTGATCTCAAGTAAAATAGACATAAAATACCTTTATGAGTCATTACCGAACGTAACGTGCTACAACATGAACACAAACGTGAATGAATTAGTCGTCCCAGACACAGTCGTCCTGGCTTTCCCCCCTTTTCCCTGCCTCAGCCACCTACGCCGAACTCCTTCCTTTTGGGGGAGAGTTCCTTCTACTTGGGCAACTCAAGGTACGAAAGATGGAACAGTCCGAGCAAGGAGGGAGATTGGTCGTCCGTATGTTCTTAGGGCGCACGCCCATTAGATTAATGTCTGAGTCACGGAACATTAACTATTACCCCCGTACCAATTTTGTTTCGTCGCAAGAACGCGAAAACGTGCGATGTCTCGATATCGATAGCAGAATAGTGACACATCCTTCACATTCTCTCGTGATCGAAACACAGTCAAGACACGTATTACCAACCAAGTTGTGTACGCAAAATCCATTACACGGGGCACTAACCTCAATATCGTTTTGTGTTTTCCTCACCCTTGCTCCAATCAATGGTATACCCTGCGGCCGAATACGTGGCCAAGGAGTGGCGTCACAGATGGTTGAACGCTGAACGGGGAGGAAGAATTGGGGAGGTGCCTTACGGCCCGAGGAGGAAAGGGGCCCCCGGGGGGGGGGGGGGCCTACGATGTGCTGCGCCTGAGGATACTCCAGAAAGCGCTCGCTTTCGCGAGAAAGACGTTTTCTTCTACGACCCGGACAGATTCAGGTGGCCACGCCGCTTGGTTTTCTACTTCGGACTTGCCAGGTTTAGAATGGCGAACAAAATCGCGCTTAAAAAAAATATTTCCGCGGAGTACGGTACGCGGACTATCCAAGTACGAGACCTTACCTAACGTAAGGAGAACTTTGTGACGGTCGGACAGGAACAAGTGATTGCTGAAGAAAGATCGTCTTCTTGCCCCGAAAGTCTTACATCTCGGAATTCGCAATCTGGAACGTCTACACGCGTTACCATTAACTATGGGAGCGAGAACGTCGGGTTGGCTGCCTTCACTCTTGCAACATGCGATTACTTCATGGAAATCTTCAGGGTGCCCCCATTTTAGGATCAATGCTACCACCACCGTGCTACCATCAACAGGCAACCTCCAGTGCTACCAAAGTCGCCCCGGCAGATGGCAAGCCCTTGGTATTCCCTGCATGGGCACGGGCCGTGGGGCCCCTAAGTAGCTTCTCGCCCGGCCCCCCCCCCCCCCC
>PDIP01000133.1:11236-24058 GCA_002811645.1 Corallochytrium limacisporum
CCCCCCCCACCATTTAGTAGCTTCTGTCCTCCCGCCCCCGGGTTGCCTTTGGGGGGAGGGGGGGAACCCCTTCCGCCCACAACCCAACCCGCGGCCTGGGTGTCGTTGCCACAACACATTGCAGACGACTTGGATACAAGCTGGATTTGTCGTGGTAGCAATCTCAATCTGGAGACAAATTCAAAGACAAACATTGCTCTGCCACTAGTAAGTAGTAATTCAAATATATACTGTTTCTTGTATTTATGGATATGGATCATTGTCAGTGACGACAAGGGGGCCGACAAAGCAGGCGAGTTCAAAATGATCTGTCTCGTAATACTCGACATGTAATGGCTTGATAAATCGTTATTCACAAAATTGGAGACAATGGATAGCTCTACAAGAAATAGAACACTATTTTCTTTCAAGAAACTGAAGGTGTATGCTGGAAGTCGTCAGATTCTGCACGGTGTTTCTGGTCATGTTGGCGAAGGGGAACTCATGGCAATTATGGGCCCCAGTGGGGCGGGCAAGAGCACACTACTGAGTACTTTAGTAGGTGCAGCAAACGCAAATCTTGAATATTCGGGTACCATTGAGGCCATTTCTGGTAGAGACAAGCAAATTGTGTTAGACTACGAGAAAAGAACAGACAGATTGTTGGGAGCACGGAAACTACGAGACTGCGTTGGGTTCGTGCCTCAGGAAGATATCCTGGTCGGGTCATTGACGGTGGAAGAAACCATCCAATTCAGGGAATGGTTGTATAAGATTGAACCTTCTCAAGACGAGGTTAACAATTTGATCAACTCTGTGGGCCTCTCCCATGCCAAAGACACCATTATCGGTACCGTGTTAAGGAAAGGCGTCAGTGGAGGAGAGAAGCGCCGCGTTAGTGTGGCTGCAGAGATGGCAAGTTGTGCCAAGACCCTGATCTTGGACGAGCCTACTTCAGGTCTCGATGCTGCGACCTCATACAGTCTGCTTTTGGAGCTAAGAAGCCTGGCACAACAAAAAGGGCTGGCTGTAATCGTGACCATCCATCAGCCATCCTATGACCTTTTCAGACTCTTTGACAAGCTGTTGCTGCTCACCAGTGGACATGTGGCCTTCTGCGGGCCCCTTGACGAATGTGCGGAGTGGATGCATGATACTCTGGACATTACACCACCCAAAGGTATCACGCTGCCAGAGTTCTACCTTGATCTCGTTGATCCTACCCTGCGTCAGGAAAAAGATAGCACACAGAAGCAGACGGACCCCGACACCGAATACCTCGACATTGACAGTTTTCATGACCAGTATCCAACACCACGTACTGTTATTGACGCATTTAACCGAAGTCCTTACCGCGAGATCAACGATACAATCTCATTGTTGCAGCAGAGCGACGATGACAGTGACTACAGCGGGCGTGATAGCTTACCTACCACAAGCCTTAGTATCACCAGTGCAGGTTGTGAACCCGTATCATGGTTCCGTAGATTCCAAATCTTGCTATGGCGCCAAAGCGTACAGGCTACGAGAGATGTGGTTAAATTTGGGCTGGTGATTTGCGCGTACGTCGTGTTCCTCTTCATCGTTGGCCTGCTTTACCACAACGTCGAAGTTGCAATGTCACAAACGTTTGCCTACGACGGCTCCATTGCCTGGCCTGTCCTCCTCATATACGGCGCAATGCTTTTCCGTGCCCCAGAGATTCAGGAGCTGCGCATTCAAACCGATAGCGAGCGCCGTAAGGGATTGTATGGACCGCTGGCCTGGTTTCTACCATGGCTTGTGATCACCATTGTGCTAGTGGTTGTTATGGTCACAAGCGGCTTGGCGATTACGTTCTGGCTTTTGCCATCAAAAAATACTGCAAGCGGTTTCTTTGCGACTCTACTGGGCAACATCCTTGTTGGCATTTACAGCAGTGCCCTTGTGTTCTTCTGCAGCGGCCTAACGAGGAATGCATCATTTGCGCTGGTCTTTGCTGTAACCTTCCTGGTCTTCAGCGTGTCCATCAATAGCTTCCTGCATTTGCCCGTAAACACCAGTGAGGTCTGGCAACACATAGACAAGATTACGGTTCTGGGCCAGGCAATGCCTATGATTCGTCAGGTGTCGTTTTCAGAGCAACAATTTCTGTGCGACACGCAGATTCTCCCTGATCCCACGGCACCGCAAGGACAGACACAGTATCTCTGTCTCAGTGAATTTGGCGGTCATTTTCTGGAAGCCTTTGTCGGAGAGGACGGCCAGGTGTACGTGGAAGGTGATGAGGTTCTGAGCGTTCTGTATCTGGATGATTCAAGTGAAATAGGCCTCCAGACTGTCTACATATTGTTAATGTCAGCGGGACTGCTGCTTGGGGGGCTCGTTTTGAATGATTTGTTCTTGAGGAATCAGCTTCTTGAGGTTCTTCCGACCCTCAGCGGCTGCCGTCCGCGGAAGAGGTTGCCATCGCTGAAGAAACAGTCACAACAGTCAGAAACCAGACAGCTGACAGGTCTTGCCACCACGAACAATGACGACGTTACCGATATGCAAAGCGGTGACGTAGAGGCTAGTCAACCACCGGGATCGGTGAACGAACTGAAAGCATGGTCTGACGGGTGCCCGTCAAAAAATCTCGATGTGATCAACCCTCTGGAAGCGATTGAGGAGATCACTTGCATTGGTTGTAAATATTGCCAGGTCCCACGTCGTGAACTCGTTAGAGTTTCTGTGCTTGACTTCCCATTGAAGAACCACTTCCGGTTTGAGGACATCTCAGTCAGCGTGACGATAAAAACTAAGGATGGTCCGGAGGGCTCCCGAAAAAAGAAGCACGAGAAGAAGATCCTTAAGGCTGTTAGTGGAGAACTCTTCGCCGGAGAAGTCATGGCTATTCTTGGCGCGTCCGGTGCTGGCAAATCTACACTTTTCAATGTCCTGAGCGGTCGGAAGAACGGTGCCAGTTACCATAATATGGATGGCAGCATCTTGCTCAATGGTAGAGCTGTGTCGTCTGAGGATCTTGTGTACGTCGAGCAGTTCAACCTTTTCTATGACATCCTCACCATTGCGGAAACATTGGAGCAAACCTTTGCTCTTAACAAACTAAAAACAGACAAACTTCTGCGAGGTTTCTCTAGTGTCAAGGAGCTACTCATGGACCTGAAACTCCTGAACGCTCACAACCTACGGGTTGGTCGCGAGGCAAGTGGAGGTCAGCGTAAGAGGGTGGCCGTTGGCAAGTTCTTGAATCCGGGTCGGAAACCGGTCCTCTTCCTGGACGAGCCTACCACCGGCCTCGATTCCACAACGGCTTACCGGCTTACATCCTTCATCCAGCGGTTGGCTAAGGAGTACGGTCTTTGCGTGATCATGACTGTCCACCAACCTGGCTCACGTGTCATGGGAAATTTCGACCGGGTAGCTTTTCTGCGGAAGGGCGAAATGGAGTTCTGTGGCCAACTGGAGGATTTACCGACGTGGATGAAGGACAACGGGTTGCAACCGGCAGGGCACCAAAGTGATGAGGACTACATTTTGTCCGTGTTGGAGAACCCCGACCGCCAATTGATCCGTCAAGTGCACTTGATAAATCAACCACCCTCACCTGTGGCAAGCTCTCCTGCTGCTACTGGATGTTGTTGGTGGCTGCCCGACCGCCGGGCAGTGCTTATTCTGCTGAAACGACAGGTGATATCTGACTTCCGCGACCCCGGGGTCTTCATGGCGCGGTTTGTCTTCTTTGTAATGACGGCCATTCTCGTGGGTCTGGTTGACTTTGGCCATGGTAGTGATTCCGGTGCTCAAGGTATCAGCTCGTTTGTGTCCGTCAGTGCTATTTGGATGTTCCTGCTTGCTTTCTCCAATATTCTCAGTGTTCCGGCACAGAGCAAGTTGCGCCGCATCATCGGTAGCGAGATTCTCAACAATCTCTACACACCCCTGGAACTTTGGGTGGCGCGACTGGTATCTTCGGTGTTTCAGAACGTTTTGTTATCAGCTGTTTTTACGCTGATCGCTTTGCCTATGGTTGGCTATAACTGGGCAACGTATGGGGAGATTTTCCTCCTGTCACTGTTACATGCATGTGTTACCGCTGCCTTCGTAGACGCCTTCAGTGCCATTATCCCCTGGGATATCGTTGTCATGTTGGTAGGTGTCTTGTATGCCGGTTTGCTTGGTGCGGTCACTCCTTGGTGTCTGCCCACGGCCATCCTACCAGGTTGGTTGGTGTGGATCCAGTATGCATTGCCAAGCAGATACTTTGTTGAAGGGTTCCTCCTTGTTGTCAGTTCAGGGCGTACTTTCACCATGGCAATCCCCGGTGGGGGCGTCATGACCGTCTCGGACACCTATGTTCAGGAAGATATCTTCTCAGCACGTTCATTGACGGTACCAGAGAATATGCTAGTATTGTTTGGCATGTTTGTGGCCGGACAATTGATTGTTCTTGTTGCCGACACTCTCAAGATCCAACGCCAGAGGCTATAGAATGGAAAGACCAGTAGGGCATTTTTCCTATTAAATTACAATGTATACTAAGATTAGTTATGTCCCTATCGAGTACTCAGCAGTGTTCTTGCAATAAGATATTGTCTGCCCGCAAGATTGTGTTCGTAGTCCTGCTGTTTGTGTGATGAATGGCCGATCTCTTAGTAAATTCTCCTTGGGGCCCGACATACGCGCACTTACCCATCCCCAAGGCCCCCCCCCCGGGGGGGGCAAAGTGATCGCCTTTGATTCGTATTCATATTTGAGTCCCTTCCTGGAAAACGGCCCGGGCGGGGAGCCTACGAGGCAGGCCGTAAACGGCGATTTCGCTTGGCCCCCCCCCCAGAGGGGGCGGCTTAACCAAACTGACCGCCGCCTCCTTCCCCCCTCCTCCCTTCTTCTTCGGGGCGTACGGGGCCTATTTTTAAAAAGAGCTTGCTCTCCACGGAGTCCGCGGGTGGAAATTGATTAGTAGTGAATGAGATTTGTATTTCGTGTTTGTTGGTGAAGTATGTTGACAGTGAAATGTGATGGTGTTTTGGGTAGTGAACAAATGCTGAAGGGAACCAAAACCACTGAGAGAGGATTTTGGGACGGCCTTACGTAAATGTGACGAGGATGTCCAGTTGACAAATTGCATGGAGGACTTCTCCGCTCTATTACCATTGACCGTACTCTGCCATGGCGGACCGCCATTCACAGTTACTCTTCAGGGAATGTGAAATCTTCCCTGGACGCATCTGTTTCTTGCTCACAATCCAGTACGGGTAGGCGGCGGAATACAAATCCGTCATGGTGTGTCCCTTGTTGTAAAAGTCGCCGACCTTTTTCATGGTCTTGAAGTTCAAGTGGTCAAAAGCATGCCGGCCAGAGATGGCGCAGCCGGGACTTACTCGATCTTCCCATCCCATGAGGCGAGAGAAGTCCTTGCCAGCTCCGCACCATACGAAGTCAATCGACCATGAGGACCCAGTGTACTCGTGGGCCTGGAGCATCATGACATTCCGTACAATCCAGTCCATGTACTTTGAGTTGACCAAAAAGGTTTGAATTTCTACAAAGTTAGCCTCGTAGACTAGCGGCTTCTTATCCAAGCTCAGTTCGTGGCCATCGTCATCGGTCCAATAGTTGTGGTTGACAATCTCGTGGTACTGAGTGTTGGCTTTGACGCTGGGCTGCATGATCAGTGGGGGTCCAGATGGAAGACCGCAGGCAAACGCACTTAAGTATCCGTCCAGATCAAAGTCCACAAAGCTAATGTCCTCATCCAGAACCCAAAATGCATTGTACTCGGTTGCAAACTCAGCCAAACGCTTCCAATTGAGGACCTTGACCCTTGGCAGGTCACTGTTGGGGTCGTATTCATCTGTTGGCAATCCGTTGCGGACATAACTGTAGTTCTCAATGGAGCGGAACTTGACATCGGCCAGGGCGGGATCACTGTCCACCTTCCTGCGCCATACCTCCGACTCCATCTTGTAGTCGATCAGCAGCCAATCACAGACATCTTTCATTGCCACAAAGTTTTTGGACATGTTGTCCCAAACCCGGTCCTCCATATGTACTACCGCAAAGCAGAGTATGTCATGTTTTTTACCTCCACTTTCGCTCTGTGCATTTCCGTATTGAATATGGCTGTCATGGGCACTTGGGCTGTCGAGTACAGGACCGAACTGGCCCCCTTGGTAGTCCTGTTGGTGGCCCTGCTGCCGGCGCAGACCCCTTTCCGGCGCTCCATAGGCGTCGAACCGTGTAAAGCTCGAGGCGTTGGATGTGTAGAGTTGGAAGGCGAACAAAAAACTCACTGCAAGTGAGATGATAACCGCAAGGACACCAAATCGCTTGTTTCTCTTTACTTTGCTGTTTGGCGAATACATGATCCCTGAATATCGTTTCTTCCCTGCCATAGAACTAAATTTATCTCGTCTAAAGCTGATACACCGCCTCTGAATCCAAAATAGCTGACCGGTGGACCCAGGGTCTTTCACGCACCTGAGGCCACTTGCAAACAGAACTCTTTCGTGCAAAAGGTTCCTAAAGCCTTACGAAGCAAGACTCTTGAGCATCCGAACTGGGTTATCAGCCCCCGATCCCCATACCGAGCAATGCACTGGCATCGGGTATTAGGACCGGTAACCCGTTCGTTCCAGTGTGGATCTGGTTCCGAACCCTGACCCTTGCACTCACCCCGAAGTGGTTGTAGTTACGAATAGAAAGGTGCAAGCAATGCCCAGGGCCAACTAAACTATCATTTTCTAAAAACGAAAATCACAGTGTATAGAATATTGGTTTCCGGGTCGTGAACGCGGGTGTGTGTGTGTGTGTGTGTGTGTGAATCTTCTTTTCCCTTCTTCCATGTGGGCAGTGTATCTCTGATGCACACCGGTGCAACCTTCCCACCGATCGCAAGGTTATCAAACTATGGCCAAAAAATGGAGGAACTATTTCTATGCCCAACCAAAAAAAAAAAAAGAAGAAGAGGATCCTTCAACAGATCTCGAAGCGGGCGAGTGATATGCCCCGAAGATTTTCTGGGCTGGTCCGTTTGCCCTACTGCTTGTATCACGCGGCTCGCCCAACAAGAATCACGCGGCCGGCCCCAAGGCATTGCCGTGCTTCCTATACGCAGTGGCTTGCCTTGGCTTTCTGGTGAGAAAGTTTATTAATCTCATATGTGACAGAGCGGTGGCAAGTTTTATTTTTTTGTTTTTACGTGTTTTTGTGAAAGAATCTCTGGCTTTGGTGGCGTTCACAGTGTTCCGTGTTCCAGGCGATGGAACCCACACACAGCTCTCAGTTCTCGGCGTGCGGCCGCTGTGTGTGCCGCTACTGGGTCTACTGCTGCTGCCTGTCAGGATGTGAGTCATGGAGGTTGGCGCTCGGGAGTTCGTCCGATGGGAATGAAGCGAACGAGTAGGGATGCATAAGACCCCACGCATCATTCACTGTCTTCAACGTCAGAGAAAGGTCAATCACTGCACTCTACAGACGCGATGTTGGATCATCGTCACCAAGAGCAAGAGTGGTGCCTTCCGTCATTGTGGCATCCAAAACAATAAGGAAACGGATAGCTCATCGTCTTTTCTTTTTCTTATTTTTGTCTGTGCGTGGGTGCGACAAACCCGCACGGCCCGAATGAGAGCATGCTACGCAGGTGACCACTGATACGTACGATACGCGTAATTGGACGAGGCGGAAAACCCAAAAAGAAGAGGAATATAAAATCACACAGGGAGAAAGAAAAATAAGGAAACCAGAAAAGAAAACACTTGAATTCCAAAGCAATCGACACCGCCACAAAAGAAAAAGTAAAAAAAAAAGAGAGAGAAGAGACAAAGAAAACCATTTTTTGTGTGTTCATCCCCGCTGCTTCCCGGCCCCCCTCTCCTCCTCCGTTGGCACACCCACCGGGCGGGAAAAGGGGGCCCCAACCAAAAGAAAAAGTAAAAAAATTAAAACGAAACAAAGAAAAAGAAATAGTAAAAGGCCCCAAGGCCCCCCCTCTCTCTTTCCCACCTTCCTTTCCTTTGCTTTCCTTTCCTTCCCTCCTTCTCTTCTCACCGCTTTGCTTCTCTGAGTCCCCCTCCCCCCTTTTATCCCACTTTTCGCGCCGGGGTCTAGTTCTAATTTTCTCAAAATGTTTCAAAATCTTATCAGCGGTAGATTCCTACAGGAGAGGCCATACGACCGCTGTGTTTCACTATGCGGTTAGATGGTTCTTTTACCAAACGTAAATGGTTTTTTCCACATTTCATTTCGCTTGGTTTCCCAATCCAAAATACAATTATCCCTCCGTGGCAGTGACAACTCTTCTGCATAAACAATAAAAAAAAAGAAAAAGAAAAAAGGAGGAGGCTAGCGAAGCGAAGCGAAACACTTTGCTTTTTCTCCCGTTGTCGGTCATTGCCTGCACGGACCGGGGAAGGAACAACAGAAAGAAAGAAAAAAAGAAACAAATGACCATTCGTTCTTGCCTTAATTTGGGAAACTAAAAAAAAGCAAAGGAGGAGGGAGGAGTAAAAAAAAAAAGGAAACCAGCCTTGGCCGGCAGCCCTGGGGAGGGGAAAGTAAAAAATGCAAAGGTTTTGGCCGGACGGACTATCGTTCCGCCGCTTTCGGGGTGAGCACACGGTGTACGAGAGAAGCCAGAGGAATGCAGGGAATGACAGGAACCCCCCGGAGCAAAAGGAAGAAAGGACTGGCGGGCATTGAGCGACGACGTCCAGAAACGGCGGAACATTGGCAGATTTTCAACCAAAAATCCCCTTGGTCCGAGCTCCGGGCCCCTGCCCCGGGGGGGAGCGAGGGGGGGGAGGTTTGGGAGGAGGAAGAGGATGAAACTGAATGTGCAAAGCCTGTGAATCGCCCTCTGCAGTATGACCCCGATTGGGGATCCTGCCTGGGCCATCTTGGTTCTATTTCCTAGAGAAGCCTACCATTCGTGGATGTTGTGATTTGAGCTTACAACATTGCATCACTTAAGACGAACAAATGCGCGCACAATCCCCACACCGTAGGAGGTCGGGTCGTTTCATCGCCAACTGCGGTCGGACAAGAAGGCAGTCAATCACACTGCAGCCACAGCCAATTTGTTTATCCTATTGGAGCCTCGATGGAAGTCGGTCTTGCATTGCTGCATCTGGAATATAGGTCCATACATGGTTCCCTCCCTTCCCCCCCCTCCGCGGGGCACTCCACAATTTGTGTGGTCCATAGTCATCAAATCTTAAGACCCGAAAAAAAAAACAAAATTCCCAAAGATTGCCTACAAACCTGTGATAACGTTTTCATTGTTTCCGTCATTTACTTGATGACTATCGAGAACACCTACGCACGCGGCAGAATGCATACAAATCGGCTGAGAAGAATCCACAGGGCCATAGAGAAGGGGGAGTGGGGGGAACATTCCCAGCTTCGTATTCTGTGCGGGCCTGCCGTAGTTGCTGTGGACAGCTTTGACAGTTGTGAGCACAGCTGGAGGAACACGAGGGCAAGCCGCCCTGTATGTTTCTCGACCAATGGTTGCGCACCCGTATCCAGAGATATGCTCTTCACTCCTCCTCTGCCCAAATGAGCATGCAAGTGCGTACATCTACAAAGTGGCGATTTCTGGAGATTGTCCGAGCGGTCACACAGCGAAGCTGGATGTCAATTTGAAAGAAAGGACAACCAATGGCTATTCTGTGTTCTTCATTCCTGAGTCTCTGCGGCTGTATGGTCCACGGTATGCACGGACGAATTGAAAAAGAAACGGCATTAGGACCCGAAATGGAAAAAGAAGGAATTCCATTTGGATCGTCGGACGAAGTCATTACCGGCAGATTCATGAAACAGCTGCTAGCACGGTATGCGATTTCTGTCGCCTGATGGGCCTTCCCTCGCACATAGTGCAAACGGGGCCGCAAATACAAGAAAACATGCAATTGACTGCTCCACAGCCTGCCACAAAACTTGCTGAGCCTAGGGCAGCGATGATGCTCTCGCCTTTTTAGATCCTGCACTTCTCCACTCCAGGCCGACAGAAAAAGCGGGACCAAAGTTAAACTCGCAAACACAGAAAATCAAAGTTCTTCGGTTGAAGCACGCAAGCCCGGGTCTGTTCTCCGTTCATCCATCTTCTCCTCTGCTACGGCCCACCCTCCAACCAACCAACTAACCCCCCAACCCCCCAACCCCTACCCTCCGCCTCAGCCCCTCCACCCCCATCACTACCAATATGGTAGCAAACTGTCCCAGTCCGGGAACACCTGGAGTACTCGCTTTGGCAGGTATCAACGGTGCAGACGCAAAAACTTTTTAATAGCCAATACATATACTTCTATTCCTTTCCCAGTCAGGAACACGCCCGTGCATTTCCTACTCTTGGGGAAGAGGGAGCCTGTCCATACAAACACTATGGGAAAGTCGTGGTATCGGATATGGCTTTCAGGGAGATCGATGATTTCAATACATGGACAGACGCGGGTTCGGGTGCCAGCGGGTGTGGGTGGGGCAACGGCGATCGGCAAAGCACGGACGGGTAACAGGACCTCAAGCGGAGTGGCATGCTACGAGTACGGCATAGAAAAGCAGTTTATCGGACCAGAGCAAGATGATCTCTGGATGGCTGTATCGCTGCATTACATGGCTGTGGGTTTAGTGTGGAGGTTTTATGGGACGCGTGCAATCCTGGCGTTCCCGTACTTTCTCTGCTGTTTGATCCTTGACGCATATCCTTCCCCCGAGGTTCCACCCAAGTGAAATGTCTGCCCATCGCGCCTTCACTTCACACTATCTTCGAAAAATCAGCCAATTACTGTACAATTCACATTAACTACTATATGAGATCATCGTCATGATAGCCATGAGCTCTCCTGCTTATTGGAGCCACTCCATCATCACCTACGTATCAACAAGCTAATTGCCCTCAAAACAGAAACGGATCTAACAATGGACACACGTACATGTACCCACCATGTTGTCTCAAGTTCACGGTCATCTGTTACAGTCTTGCACGCATTCACACCGCTACTGACCTCGATTTCTTGAAGCGCGTCGATGAGCCGATACCCAATATATTAACAATATTGGAACCGCCTCTCGGTCACACTGGAAAAACTCTGTCTAGAGAAAACCTCTTGGCCGGCAAGGAGAGCCGCCCCCCCCCCCTTCCCTTCCCTTCCCTTTCGTCTGACACCGGAAAGGGGGTTTCAAAAACACTTTCCGGCCGGCACTTGCGCTGTTGCAAAAAAACATATTAACTGTGCTCTCATCGGCCAATGGCGCGGGAACTTTAGAACACCGACAATACCACCACCAGGGAACTCATCTGAGCAGGACTCGGGCAGGACACGTAAGCCGGCCCGAGAACCGGGGAAGAGAGAGACGGCCTATGCCGTCACACCAAGTGTTTTGAAGGCCCTCGCCCCCATGTGGGCAGCAGTCGGCGATGCCCGTCTCTCCGCAAGATGTGATCTTTGGTTGATTTTGCCATCAGGAATGAGCGCCCCCTGTTCGGAACACACACACACACACGCAGAGACATGACATACCAGGGTCCTGAGAGAACAATTCCCGTCCGTTGCAGGCTCGGCACTTTAACGTCTTGCACCCCGGCGTTTTCGCTTTCATTCTTATTTTAGTCGTCTTTCTCTGCCTCCAAACGGAGAACACGCACGGGCATTGTTCCCCGGGCCAGCCCGGCGGACCGACCGAAGAAGGAAGAGAGAGAGAGAGAGAGACATGAGAGCGAAAAGTCAGCAATTAAACCCTACCCCCTCCCCCCCCCTTCTTCTTGCTCTCCGCTCTACTCTTTCGCCACACACACTTGTCCGTAAGGCCCAAAGGAAAGGAAAGCTTTACCACCAAAAAAAAGCTTGGTGCCTTTTGGGAGAATACGGGGGCTCTTTGGATGGAACAATCGATACGGTGGTGGGTTTCTACTTCTCGTCACCTGTTGCAAACTTCCGGGTCATGTCCCCAGTACTCTGCGTACTCTCTTGAATACTGAAAAGTGAGTGATTTATTCTCTTGCACAGGCCGGTCACCGGGTGTTCTTCGGCGGGATCTACAGCCAAGCTCTCGTAGAGAACCCAAACAAATCGGTCTTGTGTCCATCGTTTTCTAGATTCTTAAGTAGTTTCAGTATGCGAGCGTTCATTCCCTACATTCCGGAAGGGGGGAAAATCTGGTGAGACGGTTCCTTGGGATCACCGGGCGGGGCCCCAACCGACCGCGCTCTCTCTGTCTCTGTGTCTGTCTCTCTGTGTCTGTCTGTGTGTGTGTGTGTCACTGTGTGTCGGGCTCTGTGTCTGTGTGTCTGTGCGCCCGTGTGTGTGTGTGTGTGTGTGTGTGTGCTCTCCCCCTTCTCTCGCTCACTCGCTCTCACTGCACAAAAACCCACACCACCCGCGCTGGCTTCGTTGCATTCTCAAGCGGGAGAGAAACATTCCACACTGGCCCACTACAAAACTCTACAAAAAAAAACACAAAAAACCGCGACTGTTTTCTCTCCCGTCTCCCGTCTCCCCCTCTCCGCGGGGCCCGGAGCATCGGTTTCTGACGCATTAGAAAAAGAAACCAAGGAAGAAAGGAGTTTGACTTTTTTTTGATTTTTGACTTTTTTGTTTTTCTTTCACCGAAACCACGGGAGCTACAGGCCTCTCTCCCACTCTCTCTCTCTCTCTCCCCTCCCCGTCCTCCCCCGGGAACTGCGACGGACGCGTGGCTGCCCGGGGCCGTTCAGTGTCGGGGGGAGACCAGATTCCCCCGTTTTCCCTTCCGTTGTTTGCAAAATTTAAAACAAATCCCAGACACAGTGTGTGTTGCTCTCTTCTCCTGTCGCGCGCTTCTTCGGGGGAGTGTGCCGGTGGGGGGGGGGGGCTCTTTCTT
>PDIP01000133.1:32376-53629 GCA_002811645.1 Corallochytrium limacisporum
GGGGGGGGGGGGGGGCGGAAGGGGGACCGGAACTTATACCTGTGACGCACCACCGTCCATGTTGCGTGGGGTTGGACAGACATTTCTTTTCTACGCAGGGTGCGTGTCCTTGAGGGGCCTAGACAGGTACTTTTGAATTCATCGCCTCCGCGTACAGTCAAATGGTTACGAAGCGTGCCCTTAAAGCATGTAGCACGACGACATCACAACGTCGCCATCACCATGCTCACATCATGTTGGCTGCCCACCGGTGTTTATATGGTGAGAGTTAGTGGCAAATGATGGTTGGCGGAATAGCACAGACAGGGGGCAACCAGAAATCCCCGAGCCTCTCTTCGCACCCACCGGCAGTGGCACCGCGGTCCTGTGTGTGATAAATAGTATGGCTCTGATCAGCTACGTGCTTGAGTGATTTTGGAGCAGTGTGAGTGGCGGGCCGTCAAACCTTGCGTGCTGGACGATAGGGATCAGTCACTGAGCTTATCGACTCGACCCAAGACTTTTTATCTCGTTTTTCCCGTTGTACCCGTTTGTTCTTCTTGGTGTGGCCCGCCGCTACACAGGCACAGTCGTACATACACATACTCGCACACACAGACACGGTCATTGCAGTTATCGCAATGACGACTTTTTCTTCACACTGGAGGGGGCCCGCGCTGGGCTTTTTTTATCCTAGTGAAGTGGGGCGTTTTGAAAAGCGCCCCCCCCCCGCCCCGGGGCGGGGGGGGGGGCCAAAAAGCTTGGATAATTTGATTTGGTTTGCACGTTCGCTAGGGTGATGACGCTGTGGATGGCGGGGGAGAAACAACGGGGTGGGAGAGTACAACTCTCGGAGGAATACTGGTGGCAGTGGGAACGGGTAAAGTCTGTGAATTGAGGCGATGTTGCGTGAATGTGTGCGAAAAACATTGAAGTATTACGGAAGGGCAGCAGGAGAGGGAGATTTAAGCGGAATTAAAATGAGTCGCAGGCGCGCAGATGACCTAGCGAAATAAATACCGAAGATAGACTCGCCTGTCACCGTGATAAATCAGGAAAATAAATCATAAGACTGATTAACGTTTGCAGCACTGAACGGCTCGAAACCACATGGACAGTAAAATTTTCTTACTCTCTTCATACGAAAAGTGTTTACAGGGAAGACTCAATCAGGGAAATTGATTTGATTAGTTTCTATTCATTCCCGGGATTTAAAGTGAACATTGTTGGACACGTAGAAGGGTTGGTTGGTGCGACACGCTTTGCCTATCACGGCGCCTGCGCGCCGCCTTCCCTCCCTCATGAGCCAAAAGGGCACAATAACGCTGTACTCAACACCCTGTGTATATTTATTTATGTGAGTCACACCCCCAAGGTCCAATCTCAACAAAAAGTGGTACCATTAGCTCGATCATCACCGAACATGATCTCTATCAGCAGCAGCAGTATTCCCTCCCTTTGTTCACATATAAACAAGACCCTGGACAGAATGACGAAATGAAGCGGACGAAGAACAAGCCAAGGCACAAGCGTGTGGACACACAAAAAATAAACAGAGGCCCCAACTCCGGTATCCGTTCAAAAGGTAAGGCCCGCTCGCTCTCGCCCCTCTTCTGAGGTCTGTCTGCGCACGCTTGCCTTGATGCCTGCGCATGCAAACAACTGCACACGTTACGTTTGCTCACCGTTCCATTCCCTAGCCCAAGAAAGCAAGACCCTAAAGTAGCCATGGTAAACATAGAAGCCTGGAACTTTTGGGGCACGGGTTTTTTTTGGTCTGTCACGGACACGCACCGAGGGTCGATTAGCTGTGAACATTTCGGAAGAGACTGGGCGGGGACAACTGTTTGGGTGACGTGGAGAGCTGATATTGTTGGTGTTTGCGCACTCCTCACCCCCATTGACACGGGAATATGACTTCAATTGCGGTGGAAACAATGCTGCTCATGTGATCAAACATCAACACGTTCGCTTTGTCGGGAATCGCTGACCGCATCTGGACATTGTGCAGCATGGACATGAGGTCTGAGTTATTAGCTGTAGTGTGCTTCTCAATATAACCTCCGACTTGTACATGTTCACCATGCAGACAGTGTCGGCGTTAGTGGCGTTTTCACTAAGCTCTCCATGAGAATTGTGGAGACAAGCTGACAGGGTTTATGTTGATTGTGCAGGACTGGTCAAGGCTTTCCCTGAGCTTTCTGCCCCGAGCAGTGCGGTGACAATTGTTCGACACAGTTGATCTTCTTCATCGTTAGTGACATGCTTTCTTCGTGATAGGCGACCGACACGAGAACTCATGGGCCGAGATTTCTCAATCGGAAGGAAGACAATAGTGGCCATAGCAGAGCCAGGGTAGAGGACAGCGACCAACACCCGTTGGGCAACCGTATACCACAGAGCACACTGGCAATCGCTCGCTGCAATGGTCAAACTCATAGTGAGCAGTGATCCCGGTACGGTTGAACGCATCACATATCCTTCTCCGACAGAATTAAGTATTCCATCTGGTCACATGCAGGGTCACAGTATGGAGGGACACAACAGGAATGCAGAAATTTGAGTGTATGAATGGCTTGCAGCATGATGATGATGATGATGATGATGATGATGATGATGATGATGATGATGATGATGATGATGATAATTATGTGTTCAAATGAATATGCATAGGGATAAAGGAATGCGTGTTGATATACCGCGCTGAGCTGTGGCAACGGCAACTCTCCTTTACACATCGTGTAGGAGTAGATCCTCTTCGAGGAGTTCGTTGGTGCTTGGATTGCGTTTCTTGACCATTAAGAAGAAATCCGGAGGAATGTAGCCTTCAGCGTTGCCACCACTAAGGATAACGTTGTTCGCAGATCGGAAGAACGTTATGCCCGCATCCATGGCCTTGGCGACGTCGATATAGATGACAAGATTGCAGTTGGACCGCATGCCACTGACAACATCAGTACCTTCTCCCGGCGGCAAACCTACGGCCATATGAATGTGCTGCCGCCTCATGCGACTGAGCCCAGTCTTCTTTATCGCTTCCCAAATTCGTTGGTAGGTGCCATGCACTACCACGGGCACATCTCCAGCGTCCGTGACTTGTTCCATGTCTACTGCGACAGTCACTCTGGCTGAGTGACCCTGATTGGCGCGAATGTACCATTCATCGGTTCCATCCTCTTTCAAAGAGAAACGTTGCTTATCGTTGGTCTCGACGGCTTCACGGATTGCAGCGAAGTCAACAAATCGCTTCAGCCGGAGCTGTAAATACCCCTGCAGATTTTCTACTTTGACCCAGCCATCTTCAGAAATGGGAATACCTTCCTTCGCAGCTCCATGTCGCAGAATGTAACTCATGGTCTTGCTTAATTGGACCTCCGGGGGATCGTTACCCGGCTTTCCACCGCGACCACGTGCCCTGTATCCTCGTCCGCGGTTGTTTCCTCTTGAGCTAGCCATGATCTGAAACTTGTCAGTGGAACAGGATGCCGGATTCAACCAACGGCAGACCACGTACACCCGTTGTTGTGATTGTGATGTTTGTAATGTGAGACTCTAGGACCAGCACGGCTTCGTCTCATTTCTCTGTGCCGCGAGATAAATCGTTTCTCTGTTCCCTTGGTGATTCAACAGTGGCCGCCAAGAGAATAACACGGGTCTTGGCGCTCTTTTCGTTTCGTCCGCCACCTGCAACCCCATTTGGGAACATTTTCCCCACTTTGTCTTCTTTTAGAAGAGCCACTACTGCAGGAAAGGGACATTTCAAGAGAACGTACGCGCTTCTATTACACTGTTACTGGTTCGATGCGAACAGTTGCTTGCTAGCAAAGTCCAGAGCATTTTGTTGCTCCGG
Source organism: Corallochytrium limacisporum (assembly GCA_002811645.1). NCBI lineage: Eukaryota > Corallochytrium > Corallochytrium limacisporum. The sequence continues at coordinate 36,206 of PDIP01000133.1, forward strand.
GACCATGGACACGGTCAGGAATCCGTGCACAGTGTCCTTGATGTCTAGGAAATGCACGGGTACCCCTTGCAACCGCAGCCACTCTGCGTAGGCTATGCCGTCATCGTTAAGCGGATCTAATTCAGCGGTGATGATTACTGCCTCCGGCAATTCATCGTACGGCTTTGTCACCCCGGTGGACCCGTAGTATCCAAGAGGATTTGCATATGGTTGCTTAGCCGCCCGTGCCGATGCTTGCCGGTAAGCCTCCCTTGCTGGCATCACGGACTGAGGGACTCCAAAGTACCCAGCGTAGAAGAAATATCCCGTCCATTCCGGGCGCACAAGGGCGTTCTCGTGTTTGACCCTAGATTCCGTGGCGGAAAGGAAAAATCCAGGATACACAAGGATCTGTCCCTTTGGCAAAATGACTTGCGGCATAGCACTCCGGTTGTCCAGGACTTTGAGGCAGATTACCGCGGCTAGATTGCCGCCCGCGCTGTCACCCATCGTGTAGACTTTGCTACGGTCAGCACCACGCAAAAACTCTTGCTCAGCTGCACTAACGGGCCCACGGGCACCACCACCACCGGCACCGATAACCGGTGCCGAGGGTAGGGCAGCAGAGAGCCAGAGCAAGACACTGAAGCAATCTTCGATACCAGCAGGGAAACGATGCTCCGGTGCCAAACGGTATTCCGGGCTGATCACAAGCGCATCGTATGACATGGCAATTTTTTTGCAGAGGGCATCATAGCTATGCTCCTTGGCGCTACCAATCGTAAAGCCGCCACCATGGATGTAGAAGATTACCCTACCGCTGCGATAGTTGGCTGGTCGGAACAGGCGGAACAGTACCCGATTGTCCGGAATGGGGTCATCTTTCCATAAACTAGCAGCATCAGCATCTATTGTATTGACTTTGTCACTTCCACTGACGGTAGGTACGGCACGGTTGATGTACTCTTTCCATGCGCGGCGATTTAACTTACTGCCCTGGTATGCGCCCGTGTACCAGAAAACAAGCCTTACAAGGACGTCTAAGACGTAGAATATAACGTGTGGCATAGCTAAACTATGTGATACTTTGATTAGCTACTTGTTATCGCGGTCACTCACGCGCAACGCAGCGCCAGATGAGAACCCCCAGAGTACTGTTCTTGAATAGCTTTGGGTCTGCCGGCGTAGGGTGTCTCCACCGGATCGGTTTCGTACTACTACTCTCTGAGTATGGCGTTTCGTGTCAGAGGTGGGCAATTGAGGTTTACCTGATTTGTGGTGGTGGGGGGGGGGGGGGGGGAGTGGGTGTTTGCGGTGGGGCGAAACAAAGACGGACAGACTTAGGGATCGTACAGCTTTAGTTCGCGGTGTTCTTGCGCAGGCTGTGTCTCCGCACAAGTGATGTGTGTTAGGTAGAGTTGGGCACAAAAAATTACCACTTGCGCTCCATGGAAGAAACAAAGGTGGGTGGGTCACAGGAGGAAAAATTCAGGGGAACGCAACACCACAACCAGAGGACATATTGTTTCTGTATCTTGCTTTGTGATACCACAGACACGTAAACATTCAGGTAGGGTACATTCAGTATTGTTTGTACGGAACGAGGGTCTTCTTCCCACCGCCGTCAGTATGTTCCGTCCGAATGTGCCCAGTTTTCGTTACTCTGCTTTTGCGAGCACGGGACACCAAATGAACGGTCAGGTAGGAGACGGAGAGGAGGGGGGGGGGCCTGGGGAAGGGGAGAGAGAGGACGAGGCCCCCGTTTCAGGGAAAATCCCTGGGGAAGCGGACAAGCGAGCGGACCGGACCAGGGACATGGACTTCAGTTTAGCCCGCAATTGTCCACCCCAGAGAATCCCAACGCGAGAATATAATTGTGACAGTGGTGCTATATGAGATGCAATAAAAACGCAATGCATATTATTGTAACACTATTGAACTAGTTTGTATGTTGGCGGTCAGTTTTGAGTCCGCTCCAATGACACTTTATTGTTGATTAGTAGCCTCCACCTGCGGTTTTCATGGACTCCGGACATAAACGTGTAAGTGTTTATTCATGATGTTAAATATAAGTTAACTATTACAATGGAGCAAGTATACATTAACCGTTCTGGCAAGATAATGCGAAGGTTTTGGATGCTTTATCTCTCTTGGTTACATATTCTCAAATGGTGTTCCTGCCATGTCAATGGGTAGAAATGATTGAATTTGAATTCACAGCCGCCCAAAGGATTGAATTCTATTTTAATTATAATAGCATATAGTACACGCAATCAAATTTGAACACACCCGATCTTCTTGTCAATGGTTGTGGGGAACGATTCTCCATTCATCTTGCATTCCATGCGCTAACTCGAAGACATTACGTAGAAGAAAATGACAATCTGTCAACAGATACTCTTGAGCGTCATATGAGGAATTTCAACACTGTATTGGATGTGCGCGTAAATACTCAAAAGAGTATTATATACACAATTATTTCCTCTCTAAATAGCTCTCGAAAGTTAAGTATATATTCCCATCTTTTGTGGGATGTAGGAGAAGACCCTATGGGTATTAACAACCCATCAAATTTTCAGCTTAATTCAACGAAAACACAAGAATCTGCCACACAGGTTCGAAGATCGATACAGGCTTGTCGTCGGCAACCCGCCAGGAACAGCAACCAGCGGAGGACAGAGTTCACACACTTCCAAAGGGTAGGAGGTATTGATCCGTAATGCTGAGTGAGGAAGATTTAGGAGCCACAAAGCTGATAACATTAAAGTGAGGATGGCCCCCCGCCCCGGGGGGGGGGGTCGCCCCAGAGTTGCGGCGCTTACGTATTCAAAACATTCCGGGTCTGCCTGGCAGATGGGGGGTACCTTCGTACCAGTACGGATGGGCTTGGATGCAGCACCACCGGACACAGTAACGATGAGAGATGGCGACGGTCAAACATGGTGCGGATGTCCATTACTGTACACAATCGGCATCGATGTCGGGACATCAGCTGTGAAGATAGTCCTCGTCGCGGCACGATCTATGGAGATCAAACCTTTAACCATCGACCAGAGACCAGTGGATAATCATTCCAAGACAATCAGGGTTCAGGCAGCAGCAGGGTCATGCCATTGTGAATGTCATATCAAGGTGGGCGCAGGCCTATGTGGCGTTGGCGACATCGTCGCATACCAGAGCTATGCAGTTGCCCCGCCGACGAGCACTCGAAAGGGAGAATCAGTGCAAGATCCAAAGTCTTGGACTCTGGGGTGGACTGACGTGAACGGGATCTTTCGCTATGATAGATGGATCTATGCGGAAAGAACGGAGCGGTGGAATAAGCACTGTGATGAACTTGCTGATTTTTATTCAAGACACGGACTGCTCCGATCCGAGAGTCGCGTTGGCCAACCATATGACTTGCTAAAGGATAGACTTAGTGCCGTCAAATTCAACAGCGACGACTGTGTGATTGACTTACAACCCACCCATATGTGCGATTGGTGTCCGCAACGAGTGGTCTACGGCCTTGCAGGTGTCAGTCTCTCAGGACAGATGCATTCTGCGGTGCTGCTTCGTCCTGATGAAAGTCACCATCAAACAGATTCGAAACTACCAATCCGTTGGAAAGCTGATCCGTACTGTATGCTGTGGAATGACAGTCAAGCACATCATCACGCCGCGGCCATGAACGAGACACCGGAACTACTTAGGGCTCTGGCCAACCTCATCATGCCCGGTTTTACTGCGCCTAAGTTGCGATATTTGTGCGAGGACTTGAACAAGCGTGAGTTTACGACGTGCGTCATGCCCAAGGATTGGGTGCGTTGTCGACTTCTCGAAGCGCAGGGGTTTCTTGCGGAGCCATCTGAAGGGGCAACCAGGTCGTTATATAGTCCAATCAAAGGCTGGGACCCCGTTACGGACTACAGCGACGCAAGCGGGACTATGCATTTACGGCTAGCTGGGACTGGCGCACATAGTCCAGAAAGGGGTGGTAGGGGCAACTGGCTGCATCAGTTCAGGCAAGATTGCTTCCGTCTTCCGGACTGTTTCTCCTGGCCGGCGCTATCCGAATCGACAGAACCAGACACGGGCAATTGCGTCCTTGCGGTCGTTGATAACGACAATGACAGTCCTGGTTACTGCATTCGCGTGTACATGGGCGCAGCCGACAATGCTGCGGCCGCTGTGGGTATGGGTGTCGTTGCCAACGCTCTACAGCGTCGTCAATCAAAAGGACGCAATCAGGAGAACGACATGGGAGATAGAGGGACATCTCGTTGGCTGATGTCCCTAGGCACGTCAGGGACGACAGTTATACCGCCGGCTTGCGAGAGTGTGTACCCAGACGCAGCCGAGGCCGGTGTGCACACCTTCTACGGCGCTCTCCCTTATGAACATTACTTTATGGCCGTGCACCTCTCGGCCGCGAGTGCCATGAGCTGGTGGACATCCATCTGTCGTGGTCCGACATCAGCATCGACTGAAAATTTACACGTCACAGAATCGTCGTTAATTGCGGAACTGTTCACAGACACTGGCATGGCGGACAGTATAAGTTCGAGAGAGGAGAACGCAAATGCCTATGACGATGCACTTCACTGCGTCGCCTACGGGCCCACGGACGCTAACAGGAATGGTTATGAATTATTCTTTATTCCATACCTGAGCGGTGAGCGCACACCTTTCGACATCACTGCTGGCCACGGAACCTTCCTCGGGCTCTCGCCTACAACCACTCGAATGGACATGACCCGTGCGGTTCTTCAAGGTGTGGCATTTGCCTTCCGGCTGGGAGTAACAGCGGTTACTGATTCGGTGGGTGGGAAATGCAGCTGTCCACGCACGGCGTCCAAACATGTAGCAGATGAAGACAACACCGAAGTACTGCTAGTCGGAGGCGGTGCGCGATCTTGGATCTGGCGCGCAATATTTGCGGCGGTGATGCAGAAGCCCATGGTTGCACCGGTTGGGCACAACACCGCGGCCGCGGTTGGTGCCGCACGCTTGGCAGTACTGGGCGTGAAACGCGAACGCAGACGTCTACTGCGCTCTGGTACAGACAGCCATGCCACGGCTGACCAACTTTGTCCCTACGGCCCAGAGGAAGCTATCGACATCGCGCAAGACTGCTGGACACCGAAACAAACGGAGGCCCCAACAATGGTAGTGCCCGAACGGTACGCGGCGGATTGGAATGCAAAGTATAACCGCTGGTGCAAGACCGTGCATGTCATGCACCAGGCTGGACTATTTCGTCATACTAATGGGGAGGAGTAGAGCGAATAAATTTTCGTCATACTTCCTCAACGTTTACGTGGTGCTGGCCCCAGATTCGCGGTTTATATATACCACAGTACTTTCAACACTTGAGCGGTGACTCAAACGTTGCCATTTCTAACCAAATTGTATTATCTTCGCCTAAACAGCGTTCGTATTATTGAAGCAAGTAGTGTTTTCTATGCAACAAAACCACACAATTTCCAACCTTGAGTTCATAATTCCTTCGCTCATCCACGACGTCGCAAACTGCGCAAGTGGTTAGTCATTTGAATGATTCGGGTGAGCAATTCCGTTAAGGTGATAGTCTTATCCGAGTATTGGAACACGCCCGGATAGCCCCCGAGCAGGAGTGTTAAATTGCCCAGAAGACGGCTGATCCGTCCATTGCCATCCTCGAAGGGATGAATGTAGTGGACGAGAGCGCTGTAGACATAGAATGCCATCACGGGGGCTGGCCAGGAGCCGTCTGCTGTCTTGCGGGCCACCACGCGCCCGACGTAGTCGACCATTGCCGGCACCTCTTCGTATGGAGCAAACACGCGGTAAAAGTGAAGGAACATGTAACTGCCAACGACCCAATTCGTCCGGAAGGCCCCTTTGGTCTTGTCTTCCTGCAGATTCATGGCACGGTGTAGGCTCAAGAGACGGTCGACACTGACCAACAGCGCTGCCGCGGCTGTGCCTGACGGCGCACTGCGTGTGGGAGTTTTAGGGCCCATTGTGGTATCTGTCTCGTTGCTGCCACTGCTGCCGTTCTCTTCACTGTCCTCCTGTGTGGCCTGTTGAATGTCCTGGATGATAGCATTGAGCTGTTCCATACAGCCCAAGCATTCTGCTTCCTCGGCATTGACGCCACCCGAGTTTATTTGCGTCGCTTGACGACTGCCCAACGTCTTGTAGACAAGTGACGTCGTAAATTGCGCTTTGCTGGCGTTCTCCGGATCCGCACAAGAAAGGACCTCATCACGACGCTTAAAGTCCTGCCATTCTTTCCAGATGGTTGTTTCCATCTGTCGCAAATGACGCCAGATTGGTGATTCGGGCATACCAGGGCCGTAGAATGGGCCGAGATTCTCATCCCTTTCGGCCAGCTCTCGTTCCGATGGTACAATCGCGTTGGGATCGCCGGCACTGTTTAGGTAGAGAAGATCCTTGCTGCCGCTTCCCAAGTTTTCAAATTCAGCGTCGTCCATCATCATGTCGTTAGCGTTGTCGACGCCATCAGCCCCTACCAGGTTAATACTCGCAGAGCTTCCCTTGCCCGAGTCTCGGTGTACGGACGTTTTTGCCAAGGCCTCCACAAGCAGTTCCCGCGGGTATTGGTGTCGCGCATCGCGTCGGGTCTTAAGTCGAGGCCAAAGGCCGTATTCCTTTAAACGCCAGACCATCCGTGTAGCCTGCTCGCGGACCGGAGTGCGAGACGTCTGCTGCGGGCTCACAGTGAGCATGAATCGCAGCGCAGCAGCAATCGAGTCCACGACCATAGGCCACTCCTCCATATCACGCAAGCTCGGCGCGGCCTCCACAAGAGGTTCAAGCACAGCCATACCGGCTTTGTGCTCATCACTGTTCATAGCTTCGAGCCAGAAGTTAACCAGACAGAGCGCCTGCGTGTCTAGCAGAATTTTTAGGCCGCATCCCAGCCCGAGGCGCAGAACGCCCGGTCCAGCGCCCGGGAAGTGGACGTCCGGATGCCTCGGCGGCGCGTTGTGGTAGTATTCACCCGGGGTCGTGCTTCGCAGTGGATTCAGGTCGTACCGATCCTGTTTTCCACCGGCACCTGCCATCGAGTGGCGAGACCTGCTGTCTATACCACCTTGGTTGCAGACCGAGATTTTGGCAAACACTCCCTTGACTACTTCAGCAAATTCGTGACGAGACACGTCCTCCGTTGGGAGACGAACGCAGGCACTCATCATGTGCGCAACCAGGTGCGCGACTTCCATGAAGTACGCGATCATCTCGTGGAATTCCTTTCGCTCGTCCTTAGCGAAAAAGACAAAGACGCCCAATTCTTCCTCTTCCTGGTCAATCATTATGGGCATAGCAAAGCTGGATTTCAGCTCTGCGGCCCGGGCCATTGGCGCACGCAAAAAGTTAGCTTGATGCATTTTGAGTGCGTCCTCGCGCCAAACGTGGCGTCGTCCGTTAATGGGGACGCCACCGAAAAACACATTCGGGTCAATAGCCAAGCGCTCGGACACTTCCCGGAAGAGCACTACCTGCGGATCCTCCGAATACTGGCGGTCGAGGTAGCTTACATGGCGGCAGCACTCGAGTGTGACGAGCTTTGGATTCACGGTCCACATTTCACCGTACGTCCACACGCCCAAGCGTCCCAGGAAAAGGAGCAGCGCAGTCATGGCCTTGTGTACAATGTCCCGGTGTTTGCCAAACCGACGGCAGCACTTACCCGGCACCATCGTGCCAAGGTTCACGTCTGGGTCATCAAGCGTTAGTCCACGCTTGACCACAATCTTAACGCTCATGTTGATAAAATCGGCGAGCGATTGGTGGCCATTGCGGAGCGCATCGCTGAACGGCGTGTTCCCCCAACGATCCATGCAGTCGCTCTGAGCCCCCTTTTCAAGAAGGTACTTGACTACTTCAAAATGTCCCTCCGCGCTAGCTAAATGCAACGCGGTCCGCTTGTCATAGTCGGATGCATTGACATCTGCGTGCTTGTCCTCGACAAGGAACCGCACGTAGTCCAAGTCACCCCGGTGCGCAGCCAAGCATAGGTCACTGGACGCCGGATACTCAGCTGCATTGCTCGGGGTGGCGCCGTGGGTGAGCAAGATGTTCTCAATTTCGTGACGATTGTACTGCAATGCGGTCCGCACCGGTGTGGTACCGTATCGATCAGTAGCATTCACGTCCGCGCCTTTGGCAATCAAATATTCAACCACATCCACGTGACCTGCTGCAACGGCCAGATGGAGCGCGGTGCGGCCATCGAAGTCGCGGCACGCGTGCCCGTTAACATCCATTTTCCCATTTTCCACCAACTTGCGCAGCTCACGAAGCTGTCCCAGACTGGCTAACGCGCAAATCTTGGCGCCCAGACCATGCGCACGTTCACCATCTGTTACGGCGCCCTGGCTCTTCAGAAACTCAGCCACCTTAAGGTGACCGTTCGCGACCGCGTCCTCCAGAGGGGTACCACCCCAGCGATCTGTAGCGTTGACATTCGCACCGGCCGCGACTAGAAACTCAACAACTCGCATTCGACCCTCGGCAGCCGCCAAATGAAGCGGTGTGCGTCTATCGTAGTCGGCCACGGCGCTCAGGTTCGCGACCTGAAAGCTCAGGCGCTGTAGCAGGACAAGATCACCTTCAGCTGCAGCATTGCACAGAGCCATAGCAATGTTTTGTTCAAAAGTGATTTGCCCACTTAGGTCAGCCGTCGCCCGGTCGCCTCCACTCTTGCCAGCCCCAGTGGCGGTTGGGGCTGTGGTAAACTCCACACTCTGACGCATGGCCGGCGTCGCGTAGCCAGAGAAGGAGATTGGGGTTGAGCTTGGATTGCTGTCCAGGCCAAACCCTCCGCCACCTGGACCCGGAACCCCAATGGTTGCCATGCCTCCAGCCACGAACCCGCTCGCGCTCGTGGCGCTCGTATCGCGAGACAGTCCCGGGCTGGTGCCTGCTGTGGTATTGCCAGGGGCTTCCAAGCTAGTGTCACGGTGCATTGACACGCTCACCGGATCATCCACCATACCCGCATCGGTCAGCAGATCGCTGACGCCGTCTTTGAACTTAACCGAGCCGCGTCGTTTCATCTCCAGTCCACCGGTGTCGTCATCCTCCTCCATGTCATCATCGACTACCATGGTGCTGGAGCCGCCTTGGTGCTGTTGCTTGTTACCAACCGAGTCAAGCATGACATCTGTTCGTGAGGGGCCCGGGCTGTTCGACATGTTCCGCTTCCCGGCTCCTGCGTTCCCGCCCCTCGCGTCCTCTTCGCTGCTCTCCGTGAACGGTGCATCTGATCCAGCACCCATGGAGAAAGCCACCTGACTGCCAGCGGGCCCTGGCGATGTCAGCGGTGGCGGGGCGTGACTGTACTGACTCAAAAAGTCCCGCATTCTTCCAGTGGATGCGACGCGAATGATCTTGCCCAGGCCCTGGTCGTAGTATTCCCCCGGCCGGGTTGAGTGGTGTTGAGGGTGGTGAGTGTGCGGCGCTTGACGTCCGCTAGAAGCACCCGGTCCACCGCGCTCTGTTATGCTGCCACTACCGTATGTTTCCATTCGTACGGAACTGCGTGGTGATTCCGGACGGCTCGACGTCCGGCTCGGGGGCGTGCGTTGGCCGCTATGATGCTCCGCAGCGCCTGTGCTCGATGTTGAAGCATAGCGTGCCCGTCTTTCCTGGCTTGCGGTTGCCACTGATGAACGCGGAGAGTATCGGTTAGATCCAGTTCCTGATGATGATGCCTGTGGTGACGGTCCCACCGTCTGCACCATGGGGACAGTGCTAGCCCCCATTTCTCGCAGGGATGGCAACGACGGCTGTTTGGACAGCCCCGCACCAGAGTGCTGTCTCTGCCCAGCACCTCCGCTGCTCCCACCTGCAGCACCATGAGATGGGCCCGTCTGCTCCCCAAACATTTCTTTGAACGACTTCGGACGATAGTCCTCCAAGACGGGCTTCTCATCCACAGCAGATTTTGTCGCCTTCGGTCTGGCACCCAGGTCCATGTACTCGTCGTCTTCGAATTTAATGTTTGCGCTCGTCTGCCTCGGCATGCGACCACGCAGCTGTGACGGATCGCTGCCACCGTCCACGCCTGTCGCTGATCCGGGTGTGGTACGTTGATCTCTGCCACTATCCTTCGAACTCGACCCTGCAGTCGCCGCAGAGACAGCCGCAGCGGTCGACGTTGACGGGCCCGACGGTGGCATGTCCCGCGGAGTCACATGTCCACCTGACGACGCCACTGCAGACCCACCACCGCCAATTGACATCTCACTTACCATCTGCTGTACGCCAATGCTACCGAGCGAAGTTAGGCTCGTCCGAGGCGAATTGCCAGCCGGAGAAATACCGGGTGAAAGGCAAGAATTGGCAGAGCGTTGACGATACCCATAGTCTGGCACAGACAAGACACCAGAGCCATCTGCTGTTACCGTATCCTGTGTCGAGGCTGTCTGGGCAGGCTGCTGCTGTGATTGCTCCTGTTGTGATTGTTGCTGCTGCGATTGCTGTTGCTGCTGCCCAGGCTGTTGTTGCTCCTGAACAGTTGGCGCGGAAAAAGCGTACGGCTCCATAGTCGCAGCACTGCCACAGTAGCCACCAATCATCGCCGGGCGGTACGCCCGGGTTGATCCAGACATCATTCCGTACGAGCTCGTGTAGCCCGATCCAGCTACGGCTTGCTTTTTTTGTGCGTGGTAGTACGCACCTGACGATCCCATCATGGGACGGTAGTAGCGCTGATTCGGCGGCACGTAGCGCGGCCCTCCACTGGGAGGAAAGCCCGGATTATTGCCACCGCTAACGCTTCCACCGCTGGTACTGCTGCCCGTCCGAGGAGCGTACGAATACTCCGCAAAAGACGGAACGTGGCTTTGTTGCACGCTTGCTGGCGCCGGGGCTCCCGATGATGACACATTCGATGCCTGTCCTATCGAAGTCTGCGATAAGACACGCTGCATATCATTGTCCTCTCTACCAGTTGTGCCTCCGAAGGGATTAGTGTTGCTGGGCTGTGATTGGGATGATGTTTGCGGCCGCGGTGACTGTTCCGCAGTTTTTGCCGCAGTGGTGTGTTGCTGCTGCTGCTGCTGCTGTTGATAGCGTGCTTCACCAACCGCCGAGCTACCAGTGCTAGAAGCCAAAGCACTGTCCCGTTCACTCCAAGTATTAACGGCCTGGCCTCCTGTCGCTGGGGCCTTCGCACCACCCTCGAGCGTGGCCCGCGACAACTGTTCTGTAGTGGCATGTAGCGAAGGACTGTCCAATTTGCCGGGGTCCTTGGAAGACACACTACTACTTGCCCCATAGTCTGACTCCCGTGCTGAGTTTGGATGCTGGAACTGGTCACCTGAACGCAAGTTGGACTGCATAATCTGTTCCCACGAGACCTCCTGCTTTGCCCCTTGCTGCTGCGGAGAAGGCACTTGCGCGACCAATCGCTCTTCCAATTCCGCGTCCTCGATGTGCGAGTTGCTGCGCTTGCGACTGGCAGAACCGACGCTGTCCCGGCGCTTTTTATAGTCCTCCTCAGAGTAGTTTCCTCCTGGAGCCATGCCGCCCAAGTGCGTACTCATTTCTACGGCTATGGAAAGTAGTAGCGGTTCAAATTCTCAACAACAATTTACATTCTTCAGTGATCTACAGGTCTACGATAGACCCACTATGTTGTTCTTATATTTAAGTCATTTTCGTACGATGTATACTCCGAACAAGGATGAAGTAATACACACTTCCCGATCGGACTCCCGAGACAAAACTAAGTCGTTTAGTTAAAATTCTCTGGTCGTCCCGGAGCAAGGAATGCAGTGACAAACCTTTACTCTTCTCACTACAGATGCATATGATCCTCATATAGCACCCCATGGCCAACACCGTCGTCCTGTCCTTTAGCATTTTGAAAAAACCGCAGGCCCAGCCAAGTCTGTCCATCCACTCCTGTCCGCTCACTTACCAAATGGTCTCAGTCTGCAACAAGCACCGGTGACGTAGGGGGGACCCCTGCTAATACTGCACTCAGGGCATCGAGAACCCCAACCACCTCCACCCATTCCACACACACACACACACCAAACCGGGAGAGCAAATCAAGCAGAGGTAGGACCGGGAAGCTCCGGTATTTTAGACAAAACCGGCGGGTACCCCCCTTCCCCGCGGGGCGGGTAGTTAGAACACTGGCTCCTGTTTCTCTCTTTTCCTTCCGTTCGGGTTGGCCACCACTCTGGCCCCCCCCCCCAACGCTCGCGATGACTCTCGCTCTCCCGCTCACACACACACACACTCTCTCGTCTTCCGAGTTTTGGTGGCCCTTTGGCTCGCGCTCGTAAGAACTGCACTGGTCCGCCTGCAGTGGGAAAACACTCGGAGTTTCGGCGACTTCAGTGGGGCGGTCGGCCCGGAAGGGAGGAAAAGAGAGAGAGAAGGAAGAGGGGGTTTGGAAGAAGGGGGGGGGAGGGGAGGGGAGGGAAAGTTTGGAGGGGAGAGAGCGCGGGGGCTAGCAAGAGCCCGGAGGGCGCCACACCGGTACCACATCATTAAAGAAAGGCGAAGAGAGACTTCAGCCAGTCGCGCGGGCAGAAGGAAATGGGAAACAAATGCCTCCGGGCCCAGTGTTTAGCCCCGGGGAATGGGGGTGGTGGCAAGTAGCCCGATTATACGTTCCGAGGAGGAAGCCAGCCAACAGAGAAAGGCGAGAAAGCCACCGACGAAGGCCCTGCAGACACACACACTCTCCCTTCCGTCTCGCCCAAAAATGGCGAAGGTGCGACACCTGCAAACGAAATCCAGAACTGTGGAAGGAGCGACCTCACCAGCGAGCGAAGGGACCAAGGTAGGGCCAGCGAAAAAAAGGTAACGCTATTCTGTTGCATTTATTGAAACTCGCCGTTGGACACGTCCCAAGCCCCCGACGGTGCGGCGAAAAAATGGTGGGAGGCATCTCAAGGGAGCTGTCCAGCAATGGCCGACGTTTCGGACATAGAGACACACGGACATCTTGTACATGCAACGTACTGCCTCCGCTGACTCCAGTACGTTCAGTCAGTTCCTCCACGATCATCCTAAAGAGGGGAAGACAGACTTCTCCTCGTGAAGTTGCCCTGGTGTAAGCAACGATGCCGAATAGTAGACAGAGACCATAGAATCACAATGACTTCACTGCCCCACTTACAGAGAGCACACAACGCAGCAACCTAGTATGGTGGTGAAGGCCTCGATAGGCAGAAAGTGTCCGCAGATTATCATACCGGAGTTGTGACCAAAGCACAGTGCACAATTTTGTTTTACATCCCGCACACTACGGTCAACTAAAACACCGCAAAACACAGTGTCGGCAGTTGGCCGTACTGTCCACATCACCGCTACCTGGTTTCATTCTGTAATTCAAAGCGATTCATTAGGTGCTCCCTGCTGTCCCCCTAGGGGATAGTTCGTACATTCAACCAGGGGCTCTATACCACACACCCTATCCCTGGGCTTGCAAAAAAAAAAACCTTACATTATCTAGCCCTCCCCGCACCGCTTGCGGGTGTGATTAGGCCGGGGAGAGGATTTCAGACGGGCAAGGCAAAATCATCAACAAAGTTCTCTCCTTCTGCCCTTTTTCCCCAAATTGTATAGTTTTTTCTAACTTTTTCCTGTTCCTCCTTTCTCTCTTCAGGTTTTCCCATTTTTGTTTTTTTCTCTTGGGGTTTCTTATCAGTCTTCCCTCCGGTTCTTGTTCTCTGTTACGCCAGTCTCTTGGACCCCTTTTCTTTCTTGCCAACTCACTCCTCCTTGCTTCCTTTTATTTCTTGCCTGGTCCAGGCAAGGCCTTGGACGAAGGGGGGGGGTTGTAGACGCCGGGATGTTTGGATTCCGGCATCTCCGGGGTACTGTACTTGGTGCGCCCTGTGGCGGCGGCCTAGAGGAGAGGATCAAACAGTCACCGAGGAGAAAGTGTATTCAGGGCGCGCTATCATCCACTGTGCTTCTCTTGAGCGAGTTTTTTTTTCGACGACTTGGAATCTTGCGAACACCCTTGGTTGTGCGACAAACCCAAGGGGAAGTGCTGAGCAAGGCACAGTACAGAAAGCGGGCAGTCGCGGTACCCCGGTTTCGCGCATAAACTCAAAGTGTCCCGTGGCTCGGGGGAAGATAGTGGATTCAAATGATTAAATAGTGAATCAGATGATAAGAAAAGGATTTGCGACTGAAGACAAATCAAAACATACAAATTACAAATCACGATAACTTTTTTGTAGTTTTTTAAATCTAAAGCACAGTATTCTGAATCACAAAGGAAAGCAAGTGGTGGCCAAAAACTGCTGGCTCATGGGGGAAGAGAGAGGCCCAGCAGCGCCTTCTCCTCGCTCCCTCCTCCCCCTCCTCTCCCAATTCCTTCTCATGTTCTCTGCTCACCTTTCTTCTTTCGTCGCTCTCGCGCTCCTGCGCTCTACACAACCCCCGTTTGAATTTTCGTCGGGGGTTGTGGCCACCTCAGCCAGCTGTAAAATAGACCCCCGCCCAAGGAGGTTTGGCTGACCTGATTCACTCGGGAGTCTGTTTAACTTCTGGCGCCCCCTTCCTTCTTGCTAAGGGCATCGGCGGGAGTTGGTTCGGAGGGCGGTTGGGTTCTCCAGGACAAAGAGAACACGCACTTAGCAGTCGCCCAACGGCTCCAGTTTAGCGGTCAGGTCTTTATGCATCACTCAGCTCAGTTGTCCGTATCGAAACTGGCCATATCACTTGCATCAGAAACCAATTACTGGAAAAAGCCCACATAGCGACGTGTGTGACATGGATCCGCGGACCCAGATGAAAGCAAACTGCGGATTGACTACCACTTTCAAGCGTTTCTCATTCGGTCATTCCCTTATTGATGAAAAACCATGTCATGTTAGGCAACAATGCGTGTGTGGTGTGGGGTGGGCTCTATTGATCAGAGTGCTGAGAATCACTTCCGCAGCCTAAAGAAAGAGGCATACGTATGAGGTTCCCTCGTGTATTGCTCTACATTTGCTGCGGTGGTGAGAAGGCGGTCAAGCGGGACGCTCTGCCCCCAAAGATTAAACAGAGCCACCAGAATCTACTGGCTTCCCGCACCGATGTTGAGCAGTCCTAGCAGTGGATCCGATGAGATGGCGGAAACGAGAACTTCCAGCTAGGCCAACCACACAAAAAACACAACAAAAATATAAAACCGAAAATACAATAAAGGACAAATTTCTTGATATCACTTGTGATCAATTGGAGCACTGCATGATTTTCAGGCTGAGAGGAGAACCGGGTTAGCCCAGAAGCCCAGGCTCTCGATACCGCACTCATCCGTGCCACGACGGATCTTGAAATAGCCATGATCACCCCACTTCTCACCCCAGGAGTTCTTTACCGTCCAGTAGCGTTCTCCCGTCTGCTTCTCAATGCCATAGCCGACAATTGTTACGGCGTGGTTCATGGTCTCCTTCGGATTGAAGATCGGGCGGTCGTACAGGGCTTTCAAGCCGTTGCCATTAGCCTTCGCGTCAGGAAGGATGCCGGTGTGGTGGTACAAACCCGAGGAGTAGAGCCGCAGATCGGCGTGCACTTCGAATCCAACAGTGATCGGTCCGTGGTGATAGAGCTCGTACATCATCAGGACTTCGTTGGAGCCGCCGAAGAAGTCACCGACGTAACCAAACTCATCTGTGCGCCAGCGCGGACAATCCGGAGATGCGTACGCGGCCTGGGCGTCACGACCCTCTTTGCTCAGATCCTTCCAAGCACAAGTACCGTCCGTGGCGGTGTAGGGCGCGCAGTGCTCTTCAACGATGCCAAAGTCATGTGCGTACCGTCCCGCAACCTCGAATGGATAACCTCCTGCACAGCCCTGACCAAACGTGTTGCAGTCCATTGCCTCCTGCGCGCTGAATACGGGGGTGAGCCGGTTCTCGCTCTGGATGCGGACGCGAGATTCGAGCATGGCCATAGATGCAAATGTGTAGCAACTGCCACACTGACCCTGGTCACGGACTGGACTGACGTAGTTGGTGCCGTCCACATCACGCCAGTCAAAGTTCTTGGGCAAGCCGGCTCCTGCTGCGTCCATATTGTCATCGCCATGGAGATCTTGCTCGGATTTGCTCTTCTTGGGGGTCCAGGGCCATTGGAAGTCCTTGATCATGGCCATGAGGCCGCGTTCCGCGGTCTGCTCATCGGTGACCCGGCCGTGTTTGCTGGCATTCCTGACATTGCCCTGCGTCAGAAAGGCGGTGAAGCTCGAAATGGGCTGGTTTTCAAATTCTTCATAGGCGACCGCTTGCCAAGAGTTCTGTGCGGCATTGATCTTGGCAACAAAGTCGTGGTCTGGGACGTAAATCTGTTCCTCATCCACAGTTCGGAGTTTCTGGATCTCCTGATTTGCCATGATCTTGGCACTGACCACCTTGTGGCCGCGAATGTAGACGTCACTGTCCACAACGTTGGCATGAATATCCCGTTTGTGCTCTTTCACAGTGGCACTGAAGCACGCCCAGTCAGCAGCCGGCTGCTGGGTATCGATCATTGGCTTATCTTTGGATACGATAGATTGGGCAAAGTTCACAGCACTACTCGGGTTGGATTTCGTTATGACCCAACCGGAGCGCGTCTGGTTGCAGAGTGACTTAGAGCCAAGGATTCCGTCCTTCCAATCGTTCAACGCAAAGTAGGACTTGTCGCCAATTTCTACCTCAAAGCCCTGGTTGTAGATCATGGTCCAGTGACCACGCTCTCCCTTGGAGTTGAGCGCAATGTCCGGGAAAAGGAGTGTGACTAGCTCCTCCTCAATCTGATCCCGGCTGTAGGCGGCTTCGAAGGCGCTCGGAGTCATGGACGCGCATGCATCCCTGGCCTGGAACGCAGTTATCCCGGTCTTGGCCACCCGGAAGGTCCATTCTCCGAGGATATCATCGTAGTTGCAGTCAGCCGGAGTGTCTGCCTGGACCACAGCGATTGTTGCACCGAGGAGGGCGGTGGTGAGGCTGAGGGATGCGAGCTGCATGGTTGATTTCTCTTGGTGAGCCTGCTGCTGGGTGCTGGAATATGCCACTGCTTTCCGTTCTCACGTCTATGTCACTAACGGTGTCACACTGTTGTCAACTGCGTCTTCAAGCAACGATCAGTTGAAACGAGAGCTAAGTAAAAACTCCTATGCAACACTATTATGTCCAAAAATCTTCTATCTAGTCACTTCCCGACTGTTCCTGTCTGTCAAGTACCCCGACGTCAGGTTCATTCTCTTGCGCAGCAACTACTCCCTGCTCCGGTTTGTCAACTTCTTCTTTTCTCCGTCTCGCTTTTGTTTGCATTTTTGAAACCAATTAAACATTAACCACCAAAAACGTTTGAACCAGAAAACAAACACCAACGTCTTCACTTTTGGATGGCTTCCCCGCGTACAAATCCCCCCAAAAATGGTTCTCCGGCGGGTGAGCTCGCTGCCCAACCTCCCCCCTTTTTCGGTGAAACCTTCCCTCCCACCCG
>PDIP01000134.1:334-20383 GCA_002811645.1 Corallochytrium limacisporum
GGGGCTTTGAAAGGAAGGAAGGGGGGAGGAGGGGAAAGGAGTGCAAAACGCCAGTTGGCGCGCTGCCTTCCGCGTGTGTGGCTTGGGGTTTTCTTTTTACTTTCTCTCTTTTCTTTGGGGCCGATTTTTTCTTCATCAACGCTCCGTTCCTTCGCCCTGCCGCTGGCCGGCGAGATCGCCTTGATTTTGTACTGGACACCGGTGCTCACCTTTGGGGGCCGCCGGAAACAACGAGGCCAGGACCTCGTTCCGTATCTCGGCTTGCCCAACATTACCACACACACACACTCTTGAACGTGCGCGTCTTCATCCTCAGCTACGTGTAGCTGCTTGTACACGTCAACTCACACAGGAGCTTCAACGGAAAAGCGTCAAGGGTGTTAAGGGATCGCAAAATGATTGCTCGGCTCCGAGACACACCAACAGCCACGGGGCTGCTAAGCAAACAATCAATATTGGAGGAACAAAGCGAACGACGGGCGGTACCGATCGGCGCGCGCGCCAGCTGCTGCACGGAAATGAATCGACACCCGTCGGGTGCTAGGTACAGATACCGGTCTCTTGCCACTGCCATAGCCAAATGCTAGTCTTTTCTTCAGCACACAGGCGCCCCGAGACACTAAGAGCCCTTTACATTGCACGGTGGAGAAAAGCTTTGGCACCAGCAGTGTAGGATCGCGCCAAGGCTTGTACAAACCCGCCGTACGAGCTCCATACCCACCTACATTCTCTGGCGCAATATCTCCCCTCTTCAAACATAGTCAATGCAAAATGTATGGGCGTAATTACAATCAAGTCTGATATCGTTGGTCTATCACCATTGGCTGGCAACGGTCCCATATTTCCTCTTCATGTAGCCAGGCAAGGAATCAGGTACGCCGAATACCGCGGTACGCTCTGAAGCAAGCGGTCGGTGGCTATTCCAATTGCGCAGTCAGTCAGTATAGACGGTGACGACTAAGCCGCGTAAGGCCCCTGAGTAGAACAGGTGCCAGTGCTCCCCCGGCCCCTAAGAAGGCCATCTTTGTTTTAGGGCCCATTTTCAAGGAAGCGAAAAAAAAAATGCAAAGGCCGGGTACCAGCAGTTCCGGGCCATTCAGTATGAGTCGCCACGCCACAGTGGATAGTCTCGAGAAGGACACGAGCTGGGTAGTGACCATGAAACGGCCATGTGTCATTCCGCCCGCGGGAGAGGATCTCAATTTGGTCGCCCACTCTTACGACGAGAATTTGTAGATGAAACGGACTGGGTACGAGTACTTTGTCCTCCCATAGATTCCTTATAGTCAGTGCCACACCGGGCGGCGGAGCGAGCACACCGATGCTGGGAGTCTACGGAAGCGATCGTTGCGCGGCCACAGCACCCTGGCGATGGGGGCATGCTCGGTGCTACAGGCCACTCATTATGGGACTCCAGTCTTCATTGTATTGATTATTGTGATGCAAACACTCTGTGGGACTGTGTTTACAATCGCCAGGTCTTCTCAAAAATGTGCTAGACACATGGAGTGTCTATTGGACCTGGCGAACGGGTAGCCCGCAGCAACTATTCTCTCCGGTTAGGCATGAAAGTACAAAGACCTGTAAAACCGCTTTGGGGGTGTTGCTTCGTGCTCCTTACCCCACAGGAAATCTCTGGAATCAACTTCACTTCCTGCCCTCGAATATGAATGCTTCACTGGCGGTTTCTGTTCGGACGTGTCACTCCAGTCGTGCAGATGCCGCAGGTGTCGATGGATGCGTGCCCAGCGCCCCAACCCTCTACCTGCGACACACCGTACACATCGAGCCTGAAACTATCCCCCAATTGTCGTCGGGCCCGCAGTACTTTGCGTCATACATATATATAGGCCGTCATCAATCTGTTATTAAAGCACATCTTGCGTGGACGTTGTTTCTCCCGTGCTCAGCACGGCGAAGCCGCACGTACCAGTCCCGGCAAATTAGGCCCCCGAGAAGGTACACCGACCAATCAACTTATCCTTGATTTTCTTCGACCGCTTGGTCGTGCACGGAATTGAACTGACACATGCAGAGTGGCACGGCTTCCCGACAGTGGCATCATTGGCCGGACAAAACGTAATGGAGGAGAACACATTTTAGCTGAGAGGAGTGCGGTACTTAGCCCAGTCTTTCCCTGCAATGAGCATGAATGACCTGTCTACCAATAACGATTTCGCCGTCTCGTGCTTGTCAGAAGATTGCGGGTGTTCGGTAGGTGGTTGAGATACTTTCTTTTTTATCAATATTTAAGTAGTACGGTGGTACTGGAAATTTAGTCAATTTGGGCTGGCCGAGAGCTCGGCGCTGGCATCTGGGAGCAGCCTCTGGTACGCGTCATCACTCAAGTCGGCTCCAAAAAGTCGACATCGAGGACTTCACCAATGACCGCCGATCTTGTAATCAACTCAGCGAAGTTCGTACATTCTTAGGCGGCATTGGAAATCTTGACAAGCCTAGCTGCCTGGAGGGCCCGAGTGGCATCTGGGACCAAGACACTGTATACCTCAGCGCTCGTCTTAATATTGTAGTATCTGGCAAGGTCCTGCACGACAGCTTCACCACGCACGGCGGGTCTGCGGTACAAATCGGCATAATTCTTGGGGTTACTAACAAATTCAGCAAGGTCGTCCGAGATCGGCATGAGGACAGCGTCATTTTCAGTGATTGTGGCATCGTCGACCACGTAGTCCACGTTCTGCATGTTGACAGCGTCACGGCGTGCCTTTTGGGTAGAGGAGATCTTGACAATCGTGGCTCCCTGGAGAGAATCGTCAGCCTTTGAAAGAAGGGCGTGGTACTCCTCACCCGCATCGATATTGAGATAGTCAGCAAGATCTGCAGCAAACTTGTCATCAATACCCGCGGATCTGCGCGCCAAGTCCGCAGTATTCGCAGCAGAGGCCCTCAGGAAATCGGCCAGGTCTGCAGAAATCGGGAAAAGGATAGCATGTTGAACACTCGTGTCCCGGCGAGAGTAGATTGGAGCCCAAGGGTCTACATAGTCGGCTCCTCCCATGATTGGGATCGTAAGTTCATTTTCCAGGGCAGGGGCGGCCGTAGTAATGGTTGCAGCAGCCAGCAAGCTGACGGCGGCGAAGGTATACTTGATGGACATCATCTTGGAGTTCAACTTCAACTGTTCAAGATTAACAGGGCTTTTCCTTTACACACACACACAAAGTATGCACGTTCTTGAGACGTTTGATGTTGTTTCTCATCACCTCCACCGAAGCCGTCCGATCTCCTCTACCTTTAAATACCCTCTCCTGCAGTCTGATCAGAGATCGTGACGTGTTGCTCAACAGGATTTTCATCACTGTGGTGCTGAGGAATCAATTTGGTTTGGTTTCACATTATACTGAGATATCACAAGTCTCCATACATGATCATTGATACCAATCGAATTACATTAGTGCCGGTCTGTCGTGATTTTGCCCGGTTTGACCATGAGTAGAGCCGTGGTGGGCGGTTTGTGGGTCACTGGCGAACAGGTCACGAAGCGCCGGTGCATCAGAGCGAAGGACGGAGGCACTGGAGTCTGCTTCTTTAGCAACTCTTGTTTTGGCTGTGCGTGTAATCATGAGTGGCAGTGTCCATCATCAATGAGATGCACTGGTGGTACGTGCCAAGATCCGTGCACCAATTTGTCGTGCTTTGTCGACGGTAACTGCTGCACCGGCCAGATTTGCATGGGGGGCATTTGCCAGGCTCCCTTTTGGTGACCGCGCCGGACTACCGTCGACATACACCATGATAACACTTATGACCCACTAGGGGCTTCTTAACAAAGTCCAAAAACACAACACAGTTTGCTGCCACGGACCCCTCGTTATCACAGCGCTCCGTTTTAGCGCTTAAGGGGATGCTAATCGCATCTTTCATGCTTCCCCTTTGGGGAAGGGGGGTTTCAGAAGTTCCATGGGCACCACACCCGTTCCCAATCTCCGCTTCCCCCCCCCCCACCCCCAAAGGGACCTGGGGAAAAAACCCAGGAAGAGAAAAAAAAGGAACGGGGGGCTCATAGGTAATGTACTGTGTCCCAAGGAACGATCGGAGCGATAACCCAAAAAGCAATGGAGGCGGGGCCCAGGAAAGAAAGGTGGCTGACCACAGCGGCGAAGAACAAGGAGGCCACAGTGGTGAATACGTGGGGCATCCAGGACCCGTGAGTGTCCATTACGCAAACTACGCATTAAGGAATGTACCAACGGACAGAAACGACTTTGGCTTACCCAACTACCAGGAAACCCCGTGCCTCAGAATCAATGAGTGGACTGATTCTCTCAGGGATACTAAAATGTCAGATGCCTTAATCTAACTGTGATCGACACCTGTTCTGCGGTCTGAAGTCTGTGGTCTGAAAGGCAGACTTGACGTATCCTGCAGCAGATGTCACTCAAATATCCCCGGTGTCCTACCATAGTACGATGCAGTATATTCTCCTTTTCCATCATCGCATCACCTTCATATACAAAGAAAGCAGTCAGACGACGATAAGATGGTGGCGATAGTGACGGTGGAATGATGAAGGCATCATGCGCGGGCGGAAAAGCAGGGAGAGATCCCTCCTTCTCCCAACTCCATGACCTTGTCCCGTTTCCGGAGCGACCACTCTCGCGTGTTGCACTTCACAGCCTTTTTGAATGCACTGAAATATGAGCAGAATCATGTTGCACTGAAGCGGGTTTCTCCATGATTCATTCACTGTCAAATCCACCAGAACAGTGCGCTTGTGTGAACCACCTTTGCCCGGAAAGGGTATATGTAGCCTCGAGTCTGCGTAGCTGTCGTTGATCTCTTCCGTAATACACAAAGTAAATATAAAACATGAAAGTACGGTAGAGTAACTACTCTAACATGGGCTTGCCTCCCATAGCAGTTGCAGCACTGTGCTGTCCTTTGGTGCAAGCCGCGACAGTCCTTCCGGGATTCATGGCTGCAGTGCCGGAGACTCTTGAACCACCCACAGGCTCGTCAATCTCCTATGCAGGACTTGGTGTGGAAGTTTATTCAAGCCCTTCTCACGCAGGCAAGCAGATTAAGTCCAAAGCGGTTGGCTACATTTCGCAAGGGTACGATCCACCCCAGGTACTCCGCTATGACCGTCCATGGGAAGACGGAAAGAACATTTGTAGAGCAACGAAGGACTATGAAGGTGAGACGACCGCAGATTGGTGTTGGAACTTCTTGTCCCGTGATGACAACAATCACGACGACTGGGTGTTTACTAAAATTCTAGGATCAAAACAAAATGACAAGATGATAGGAGCAACAAGCAACAGTAATCACTACTCCGGCTGGAGACAATCTGAAATTTTTGAAGGCAAAGGGGGCAATGATACAGTGCGCGGCGAACATGGTGATGACTACATTTTTGGTGGCCCAGGGTGTGATAGGCTCCATGGTGATAGTGGAGATGACACAATTGTTGGTAATGAGGCCGGAGATGATTCTCCTGATATGGACATCATCTTCACAGGCACTGGATCCGACACAGTCTACGCCCAGGCTGGTGATGACTGGATCTACACTGATCAGCTGGAGGACAACAACTTAGATTGGCTCTCCGGCGGAACTGGCGCGGATACGTTTGTCATCAGTCAGCCTTTCGGTCCTAACATGGGATCTGATGGATGGACACTGGATGCTATAGACCTGCTGCTTGGCTTGGCAACGATATGATTGACCTGTACTTCACCGCCCTCCTGCCGGCAAGAAAGATTGGCAAGGAGATTGCTCCAATGTCCTTAGACATCGTCAAGTGGATGATCGATGGCACCCCACAAAAGATGGTAGATCCGCCTCATAAGGGACGGTGTATTATTGCAGACTTCAATCCTATGCAGGATCGCATTCTGATTCAGCTGGATCCTCATCGCTTGGCTCCTAATGTAAGCATCAGGACTGCCAACAATGGCGAGAACGCTTGGATCTTGACCTCCGACGGTTTCGATCTTTGTTATGTAAATTGGGCCCCACCTGATGAAATATTTGGTGCCGACGTCAGTCATATTGGTGCCACACCCAGTGACATTCTCATCAAGATGCTCCAACAAAACGCCAAGCTTGTTGGTGGGGGTAAGTTTGGCCTGGTCGGCGAGACGAGTCCCACCTGGCTTGACGAACTTGTCGAACCACCGCAGGCTTTGGACAATACTGAAAACGGGCGGTTCCTGCTGATTGGCAACTGGGGAGGTTATGTTACCATAGGGTCTTCTGACAACGACCACCTGATCGGTAATGATCATCCAAATGGTGACGCCCTTTACGCATATGCGCTTAGTTTTGAAGGAGGTGACGTCGTTGCCGTCAAGGATGGTGATGACATTCTTCGCGGCTACGGCGGTCCGGATATACTCGCTGGTGGCAGTGGCTTCAATCAGATCTACGGTGGTGAGGGTGAGGACACCGTGTCATATGCACATGCTCGCACAGGTATCGCCGTCGATATGGAACATACCGGGGAATGGCACGGCGATACTTTCTTTGTTGCGTGGAACGGATTTAGTTCGGATCCGTATGATCCGGACGTAGATGTTTCCATGACCGGTAAGGACGGCTACGACTGGGTCTTTGATGTAGAAAACATTATTGGTGGTCCGTATAATGACCAAATTCACGGAAACAGCCTCCCAAACGTTATATACGGTGGGCCGGGGCACAACACCGTCAGCGGGAGAGGTGGTGGCGATACCTTCTTCATGACTGAGGGAGGTACCAGTGAGATTTTAGATTTCGATCCCGCCGAAGGTGATCTCATTGTTCTTGATCCCGAACCCTACGGCATCGGCAAGAGGCATGCCAATTACCATATTCTTGATCTTGTATACGATCAGAAAGATGAGAACTTGCACCTTGAGACCAAGTGAGAGGGGGAAACAGTCGTGCAATTGACCGGCACCACATTGAATAAGAACATCTTGAGTAGCATAGAGATTCTGGACGACCGAAGCACGGGTAGAGTGTGTATTGAGCCGAAAGGTGGGGACGGAAGCACCGGACTCTGCGCATACATTGATGGTGCTACAGGCTATGGCATGAAGTGCAAAGCAAACTGGCAATGCCAGGCACCTTTGCAGTGCATTGATGGCATCAACGCATGTTACCTGGAATGCGACTTCAGAAACTGCCTTAAAGACAGTGATTGTTGTGGGGGTGATATTTGCAATGCTCCTTACTGCATCCGACCATTCTGAGTTTCCAGCCGACCACTGCGAAGAACTTCGCCAGGCAAGGGCCGATGATGGAACAATTTCCACATTTCTCCGTGTGGACAACCGAGTGCCTTGTCACGTCGGACGATCAGCGCGACCAAACCGCCCAGACCCGTTCTCTTCCAGCCACCCGCCCCCTTTGCGACCACTCCCCGCGCCCCCCCCCCCTGGCGGGGGGCCTGAAAAGTCCCCACTGTTCTTGTACCAAAGTTTTATATTTCCCCTTGGGTCCAGATTTTACATTTTCTTTCTTTCTTTTCCTTTTCTTTTTTAGAAATTCTTCGAGGGATTTTTGGGTCGTGCTTTTTCTTTTTTATTGCGGTTTTACTGCCTCAAAAGGTCTGAGAAGGACGTGTGCGGGGACGGCGGCCAAAATTTTCCTCTTTTTTTTTCCTCCTTTGATTCTCAAGGAAAATATAACAAATAAAACCCAAAGAAACCAGCGAGCGAGAGAGAGACACACACACACACACCCACACACACGCACACAAAGGAGAAGCGCCGTCCTTTCGTTTGGCTCCCCCCCCCCCGGGGCGGGGGGAGGCACGCGGTTGTCCCCGGCCCGAACCCGGGGGAGGGAGAAATTTCCTCGCGGGGGGGGGGGCCAATGTAAGTTCCCCGTGACCGCTTGGGAACAGTTTCAAAAATTCAGTTTCACACAACCGCGATTAACCTCGAGCTAAGCCCCGCGGTGTGTGTGTGTGTGTTGGTTTGTGCCCCGGGGAACCACGAAAGCATCTTCTCATGCGTGCCTTTCCACGGGTTCCTCACTGAGCGATGTCCTGCACCACTCCAAAACCCACCAAGGGGGAGGGGCCAAGCAGGTGTCATACGCCAATTCTGTGCGGAATCTCCAAAGCGCCCAAACGAAAGGAAAGCACGCGCAGTTTTTATTCAATCCCGTTCCCGAAATGGCTCCTGCACAAAATGAACGCAACGAAGAACCTTGGCTCCATCCCTTGTTTTCACCTGTGATTCTTCCGCAAACCCCTACGGTGGTGCGGCTTTTGTCAGTCTGTTAACCAATTGGCGTTCTGGTTGACGCTATACCACCGGCAACATCCGTTTGGTGGTCGTGGTTAGGCTTCTTTGGTGCTTCCGTACGACGCAGTGCTGGAGTGACGATTGTGGTCTTAGTTGACCTCCTTCCGACAAGTTTACTGCCTTATAAGGAGGACATCGTTGCAAGACACCGTTCGGATACAACAGACGCTACCGAGGAAGGGCGATTCATCCCCATAGCGGAAGGACGACGGGTGGGAAGCGGGCATGCAGGTCACGGTTCAGTGTCCAAGGCGACCAGGCATTCAGCATGCAGCGCGACATGCTATTGTGCTCGTTCTAGATATGGAAGAATCAGACTGTGTCCATTACAGTGCCACACCCAAACCGCTCAAAATGTGGTCAATATCAGTACATAGCGCGAATATCAGGCGTTTCCTATAGAAACTACTCTTTTGATCCCCTCGCAGAAGATATCGCTCAATATCCCCCGTGTAATACCGTTGTACAATGCGTGTTATGTCCATGGTGTTAGCTTTATATCATCTTTATACACAAATCAGGAAGACTTCTTTCCCACTAGAGGATGTTACTGCGGGCAAGAGCTGCACACAGTTGGCGACAGGTCACCATGCATATCCTTGCTTGGTAATTTGAATATCTTGCCGTTTACTGCATTCTACACTGTAGTCTCGCGCAGAAAGGACACTTATTTCGAAGTTTTCAAATTCAAATGACACATCTTTGGACACTTCTGGTAGAGAAGGCTTTATCAGGACAGCCACTTTCCGAATTCAAGATCTCCTATCGGCCGAGCCCAGAGCTCGTCCTGATTCGTCTGGTACAAAAAGGGGAGATCTGCCCTACGCCTGATAATACACCTACCGCTGAGTAATCTAGTTTTAGCCAGTAATGACAAGTTCTCTACCATGGGTTGGTTTGCCATAGTGTTTGCAGCCTTGTGCTCTTCTGGTGTCCGTGCCTCAACGATCCTTCCAGGATTCATTGCCGCCGTACCAGAGACCCTGGAACCCCCAAAAGCAGATGACCTCGGTTTCAAAAAGTCAGGCACTGAGCTTTACGTCAGCCCAAAACACAACAGTTGGAGAATCTATTCAAAGGGAGAGGGTTACCTTGATCGCTCCTACAATCCAGCTCAGATCCTTCGCAGTGACCGTCCATGGGAGGAAGATCAAAATTTCTGCATCGTGGGCAGGGAGTACGAGGGAGAGGTGACTGGTGACTGGTGTTGGAACTACCTCACTCGGGAGGACAATGACGATTGGGTCTTCACAAAGATAGTTGGCACAAACAAAGACGATAAGATAATAGGGAGCTCCAACTCGAATGGCAACTATTCGGGTTGGAAATTTGGTGAAATAATTGTCGCTGGCAAAGGGGACGATATTGTGATTGGGGACCATGGAGATGACCATATCTTTGGAGGGGCAGGCGAAGATGTACTACATGGTGACGATGGTGACGACGTCATTGTCGGAAATGAGGCAGGCGACGACTCTCCGGATATGGACATCATCTTCTCGGGCAGTGGTTCCGATACCGTCTACGCCCAAGGAGGCGACGACTGGATCTATACGGATGAGATTGCGAACAACAACTTGGATTGGCTGTCCGGTGGTACTGGCGCCGACACTTTTGTCATCAGTCAGCCGTTCGGTGACATGGGTACTCCTGGATGGACCTTGGACGCTATGGACTTGATTCTGGGGTTCAGTAACGACGTTTTTGATCTGTACTTTGCCGGCTTCCTCCCCAAATGGAAGATCACGAAGGAAATTGCTCCCATGTCTTTGGATATTGTCAAGTGGATCATCGATGGGGTGCCCGATGAGACCGTAGACCCTCCCCACAAGGGACGCTGCATCATTGCGGATTTCAATCCTTTGCAAGATCGCATCCTGGTCCAGCTGGATCCACACCGTATGTCTCCCAACGTGAGCATTCAACCTGCCAATAACGGTGAAAATGCGTGGATCTTGACTTCTGACGGTTTTGACCTCTGCTATGTAAACCGGGCTCCCGCAGAGGATATCTTTGGAGATGACGTGAATTACATCGGCTCGACGCCAAGCGACATTTTGATCAAGATGCTTCAGCAAAACGCCAAGGTTGTGGGTGGAGGCAAGTTTGCCCTGGGGATTGAACAAGACCCCAACTGGTACGACCACCTTGTCGAGCCTCCGGAGGCCTTGGCAGACACCGACAATGGCCGCTTCCTGATGATTGGTAACTGGGCAGGTTACGTTACCATTGGATCAGCGGGCCACGATCACCTCATTGGCAACGACCATCCTAATGGCGACGCTCTCTACGGATACGCCCTCGACATTGAGGGTGGTGATGTCATCGCTGTCAAGGATGGTGACGATATCCTTCGCGGCTACGGCGGTGACGATCTTCTCGCTGGCGGCACTGGCTTCAACCAGATCTACGGTGGAGACGGCGACGACACTGTGTCCTTTGCACACGCCCGCACCGGCGTCGTCGTCGACATGGAGCGCACCGGACAATGGCACGAAGAGACCTTCTTTGCCGCCTGGAACGGATTCAACATCGTTGATGAATATGACCCTGACGAAGACATTTCCTTGACTGGCAAGGATGGCTATGACTGGGTCTTTGGTGTGGAAGGTGTCATTGGTGGTCCATACGATGATGAAATCTTTGGAAACGACCTTCCCAACACCATTTTCGGGGGAGCTGGTTACAATACGGTCCGTGGCAGAGGTGGAAGTGATACCTTTGTTATGACTGACGGTGGTACTGCCGTCGTTTTGGACTTCGACATTGATGAAGGTGATATTCTTCTCATTGATCGTGAATCCTCCAACATGAATCTCATGCACAAAAACTATCATATTACCGACCTGGTGTACTACCACCAAGACGGTGACTTGTACATTGAGATCAAGAGCAGTGGGGAGACGGTTGCAATCTTGTCCGGTGTGACAATGAGCAACAGTATCTGGGAGAGCGTGCAGATCAAAAACGATCGTGACACAACCCGTACATGTATTGAGGCAAAGGATGGAAGCACTGGTTTCTGCACATACGACAACAGCGGCTACGGGCTTCACTGTAAGGCACAATGGAACTGTGAAGGGGCCTGGAAATGCATTGCCGGTGTCAACAGATGTTACGAGAGCTGCCTTTTCAGGAAGTGCAACAGGGAAAGCGACTGTTGCACCGGCCAGTGGTGCATGAGTGGATCCTGCATCACCGCTGAGCACTGATGCAAAAATACCGAGCCGTTGATTCCCCGCGGACGGGGGCCGGATTTTCCCCCGCTTTTGGCACTCTACTCTTTTCTTTTCCTTTAGTCCCGTAAACCTAAAAACCAGAAGAGACGTTCTCTTTGTCACCTGGGCCGCAATTTATTGATTTGTTTCCTGTCCCTAACCCTCCCTTCCCTTCCTTCGTCTCCCCCGGGGGGGGGGGAATTCCAAGGAGAATATAAAATTAGGCCCCCTTTCCCTTTGGGGGCCTGTTTTTTCTGGTCGTTTTCATTTTTTTTTTCCTTTCGCTTTTTGTGTTTGTGTTTTGGGGGGAGGGGGGCCATAGCAAAAGCTTCCGTTTTGGTTCTCTGTCTGGGGGGGAGGGGGGGGAGGGGAGAAACAGAGACGACGGTGAGACCGCAGAGAGGAAAAGACGGGTGGCCCCCCCCCGGGGGGCTCCCCCTCGTTTTTTTCTCCGGTGGCGCGTGCCCCCAGCCGCGTTCCATCCCGGGTCTTTTACGGAATGGCTCAATAGCCAATGTACAACCGAATCTCCCCGACTCCAACCGCTCCCCCCCCCCCTGGGGGGCTCGAGGGTCCTGCGTGCGAACACACCCGTGGGGATCCCCAGCTCCACGTCACGGGGGTCTCTCCCCCATGTCGAAGCTTCGGCAGTTACTACGTGGCCCGGAGTCGTGTCTTGGCCTCTCTTTGTAAGCATCTAGCACACCGCATACATCTCTCTGTATTGAACATATCTTCTCAATCTCTCAATGTACTCTGGAAGCACCTGAAATGAAATTACCCCCGTGCATGTTGAAACTGTCTGCGAGAACTCTCTGAATTCTTCATAGTGCCATCCCTTGAGGATGCGCGAGAGATTACACTTGTTCCTGGACCCTTCTACATGGCCCCAATTATGCCAGCCTTGGTTTCGGTACAAAGTGCATATCATTTATTGTATTGACGTTTTGATTTTGTGTCACTCTTGGCCTGCCATGGCCCGGCTCCACAGACCGCGCCCGTGAGTGGCGGGTCCGTGCAGCATGATGCGTTTCCCCTGCCTTGACCCCGTCCATCGAGTCGGCGTACATGCTCCTCTCTGCTCAACCTCATCCCATACAGAGGTAATCCCATGGATACCGAGCCAGTTGAAAAACCGAGGAATATCCCCTGGGTATCACTACGGTACGACGGTCCTTACTTCCATTCTTCCGGATTATCATCGTGCGCACGTACAGATCAGGTAGGCACAGGGCGATAAGCGGTGATGGCGGTGAAAGTGGGGGTGTGTGGTGTTGAAGAAGGAGATTGCGCCCTTGGTCACACACGCTCAATACACACTTCAAGTCCTGCTGTTTATTGCAGTCTAGTGTACCATATTAATGTCATTCCAATGGATTTCTTTATCCGAATAGCGCTCCTCAAAGAATATCATGCATTCAATGTCATCATTGACTCGGTTTTAATAAGGTATACAAGGGTCGTCTGATCACAGATGCATCAGCACCTCGCCTCTTCACTGCAATATCCAATATTCCAAGGAATATAAAACTCTAAGCAATAGTCACCGCAAATCTACGATGATTCGGCCTGTCGTGGTTTGGACAGTTGTGTACTGTCCTTTGGTGTGTGCAGACAACATCATCCCCGGCTTCATGGCCGCGCCAGAGACACTTGAGCCTCCCGATATCGACGAGATCCATTTTGAACCATCCGGGAAGAGACTTTACGAGAGCCCCTCTCATGCAAATTATGAAGTGTGGTCGAAAGGTGAAGGTTACATCGATCGCTCGTATGATCCGGCCCAGATCCTTCGTGTTGATCGTCCTTGGGAGTCAGGAGTGATGGGTTGCTGGGCCAAAAAAGAATACGGAGGACAGACAACAGAGGACTGGTGCATGAACTACCTGATAAAGGATAACAGCGCGTTCTTTCACGTCTTTACAAAATTCATAGGCACAGACGTAGATGACAAGATGATTGGAGCCACATACAACAGTGGACACTTGTCTGGCTGGCGACAAAATGAAATTTTTGTCGCTGGAAAAGGTAACGATATCGTACGGGGTGAACATGGCAATGACCACATCTTCGGAGGCCTTGGCAATGATAGACTTCATGGCGACAGTGGTGACGACACAATAGTTGGCAACGAGGCCGGTGATGACTCGCCAGATATGGACATCATCTTCTCAGGTAGTGGTTCGGACACAGTGTATGCCCAGGCTGGTGATGACTGGATCTACACGGACAATCTCGAACATAACAACCTAGATTGGCTGTCTGGTGGTACTGGTTCAGATACATTTGTCATAAGTCAGCCCTTCGGTCCCGACATGGGATCTACTGGATGGACGCTGAACGCAATGGACCTCCTTGTCGGATTTGGTAACGATATGATTGATTTATATTTCACTAGCTTCTTACCATCCAGGAAAATCGGCAAGGAAATTGCCCCCATGTCATTGGACATCGTCAAGTGGATCCTCGCTGGCAGCCCTCAACAGACCAGGGATCCACCTCACCAAGGACGATGTACCATCGCAGACTTCAATCCCCTGCAGGATCGCATCCTCGTTCAACTGGATCCTCATCGTATGTCGCCAAACGTAAGCATCAAACCTGCCAACAACGGCGAAAACGCTTGGGTCTTGACTTCTGACGGCTTTGACCTCTGCTATGTAAACTGGGCCCCCGCAGATGAAATCTTTGGTGACGACGTCAATTACATTGGCTCAACGCCCAGCGACATTCTCATCAAGATGCTTCAGCAAAACGCCAAGGTCGTGGGTGGAGGGAAGTTTGCTCTCGGTATTGAGCTTCATCCGAACTGGTATGATGACCTTGTGGACCCGCCAGAGACTCTCGATGACACTGAGAATGGAAGCTTTCTCATGATTGGCAACTGGGGAGGATACGTAACCATCGGTTCCGCAGACCATGACCATCTCATTGGCAATGACCATCCCAATGGCGATGCTCTGTATGCGTATGCACTCGACATCAAAGGAGGTGATGTCATTGCAGTCAAGGACGGCGATGATATCCTTCGCGGATATGGTGGCCCAGATTTGCTGGCTGGTGGCAGCGGTTTTAACCAACTCTACGGAGGTGAAGATAGGGACACAGTGTCCTTTGCGCATGCCCGCACCGGCATTGTCGCTGACATGAAACGCACTGGTGAGTGGCATGGAGATACATTCTTTGTGGCATGGAACGGATATAACTTGGTGGATGAGTACGACCCAAATGAAGATGTTAGTTTGACTGGCAGAGATGGCTATGACTGGGTCTTCGACGTGGAAAACATTATTGGTAGTCGTTACAATGACGAGATTCACGGAAACGATCAGAAAAACTATATTTATGGTGGCTCTGGCTACAATACGGTTAGTGGTAGAGGTGGTGATGATACTTTTTTCATGACCGATGAAGGCACAACCAAGATTTTGGACTATAATCCCGGAGAAGGTGACAACATTTCAATGGATCGTGAATCATACGACATGAACCTTATGGACCCCACCTACAACCTTCATGACCTTGTGTACTATCACCAAGACGGTGATCTGTACTTTGAGGTCAAGAGCAGCAGTCAAACAATAGCCATCTTACCCGATACCACGATGAGTCAGGATATATGGCACCGATTCCGAGTCGAAAACGACCTGGATACCAACCGGTTTTGTATCGAGGACAGAGATGGAACATTCGGCCATTGTCGCCACGTACATAACAATTCGTCGGGAAAGAGCTGCAAAGGAGATTGGATGTGTAATCAAGATGAATACCACGAATGCAACCAAGGAAAATGCTGGGCCGGGTGCCGCCCGTACGGAGCCCCATGTGACTACTACGGCCAGGAATACAACGGGGGCTGTTGCTATCCTTACTACTGCAACGATCATTGGTGGGAAGGATACATCTGTCATGAGTGGTTTTAGTTCAGTAAACTCTTTTCCACCGGTCAAGAGCGTGACTTTCGTAGGTTCTCTGATATTTGCTCGTTGCAGGTGAATATCAGGCTCTGATTGGATCAGCGTTGTCTAAATTGGGCTTTGGAAACAATTGGCGTAAATGAAGACCATGTATGCCCGTTCACATGATCAGGGTCAAAACTATTACACCAATCTTACCTTGAAAATGAGACGTGCATGTGATGTAGTAAAGACAGGTTTCTGTATTGCAAAATGCCTCAGGTTTTACACTGTTATATCCACGTAAACCAGAGATAATTCAGTGTGGTCATGTTAATCTTTCCATGTCACAGTTCAGCCCTGATTAAAACGCTACGCTGTTCAACCGCAGTAAGGGTAAAGGCCTTTTTTGCACGAAAGAGGCCAGCAGCAAGATGTGGTAGAACAGTCTTCCAAGACAAGTTTACATTTGAGATTCTCACCGTATTGTGCCTCGAACAAGGACTGGGCGATGGTGGTTGCATCGGCCAGCTGTTGGATCAGTAGCTCTTTTTCAGTGTCTGCGGGCGGGGCAGCGAAGGCGCCAATAATGGCGAGGGTTGCGAGAACAAGGGAACGCATGATTGTGTATTCAGTGAACGAGAAGGGTTCAGTATTGATGTGATTGAAGAGATCAGATCGACCTCTGGTTGGCAGACAGTCCCTTTAAATACGTGTGCAGTGTGTGACCCACACTGATGTTCACGAGTGGAAGGCCGGACACCATCATCATGTAGATAGGACGTCCACTCGGTGTATTCTCAAGGTTCCCACAACGGAACAGACCAAAATCCTACTCCGCAGTGAGTTTGAAGACCACTCGTGATGCAATTTTTTTATTCATTCGGCAAGACTATCCTGTATCGTCAACCGACGGGAGCAACCTCTCTCACCTTTGTCGTTTAGCTCTTCTCCCCAGTCCGCACGACCAGACAGACATTACGGCCTCTCTCCCCCCCCCCCTTCTCTCGAGGTTTTTTGGCATCTGCGGACACGTCACTGTTGGGTTATGTTACAATTTCGGGGAGAAGAATCAAGGTGTGGGGATGTCCGGAAAACCATCAGCAGGAAATAGCTAGTTTTAAGGTTTTCCCCTAAACTAGGATATTCACACATTTCTGACAGATCTGCATACGTGCGCACGGTTTGACATTCTATCTGGATGTACCGGGCAGACATCCTTG
This sequence comes from Corallochytrium limacisporum, assembly GCA_002811645.1. Classification (NCBI taxonomy): domain Eukaryota; genus Corallochytrium; species Corallochytrium limacisporum. The sequence continues at coordinate 16,933 of PDIP01000134.1, forward strand.
GGAGTCTTCTGTCACGCTCTGTCACTGCGGTAAACATTACTTGAAAAGTCTCCTCAGAACCAAAATTTTGAGGGACCTAGTAGTAATTCAGTCATCAAAACTGTTGGTGTCACTAAACTGGGATGGGGAGTGCCGTCGGCAAGTACCGGCGTCATGGTAGTGGAATTCAGGATCTCACCAGAATAGTTGGTATTACCTTTAGGCTTCTACGGTGATGCTGCTGAACGAGGCGACGAACAGGTGTCTTTTCATGTCCAAGCAATCACTGATGTTATGTCAATGGTTTCCCATTGGCTTTCATTTTTTCGGATCACACCAAAAATATTGGTACTACAGTGGTACCACCTGGTACCACCGATACCGTTGAGGGACACTTCCGCTGATCTCGCATCTCCGGCCATAATGAAATGCCCGGAAGTACAGGAAACAAATTCAACCCGAGAAAATCTTTTCCAAAACCGAAGTAGTAAACCAACTAAAAAAATCTCTGGGGATTTTGTTTTCCTGCTAAACTGGCGGTTGGCTCAATTCAGAAACCGCTGCAAACAATTTCCAAAACTGCCAGCCCCCCACCGGGGGGGGGGGGGGGAGGTCTTAACACTGTGAGAGAGGGAGACACACACACACTCTCTCTCTCTCTCTGGGAGAGGTTGCAGTGATGCCGTGGAACCCTAGATCGTATTGCGCTTTGTACCGCTAAGTTCCTTCACATACTGTAGTGAACTATTTATGAACTTGTAGACTATGAAGATGTACAGAACCATGCTTGACATATGCAAAAAACACCGACCAAACGGTATGAAACTGGCCGCTGTTCTCCCGAGCTTCCCGTCAACGGCTTTTAATAAGACGCCTGACACACCTTGCGGAGATTCGAATAAATACCTGGTATGGCCTTTGAAAGAAGAAAAATTCATAACCCCAACGAAGAGGTGATGGAATGAAATTGAAGATAATCGAAACCACCTGACCCGTGAGCGGCAACCAAATCGGACCCACACAACAGAATATCACATAAGTCGTGATTTGTTCGCAAACCATGCAAAGCAAAGATGACACGTGTATAGCCTGAGGTCAATCTAGGTGTTTTGAATTTCGTATGCAAAGGTGCAACACAGTTCCCTACTTATCGTAGCAGAAAGTATTGATGTTCACGTAGCAGACCACGGGGAAGCCCGACCTCTCATCGCTCGCAGTATAGGCATACCAGGACAGAACCTTACCGAAATCCTCTTGGGTGTATGGAGGCGTGACATGCTGGTCAATATGGTCCAAAATAAAATCAACTTGGTTCCAGTCTTCGTCGTGCGCCAGCATTTCGTGGGTTACTTTGAACCCAGTGTGAAGATCGTCATAATATTGATAAACGAAATCTCCTTCGAAACTGTTGGCGTCGCAAGCCTGAGTCGAGTTGCCTTCGGCGCTTGTGTAGGAAAAAGTGCCCCACTTTATAAAGTTTTTGTTATAGAAGCTGAGACCCCAATCCCATTCGAGCTCGGGGCAGTCCTCGACGCAATCGGTGCGGATGCAGGAGCCTCGGACGGCCTTATGCCAACACCATTGATTTTCTGAAGCAACTGCCTCGGACTGAGAGAATGCATCGACACCTGGGACCTGGACTGTGGCGCCCGCGATGGTCTGAACAGCGGCCGTGATGTGGGCGAAAGTCGTCAGAAACTTCATGACTGATTCGAATTGTTTTCTCTTGATGTGAAAATTGTCATGCTTTGTTCGCCAATCTTGCCTGTGATGGAGATTCAGAAGATCCTTAAATACCTTTAAGAACCACTTCGAATTTTCCGTTTACAAACGTTTCTACTGTATGTGAGTACGCCAAGAATCGCTACGCGTTTTACATGGAATCAGCTGTTCGTAAACATAAAGCTTCTAACTATGAACAGCATACTTGACATATGCAAACCGCAGACCAAACCTTATAAGATTGGGCGCTGTCTCCCGAGTGTACCCTAAACAGCTAATTTAAGATGCGTGAGGCCTGTGTGAAGTTTTTGCGGCGGGAGCGGAATTCTGAGCAAGGACATGAACATCTTTCAAACCCGAATCCGGCCACATCATCGGCCAATCAAACTTATTGGACCACTTGATGTTGGTGGTGTCGTGGTTGATGACCACAATCCCTCCTCAACAGGTCTCACGTCCTTTGGCTAGTACTTCACAACAACGAGGCTCAGTACAGTACTGTATACAGTTGGGTTGAGCTTAAATTTCTGCTCGCAAAGGTTGGCATCAATCGCTTCTTTCTTCTTAGAGAGGTTGTCAGACAATCCTAATAAAAGTGGAATCTTAGGTATTGTGACGACGTTGTGACGATAGATTCAGCAGCATGAGCAGGGACATATCTCTGGAATAATGTTTCATTGGTCTGCCTCTTCCTCGTTTTTTTGAACAATAGTTGCGATAGGCCCGTTCTCCTTTCCTGTTTCGCTAATTTAGCATTAAGCGCTGAATTCCCTCAATTCTATGTTACGCTTTTGCGTAAAGGATTCTACAGGAGCACCCCGAGTGCACCGAAGAGTGGATCTCATCACCAACAAGGTACCGTCCGTGCCTGATAAGGAAAATGCGTTGGAAGACGACTTACAAATAAAAACAGGACAATCGAATGCTTACAATTGCAGAAACCAGAGCAGTTCCAGACAAACACCACCATGGTAGAAAAAGGCAAGTACATATTTACAGTTGCGAGAAACAGAACATTTGCTGACAAACGGCCATGGTGTAACGTGCAATTCTTGCTATTCTTCGTGAATCACTTTGAATATAATATGCTAAAGCACAGGTGACCCCACCCCATCTGATGCCCGGGACCCAGTACCAGCGACACACGCTGTAATGGACAAAAATAACCGTTGTTCGGGTACTCTCTCGAGTTGCTATGGCCCCAGTACGCTGGCCTCTTCTGGATGTATGTGCAGTCGGTTGGGCCCCTCTACCCCGGAAATCAGATGAAGGTCAGTGTTCGATGTATCTGTTCCAGTTCGGCCCTGGCGACAAAGCCAACCCGTGTTGGCACCAGTGTTGGCATCCGTCTTTTCTTCGCACAGATCGATGGATTCGGGTTGATAAAGGACAATGATAGTCCATATCCGCCACGAATACCTAACCTGTATGGACCCTGTAGGGTCAACACTGTCATGCTCTTCATCAAACCAACCGCCATGCTCCTAATCAACCCCGCCATCATGATCCCAATCAAAGCTGACTCAACTTGAACACTAATTCTCTTAATAATCGTTATCATTCTTTGGTCTCTGCGCACTTCAGTCCCACAACCAGCTGACCTGCGCAACGCTAGCGACAGCGGCAACACCCGCGTCAGCATCCGAAAGCAGAGCCGCAGCCCCGCTGGCATTTCTCCTGTCAACTGCGTGGGACCAGTCGAGTTTGGGAAAACGGTTCCCCTCCCCGGCCTGAGAGTTGGGGGGAGGGT
>PDIP01000134.1:36612-61944 GCA_002811645.1 Corallochytrium limacisporum
CCCGGTGTTTTATTCAGGACCGTCCTTGGCGAGGGGGGGGGAGGGGGGAGCGGACAAAGTGAAGGAAAGGGGCGGGGGATTTAACTACAGGTGTCCAACACACCGGCCGGGAGTTGAAAAAAAAAAGTTGCGATAGTGTTTGAGCCTGTGTGCTTGCGTGTGCGCGTGTCCCCTGAAAGAGAGGGAGGGGGGGGGAAGGGGGCGACAACGTTTGCGAAGGATTCCATGAATTCCATCAGTGAAAAAATGATTTGTCGTATTTCACAGCAGTGCAAAGCTGGCCGATAACCCCCCCCGTCCCCCGGGGGGGCGGGGGGGAGTAGGAGTGAAATGCGGGGACTCTCTTGGGTGGAAGACGAACACCAACCGGGCACTGAGTAGATCGATCTCAACTCTTCAGCGTACTTGGACTGTTAAGCATACTTGCACTGGGCGAGCCCGTACGTTGCAATGAACCCCTCATCACGAGCAGCAACAAATTCTCTGAAATGAATCGAGTTGCTCACATATCCATCACTCAAATTTTGATCCGCAAGCCTGAAAATGGAGACATTGGACAGTTGCGGACAAAGGAAGGCCATGTGCCTGTGATCTGACAACTAGTAGCGCAGATTCATGCGGGTTGACCCTCTATAATACACCAGTTGGGAACAAACTAAGAACACAGAAAGAATAAGCGACAATATATGGTCAATAACTGAGCCGGAGAGGAGCAAGTCTCAAGTCTCCCAAATGGGGCATGACATGCGCATGGTAGTTTGCTGTACCTCTTCCAGGATTTGCCTTGGCCTGTCGGGGCCACAAAGACTTGGTTCTGCCCGATCTTGTTGAGCTCAATATGGGGTAATGGGTGTATCTGTCTAATTGCAAAAATATCAAGTCTCATGCAGGCGCACGATCTGCATGTATCAGTATAGGGTAAGCCAAGGGGTGTGCCCTGTGCCGTTGCCATCACCCTCACAAAATCTAGGATTACGTTACAATGCCAAAACGTCATTGACATCACCCATCAAATACGGCCGATGAGGTCTTCGAAGTCTTCATCCTCGTCATCATCATCCTCGTCATCGTCGCTGGCCTGAGCTTCACTGCTCGCGTCGATTGAGGCGCCGCTGGAAGGCACAATAGCAGAGCCGCTATTGACTGAGGCGCCGCTGGAAGGCTCAATTTCAGGGTTGCCAAAAATGCCTAAGACATCCGCTTCCTCCAGGCGGCAGTCAACATCGTCATCTTCGCAGCGACTAGCACTCTCGGAAGCTGCAAGGATAACGCTGGAAGACTGAATGGCAGTGCTGGACGAGGCAATGACACCCTCCCGGCGGACAGGTGCGGCAGCAATGCCACAGATCATGGTCATTGCCAAAGCGAGATACGTTGTGTTTACCATGATTGAAATGTTCTGTAGTTTCTTGTTGCAATTTGCTGCTGTTGGTTCAACGTTTGTGTGCACGATGATCAGTCCAAAAGAAGTTACTCGATGGGATCCTTAAACACCTGCGCTGGCCATTGCACACGCTTGTCCTCTGACATAAAGACAGCGGCAGTTGTTCAAGTTTGATCCGATGGCACCGTCCTGTTGATGATACCAATCGAATGATGTAAATCTTCATCAGTCCACACCACACTTTGTCCCCAGAAATGCTGATTGGAAAACCCTTTCAAACATTGCAAGCTCTGACTTCCCACTTTGCCGTGTCGTGCGTATGCTCCAAATTTACTTCACTACCAGCCATCTCGATCACCTCCGCCAAAAACTTGTAAATTCAAGTCCTTCGGGTTTTCGCTCCTGTTCCCTCTTACCTTATGCATAACTTAGGCATCTACCAGGGTGTGCTTGCGATATATTCCTGTGGTCCATGTGCCTTTAAATCCCAAGCTTCCCTTTCGTCTCACTCTTTCGCTCCTCACAAACTGTCCACTCGTGTCGCCACTGACCGCAGACAAGCCCAATCGCATGAAAGCCATGGACGCGCATTCTCCCTCAGAATTGACGGGAAACGGGTAGGGCAACGAACGAGTCACTGAGATAAATGCCCTTGACAGCATCATCTGATTAGCATACGTCGTCTATATAACAAAAAGAGGCTACCGCACCTGAAGCTACTGGAATAGCCCGGCGAAGCCCGTGTTCACAAAGTGGGTCCAGGCCCGACAGAGGCAGAAAATGGTCAAAAACTTATGTTCTATACCTCAGAAATAGGAATCGTTGCTTGCCCGCCCCACACGCTGGCAGATTTTGAAACCAACGGAAGCAATTTCTGAGGAAAATGAAAGCGCCGGTATCTAGCCTATCACTTCAATACCACTTTGGAACAGCACTGGAAATAACCACACAGAGTGACCAGAGCAGTGGACACCACCGATCAACATCACATCATCTGTGTTTGGTCGCCGTTGTAATGCTAAAAACTAAAACTGTCATGATGGTGGTGCTGGAAACCTGGATCGGATTGATAGAGGGAAAAAGTATCGTTTGATCTTTCCGGCACTCCAGCAGAATTGTGGGTACCGCATCTGTGTTCTACAGATGAACAGTGGGCACACAAAACCATTACAGCGAACAATACAGCGAACAATACTGTGAACAATACTGTGAACAATACATGTATGAGATCGATCTCTGGTAACGGGGATGCACACGGCTTGGTGCCGGTGCAGATTCATCCACCCACCGTCCGCGCGACGACCATGTTATTCTGGACCCGGTACACAAACAAACTGCGTCCAAACATCATCCTGTTGTTTAAAGGCATATACACATGTGACGCTGAAATTCTGTCACTGCTGTTATAGAAAAAGACACACCAGCAGCCTGTAAATGTTGACTCCCTCCCCTCCCCCCGGTCCATGATCGATCTTTTCCCCGCGGGAGGGTCCCAAAAATAAACAAAGCAAGGGGACCCCCTAAGAATTGAACGTCACGATCTGAGATGGTTGGGACTAAGACAGATGACCACACGTACACCGCCGGATCCGCCCCGTGCTCAATGAAAGCCCACCAACCGGGTTTAAGAGTATCAGTGCCCGCTATCTAATTCCATGCTATTGGCTGTGGATGGGGATCACCTCGTGGTCGGACAAGGGGAGTGATGCTCCTGTCTGTCTGACACGCGTGCGCGTCGGGATCATCTGGGGGGGGTTCTACACATTTGTGTGGTCAGATTTTGGCGGTCTTTTCCGGCTTCGTCATTGCAATGGATCATTCCGTCCCCGGGCTGTATTCTCGCCGGTTCATTAAACACAGACAATAAGATGGAATGCGAAATCATTGCTTCTCCTCTCCTACTGTCGAAGCGAGAGTGGGGTGACTCGACCAACTCTGCCAACTGACACCTACCCCCCACGGCGTGGGGGTTGGGACCCCGGTAAAATTTCCGAGGAAGAACAACGCAGAATTGCCCCAGTACCTCGGTACCCAAACCAATCCCTTTCAGACCCTCATTAAAGCGCTATAATCACGGGATATCTGCCATTTTTTCTCCCGGGCGCGAAAAAGAAAACCTCCGCACGCCAGGAGTGCAGGAGTCAATTCTTAAAGATGAACAGCGCAGATATTGACGAAGATGAGAAAAGGCGGGGCGGGCAAGGCCGGGACAGAGATCCGTTGGCACCAAACCAACTTTTTACGTGCCTGTTGCTCAGGGAAGGAGGAAGAACAAGCTCGCTGGCTACAGCGCCGCTGCATTGCAAAGGTCTCCAAAGGGACAGGACTAAGGGGAAACACTTGAAAAGCCTTCACACCACACCCCATACAAACTCTATTGGCCCAACTTTCATCTTTTCCATTTCCTTTTGGGTTTTTTTACGTATTTTGACTGAGTAATCTCCTCACGCATCTATTTTTGTATTAAGTTCTTCAATAGTTATATAGCTATATATACATATATATATCTCCTCCGTGCACACACACCGCCACTTGTTTGCCCGGCACAATGATCAGCAACCCCGGGTCTTTTCTTCGCTCTCTCTCTCTCTCTCTCTCTCTCTCTCTCTCTCTCTCTCTCTTGCACGCCCCACCCCGCCCTGGGGGGGGGGAGGGTTGGGCCCCTGCTAAACCGTTCCTTGTGTGGGTTGGGCAATAATGGTCCACTGAGAACACAACACACACACGTACCTGCGTTCCAAGGGTTTCTTAGTCGTACGTACGGGAATCAATGGAAGCCCTTTGTTTTCCTCCTGACACGTTCTACGAGCGGTGAGGCGGGCACTGAACCAAAGAAAAAGGCCCCCGCGGATAGATTTTGGAATTTTCTATTTTTGGGTCTTGTCTTTGGTGCGATTCTCGGTATTTTTGACTATGACACTTACCGCCGTTAAGAAAACTCAGTGAGAAGGGGGGTTTCGACGGGAAACACCCCTGAACAAAGTGCCAACGAGGCATTCAGTTGTGCGACCTTACCTCAAAGTTGAAGCAGTGTGGGCGGTGCTTTTGGGGGCAGAAGAGTGTTGAAGACTGCGACGTGACGTTCATGAAAACCAGGACCGGCTCAAGAGATGTTCGGTGCGGTCAGTGAAACCCGTGCCAACTTCCATAGTAACGTTGTATCGCCTCTCTAGATGGCGGCATACCAGTATAACATGTCGAAAGTTGGCAACAGCAGGAAGATCTGGTCATCAGTAATGGCCCATCAGCGGTCGCTATGTTCGCTGTTTTCCTTTTTACGTACCGCCTTGTAGGGATGTCATCCAGAGCACCACCCTCTGGGAAGGAGTCCGTGGAGGGGGTCACTTCCCCCCCCCGGGGGGGGGGGCCGGTGGGCTCAGAGGGTGTGTGCACCTGAAGGAATGAGCTCAGAGTTCCAAACTCCCCCGGGGGGGGGGGACTGTCGGGGTTCGTTGTTATTGTTCGGCTCCGGGACTGCCCGCATCCTATTGCAACTCCGGCAGTGCCACTGCGGACGTGGTGTGGTGCTTCAGCGCCTTCGATGACTCTGCCTCCATGTGGCACTTATTTGGAATCTTCAGCAACGTTAAATATGCCCTTTTGGTCCATATACTACTAAGGGATCTCATGATCCTCCAGTCTGGACTGGTACGAATTTACTTTTCCTGGTTGCTTGAGAGTGCGGTCCTCTCTGCAGACTGTCTGCGCAGATGGCAGCTCTTCGGAGGACCACGCAACGAAAGCTGCACACAAACTTTCGTAAACTTGGGAGTAATGAGGATGCAAAAGTTTTACAACGGTTTTTCAAACAGAAAGATGCTCCATCAGACATTTTTCTGGGCATCCGCATGCCGGTGATTCGCAAGTGGGTTTCGCAACACAGCTCACTGGCAGAACGGGAATGGTCAAGTTTTATTACGTCAAATTACCATGAGGAACGAATGGCTGGACTTTTGTTGATTGTCAAAGCATTTGAGCGAGAGAAGGAAGAAATTCACCAGCAGAGGCTTTTCGACCTCTATGTTGCTTATATGCCATACATCAACAATTGGGACCTGGTAGACTGTACGTGTAGGTTCATCGTTGGTCCCCATCTGCAATCACGAAACCGGTCCATCCTCAACAAATGGGCGGTAGACTCGAGCTTATGGGTGCGGCGCATTGCGATTGTGTCCACACTGCACTTTATCATGCGCTGCAAAGACTGCACCTCGAGTTACGAAGTCGCCGAACTGCTCCTGGGTGACAAGGAAGATTTAATTCACAAGGCTACCGGCTGGGTACTACGGGAGGCGTGGAAGAAGGAGCCAAAAATTGCAGAACAGTTTCTGCGTACACATAGAGAGCGAATGTCACGCACCACACTGCGATACGCCATTGAGCGTATGCCCCCTGAACTCCGAGTATCATACCTGACCGGCAAATTTTGAGATCTTCCCATGGTAACAACTTGATAAGTAGAGGGAGCTTTATAATGAATGGTGGACTGGTTAAAGTTACCTCCCGGACTCATGTGGGAAGGCACCTCCCCAAGATTGTGGGACAATAGTGTGAGCAGCACTCGTCATCTCCTGCACAGAATTTCCAATTCGTTTTGCAGCCTTCGCTGACAATCTGATTGTCGGCATCTTCAGCAGGCGCCGCTAAAGCGAAAGCGGCGCCGATTGTAAGGATAGTCGCAAGAGTATGCATAGTCTTGTCACGAATTCTCCACTGTTCTGCAGGGTTTATTGGATTGGTGACAAGGTTGGTTTCGTGCAGGCTCGTACGTCTCTGGCACTGGCTTTAAGTACCTGGTTTGTGTACATAATGTCGGCGAGACGATGGAATGGGTTAGGTTAAGAGAAGAGGTTGGTTGTCTCTGATGAAGATGATGATGCGGAAGGGATTGCTTGCGGATCCAGAGGAATCGCAGAGCGATAACTGAACCTGATCACAGAACGTCACTCATCGACAAACGAACTGCGTGTGGATTGGTTAATACGAGTTTTCTCTGGCCATAGACACAGAAGGGCCACCGATGTGCCATGTGAAGTGTCCCTGATATCCTACGTAGATATTGTCGAGTGCTGAATATTGTAGACAGATACTCCATGTCGGGTAGTTGTCTAGAACACTTTCCGTCGATCAGCAGGCACTTGACTCACCGTTTCGGATCTCGGTATTCACAAACACTGCCGCCACTGATTACTGCCGAATCCTTGGCGTGTGATACTCATGGAGACCATGGGTTGCGTAGAACTGAGCATGTGGTCCTTTCCACCGCAGACAGACCGGGAGGGTCCAGCCAAGACGCAGAGCGTGCGACGTACATAGCCAAGCTCCAGCCATACCCGCCCACCAAAATACATTTTGTACAGAATTCTTTCGGGGTTACTCTCACCCTTCTTGGACTATTGACCGCAGTGATCGCTACTGTCCGTTTCTCCACTTCCACCCTGGCTGGCTGGCTGGCTGGCTGAGCACGACAAGGGTTTACAAGGAAAAAAGGGGAGTTGGGGTTGGGTTTTGGTGGGTTGCACAGGGAGGAAGAGGCGGGCGTTTGTTTTGTTGTAATATTAGTACTATCGTATTAGACATTTGTCGGGGCTTCGCTCTCCTTCCGAATACGGTCGCCAGGGGAGAGTTGGACAATAAGGCGGGGTGACCCGTCCGCATACTGCCTGACAAGGCAGTGCAGAATACGGAGGAAATTTCTGCGCAACTTCTGCCTGGTTGGACATTCGCCGCATGCTGGCCAGCTAGCTTGATTTTGAGGATGACACTGCCCAACCATCCTGAAAATACAATTTGTTGAATATCGGCAGTAGCTATATATGTGACATTTCCTATACACAGAAATCCAACTTTTCACAAGTACAACAATCGCCTGTAGCTGTACGTAGAATGCAAAATTCTCAATTGGTTCAGCAAGTAAAATAGTAGATCACAATCTGGCTTGGCATGCTCTCCATCAACTGAAAACAGAGACTGAAATGCTCATAAGTTAAACAAAACAAAATTTGTGGTTAAGTTTAAATATTCTATAGACTCCATTTCTCAGAGGATAGACGACTCGGATATCTGTGTAGGTCATCAAATCAGCCAAAATATCAAATTCTGTCAAGATAGATAAGTTAGTGCGACAAAATTCAATTCAATGGGGTGCTGCAGGATAGCATTGAATTTAATCAAATTCATCAATCAAACCCTGTCTACAGCCATATAGCGTTTATGGGGGCCTATATCGTACGTCTGTGTAGATCTGGTGCTACCCTACGAGCATATTTACACTCATGCTCTTCGGTCGGTGACGAGGTAGCTACAATGAAACGTTTTGGGTACGCTATATCTTCTACTAAGAAATATCAGAATCTGACAGCAAGCTGAATTCAGCAGGGAAATTGTCAATTCCGTCCAATTTTGGTTCTTGCTTTTAAATCTTCAATTGAGTCTTTATACTTCCAATGATTGTCTTCCAATTGTCACTGGGAACTTGCCGTGCCATCCGCTCCTCATCAATATACGCACTACTTGTTCCCGCTCCCTAAGTACCTCACAGATCTTCATGGCGGCTGAAGCCGAGATCCGAGAAGATCACGTCCGAAATATTTTTGAGTGCGTCCGATAGGGCAATTTGTATGCCCGTTTAATGTCTCACACCATCTTTTGATCGTCAACCACGGCAAACATAAACCACCCTTTTTGCGCCACAGCGTGCTTCCCCTCCGGCACCACCCCCCGGGGGGGGGGGGGGCCCCCCGGGGGGGGGGGAGGCCCGCGAGACTGCCCACTATGGCAACTCCTCGACCATTCGTACCTTTTCCAGTGTAATGGTCATTAAGATCCCCTACCGTATCATCTCCTGAGACGTGAAAAGAGGTTAGGGTTTTACATAAGGAGGTTGACACGGACCGGAAAAAGAAGGACCGGCTGTGTGCGCCTAGAACGAAGGGGGGGGGGGCTGAAATTGAAGTTCTTCGTAACACATGAAGAGTTGGCATGTCCTTATCTGAGTATTTGTGTGACTGAAGTGTGCTTCATTGGATGAGTTGTCCTGGTGATGAGAGGATGAATGCCATTGCTGGGACCACCTAGTGAGCGTGTATCACCAGCGCGTCCTTCAGGGTCATGCCCATAGCATGTTTCCCCATGGACCATTGCAAATGGTCTTTGGGCATTATGATACTCTGGTGGTTCTTAGCGAACTTGTTTCCTGATCTCCAAACGTTGAGGTTTCTTTAGCAAGAACTTAGTCGCGTCCTAAGTACAGCGTTCATTATGCACATGCGATAAGATTTTGTCACCGACGTCGTCAAGTGTGCAACCCATCGATCGTGAAGAAACTTGAGCGGAACAGAACTTCCCGGTCATCCCCGCCGCTTTGTCCTTTTCTGCTACCACCAAGAAAAGCACGGCCTCACCCCTTCTCTCCCTGCGCACACCAAGCGCCACAAAATAAGGAGAAGTATTTTTTTGACCAACCCCTCCCCCCCCCCGGCGCGGTTGGGGGTTGGGTGAGGGTAAAAGATAGGAAGAAGACCGTGCGGGGGGAGGGGGGGGGGTGGTGAACTTTCCGAGATTTTCCGCAGCGGCCGCGCGTTGGAACAGACAAATCGCAACGCGGATTTTTTTTTTGGTTGTTTTTGTTTTTGTTTTTGTCTTTTTTTTCCCCCCTCCGGCAGAAATGCAGTACTTACCGTAATTGGTATATTCAGAGAGGGGCTGACCATTGGAGAGAGAGATGAGGTAAACACCACAGCGAGAACTGTAATTGGAAGAGAGGGGGGGGGGTTTGGGGGGAGAGCCGGGGGACAGGGAGGCGGAAAGGGAAGGAATTTCTAAGAGCTTTTTTTTCATTCCGGGCGGGTTTATTAAAGACTGGCGCAACAGAGTCGTTGGGACGGAGTGCCAAGTGGGGGTAGGGGGGGGATGTCGAGAATGTACTTAACTATCTCACTCACTGTGTGAGAGTGTCTTGCTGATTACTTTTTTGTACTCACCACAGCTAACTCTTGTTGCGATCCCCATTGAACCCGTTTTGGGACGTCTCCTCTTTCATCGTTTCTTATACCGATGATCTCCCTGTTCATTTCGGCCGGATTCGCACCCAAAGCGGAGCCTCATGCTTTAGCTCGAAGCCGATGATCGAAGCGGTTACCCGCGGCACGCCAAGGACGGGGGTATGAAAATATTAGAAATGATGCCACCAATCTTTCCTGTTAAAATGGTAATGAAGCCCTCGGGGTTTTTTTTTGGGCCTTTTCACTGGGAAAGGTGCTGGAGTGCCTATTTGTGGAAATACGCTGGCTGCGGCATCGAAGATGGGCCATGCGATTCTTACACTTTGTACGACAAGGCTTTTACTCTGCCAAAGAGTCACCAGTCACCACCAGTCACATCATTCTACCATCGGGATCACGATCCGCGAGTCCTCTTTTTCCGTACATGGTCTCTATCTGCCATCCAGCCCCACACTACCTGCCGGTTTTATCCTTCACGGATGGTGCCCGTTCTAATGCAACGGGAACGTTCGCAACGGGGACGAACGCTACTGGTCTCTGACCCCAAAGTCCAGACGACTCTTATCCATTTGCAAGAGGGGGGCCCAAGAATCTGGGTACATGCAAGCCAGTCCCCAATATTTGAGATCAATGTTTAGGTGCGCATCGCTGACCGCCCACCCCGGCCGGCGTGAGGGAGGAGGCCCCCGCGGGGGGGGGAAAGGTTCCGGGCCTGAATACTGCGCCGCAGCCATGAGTGCCTTGCGGTGTAGCACTGGGATGCCTAGGACATTTGGCGAGTGATGATCAGACATCAGAATACAGCAAATTTGGTCTATGTCACTCTCCTATCGGACACCTCAAAATTCTTCCGTATGATCTTCTCGGATCACCGCTCTTGTCATTACCAGGAGTGGACAGGTACTAAAGGCACTGGAACATACGTGCATGGAAACAGTTGCAGCATGGATGACATATTCAAACTAATTTTGATAGCAAGCTATAGCAACATGAAGACTCAAATTAACACTACCCTCAAGATCTGCCTCGTTGGCATTGCCCTGCTGGCCAGTGGCACCCTTGCAGGCCCGACTCCTCAACGGTTTGGTCAGCCCTGCAATGAAAACGCGCCTGGTGCCTCTGAATGCGGCGAAAATTTGTTCTGTGTTAACTTGTCTCGGTTTGGTGGACCAAATAGGTCAGAGTGTTGCCAGCCAGGCGGTTTCCAAGAGTGTGATGTGAACAATGATGAATGCTGTCCCGGAACGGAATGTAGACCCACGCCGGACGGTCGAGGACAATGTGACTTGAGCAGTGACACGCAGATTCCAACTCCAACTCCCCAGCAGTTTGGTCAGCCTTGTCATGAAGACGCGCCCGGTTCCTCTGTTTGCGCCGAAAATTTGTTCTGTATTAACTTATCGCGGTTTGGTGGACCAGATAGGTCAGAATGTTGCCAGCCAGGCGGTTTCGGAGGGTGCGACTTAAATAATGATCAGTGCTGTCCTGGAACGCAGTGTGAGTTGACGACCGGAGGCCGTACTTTGTGTTTCCTTGTCAAGAAAGAGGGCTGAAACACAAGAAAGAGGGCGAACTATGTTACCGCGAAGATCCTCCATTCCTCCTTGGTTGTGAAACTGGTTTGGAGTGCAGCGCAACTTCCGGCCCCGATGACGGCTTTTGTGTCCCCGCCAACGAATCCGTTCTGAGCAGGAGTACCTTCGAGGAATGAAAGGCCGACGATAACCTCTGCTGCACCGCCGCAGGCTCTCGTAAGGAATAGACTGGCCCACAAAAGCGGTCTACAAAAGTCTACTTACTCATCGGGCGCCAGCATTGGGGGCTTTTCCTGCTTGTCACTGTGATTTGCGCCACTGATGGCATGAACATGCTCCACAGCTGACCAAAGCAGACTCCCATATCTACATGATACATACCCTTGCATGCAATAAAGACTGCGTTCCTTTCCCCGAACTCCATATGGCCAATCATTTATAAACACAGTATCCGTCACCCTTACGTACACTGATCGTAAGACGCTGAATGGCACACGATTGGGTGGACTGGTAGGTGCAGGTGGAGAAGTTGCCTCACGCAGAGACCTCATAATGGATAAACAAGGGAGTTGGAAGGGAGTGCCCCTGGTCTCGTGGTCCCGGTCAGCCCCCGTTGGGGTGGCAAAACATGACAGTGGGACGAGATACGGTGGGTGCCGTTAAAACAAACGTCCTTGTTAAGAGTGCTTGATACACCATATCAATTTGCGTTCCTTTTTGTTCCGTGCCTCCCTCACACATGGTGCATGTTGCGATCTCTTCATCTTCGGGACAGCCAATATCAGTGTCAGAAGCTGTGAATTTTGATCGGCAGATCGCAAAAAGATTCCGTGTCCCCAGCCCCCAGTTTCCTGACCGGTTTATTCAATACACATCCTCATACCTTCTCCAGATTCCGGAGGACTGTCAATCTGCCCAGTCGGTAACATGGACAGGCCATGGCCAAGAAAACCCCGCAGACAGCAAGGCGGGGCGCCACTAACCCAGTGGGTAGAGTCGCCAAGCACACAAACTGAAATAAGCTAAGAAGCCCTAGGCGGAAGAGAAGCATTTGCCGGCCAGGAAGATTAAACTCAGGCAGTGGGATCAGATTGCATGTCGGTCTTTGCTACCGTGGTACCACTCACTCGGAATCTGAAAGCGCTGTCATGTTCCGCTAATCGTCCCCGAAAGACCAGCCGAGTGGGAATCAAAATAAAAGGCCCCCGAACCCGCTCCTCCCTTCCCTCTCTTCCCCTTTCCTTCCCCCCTTCGAAACTGTACCCCACGCAGAGGCCGAGTTGAAAAAAAAAAATAGGAGCCACCGAGAGTGCCGTGGCTAGGAAGGAAGACAGTGGGAGCGCGTCCGAACGGGGGCCTTTTATTTTGCTGGGCGGCCACACTCGGCGCCCCCGGGGTGGTCCCGCTGCCCAAAGGCACCAGCCCCGTGCGTGGCTGCCAGCGACGGAGTATGCCGTGGTTTACCATAAAAGTACGAATATTTTTTTTCTTTTTTTTTTTTGGGTTGGAAAAGTAATGGAACTAGCAGGACACCCACCCGCCCAAGAAGCAGCAAGGGAACACAAAAAGGAAAGAAAAAAAGTATAAAAAGGGTAGGCGAAAAGGAAGGGGCCGGGGGAAAACAGGGACGACGCGGTACGATCCTCTCCGCGTGGAGGAGGACGGAGGGACACCCCCCCCCAAAAAACAAACTCCACACATTCCAAAGGGTTATAACGCAGTGTACAGACATGGTAGCTACAATGAGAGGATAACAATAAACAACGAGATAAGGCAATTGGAATGTGTACTGGCAGGGAGATTTTTCCTACTTCATTCTACACAGTGCGTTTACCTTGGGTCTGGTATGGAACGCAGCGGTTGTAACAAGCTTCCGAGCTCACTAAAGTTGGTAGTTCTGTGACCAAAAGGTGTTGGTTGGTGGAGAAGATGCACAGCCCTGGGAGATTTAAATTCTTCTGTTAATGTAGGACCAGTGGCAGTACTTGCTGCCATGTTGGAACGACCAGCAAGAAGGTTTCAACATGCTACACCCCGCCCACTGTACGCTCTTGATGTGACATAATACGAACCCCAGGGGCTTTTGGCATCTTTCAGTGATGATGCTAACGGGCTTTTTATCTCCGAGAGCTGAAGAGGGCCCAATCTTGTGCAACGCAATGGTCGGCGGGGTACCTGTGATATGTTGGGTACGCGAGCAAGCGGTCCTCTGGAGGTCGTGTCACAGGTCAGCACACAGTACGACTCTCCTGAAAAGGGTATATGGTATGCGCTTGTGAATTCCTATCTCTGCCCTCGCAGGCAGAGATTTTGGCCATCAGATCAAAACGCCCCTTTGTCCTTTCTGACTCGAAGATTGCATCTAGAATAGCCCTGCTATCCAGGCCCTTTGAAATATCTGACGTCACAATTTTGAGCTACAGACCAGGTACAGTATTGAATGCATGAAACTGTAGGTATTGCCGGCGACGAACCGCCCATGGCCAACACAGCCGGGATACCTACCGTACAGGTCGAGACTGGGGAAAAGGGGGAGCGCGCTTCCTGGCACTGCATGGGAGCTGGTGTAGGGCTAGAAACTCGTGTCATCCGAGAATGAAGATAAGAAGACATGATGAGATATTAAATTGGTAGTATATTATGCTTGTATCCGAAACGTTGTAAATGTCGGATATGATCTTTTTCTCGGATCGACTCTTCTGCCGCACGAGAACGTGACAGGTATTTAAGGAGCTGGAACAGACCGGATCAGAGGAATTTATACCGGCATGATATGTCCAGAATGTAAAGTTCGAGCAAGCTGAAGAGCCATGAAGATTCAAACGAAGACAACCATTATGGCTGGCCTTGTTAGCAGTGTCCTACTGGCTAGTGGCACACTTGCGACCCCACCTCCCCGGCAATTTGGCCAGCCTTGTGATCAGGACGTATCTGGACACCGGCAATGCGACGTCAATTTGTTCTGTACCAGCGTGCCTCGTAACGGTGGAAAACCCAAGTCGATCTGTTGCCAACCATTCACTTTCTTAGGGTGCGACCTCGACAATTCTGAGTGCTGTCCGGGAACGGTGTGTGGGTTCTCGAACGGCCAAACTCTGTGCTTTATGCCTGTTGCAGCGGGTGAGACCTGCTTCTCCGAACAACTGGACTTCAACATCCCGTGTGAATCTGGTTTCGAATGCAGCGCAACGTCTGGTCCCGTTGACGGTGTGTGTGTCCCCACCAACTAAACTTGGAGGCTGCTAGTGGTCTAAGAATTCCAGCATGACGATGACCTCTGCTGCAAATATCTCCCAGGTGGGTTTGTCTGCTGTACAGACCTGACGGTCATGACCTCTTGCGCTGCAGGTGTCATCAGCATGCCCAACATCTACCATCCAACACCCGAGGGGAAGACTCGGTTGTTATTCTTAAGCCCCTTTGTTGGGCAATAGATTCACCGAAGCTAAAAAGCTAGTTTGTAGGACTAAAATTGCGAGCTGAGTTTCGGGCAAGATTTTGTTGAGCACCGGATGCACGATCAATAAATCACCAAATTCTTGGAGATTCAATTCTCCGGTTGTGTATACAAGCTGCCCATGAACCATGGGCCCTAAATCCCCTTTCCCTTATCACAGACTGCTATATGGCCAAATATCGGTGGTCAATACACGAACCATGTGTGATGTGACGTATGCCTCAGTGTTTCGGCCCATGCGTAACGCGACAACCACAATTTGATGCTCTCCATGACATCCATGTAATCACGGCGATGCGGGTGGACAGGGAAGCCCTGTCCACCCACCGAATCCGCCCGCTCGATCCGTCCGTAACGCAGGATATTTTATACGGAAAATTTCCCTGCCCACCGCAAAATGAGAGGGACTATGGAGAAATACCCCCACCGTAAAAGCCACAAAGGGGAACTAGGTGCAAAAAAAAAAAAAAAAATATCGTTTTAACCTGCCCGAATGGGGGCCTATTTCTCAGAACCGGAAAAAAATGGCCCCCCGGTTTCGGGTGGGTTTATTATATCTTTGGGAGGTTTTACCGGTATTAGGGTTGGGGGGAGGAATCCACAGTAAAACGAGAAAGCTAGGGTTTTAGTATAGGGCAAAGGGAGGGGGGGGGCCAAGAAAGTAGAGAGAAGAGAGGGGCCCGCCCAGCCGCCCTGAGGGAAGGCTGGACCGGGCCACCCCGAAAAAAAAAAGGGGAGGAGGAGGAGGGGGAAAGGGCGGGTGTGTGTGTGTGTGTGTGTGAAAAGAAAGAAGGAAAACCATAAAAGAATCGTCCGTTGCGTATTGGAGGTCAACGAAGAGTAGAGAGAGAGAGAGAGTAGAGTAGAGTGCGCAGGACAATTTTGCGTGTTTCTCTTTTTTCTTCGTACGCACTGTCCAAGCGGCTCACCCTCCCCCCCTCCGGCCGGGGGGCTATAGCCACCCACCACCGGGTCCTCTCTGTCCCCCCCCCCTCCCCGCGGGGTGGTCGCCCCTTTCCTCCCTTTGCCTACCTTTCGTTGTCAGCAAAAAATGAAATCCTTTTCAGAAAAAGGAGGAAACAAAAAGGAGATAAAAGTAAAAATGGAAGGGGAAGGAACCAAGGAAAAAGCCCAAGGTTAACGACAAGCGCAGCACCCTTCACGAAAACTCCGAGCGAGCAAATCGACGAGGGTGTGCCGCCTGGAGGGAGGAGAGGGGGGAAAGAGACAACCGACGAAGAAGCAAAGTAGAAAACATAAGCAAAAAAACAAAAATATAAGAAAGGAACCAATAAAAAAACCTCCACACCCCCGCTGCTGCAAAAGCAAAATTGAAAATACCAGGGACCATAGGAAAATACCCACTGGCGATGGAACGAATCGGTGCGGCAGAGAAAAGAAAAGAAAGAAAGAGCAAAATATTGCCAATGGGTGTGTGGGTTTCCTACCTCGCTCGATTATATAGTAAATGTACACGTAATATGGAGAAGCCACTCATACTTCCGCTTTTTCTTCTCCCCAAGGCGTTTCCCCACTTTACTTCGCCTCTTCTCACTCTCTCTTCTCGCTCTTCTCTCTTTGTGGCTTTTTCCGCCGGTGTTTTATATTTTTTGCCACCCTTTCTTTTCTTTGGTTCTTACAACGCCCGCTAAGCCCCAAGTTTTTTTTTTTCATCTTCGTTTTCTCCAAGCTTCTTCCAAGCGCTCCCTGACACGCCCGTACATACACACACACACACACACACACACACACACGCACGCACGCACGCGGGCGCGCTGCAGTCCCGCACAGCTATGACCCGGCCGTGACCCGTCGTTTCCCACTTGCGGGATACTCTCCCTCCGTCCATCTCCGAGGGCAAGGTGTGAAGGACGGCCACCACCAATCCCTCTCCCCCGACCACCACAGTGCCAACTTGGCCAGAATCCCGAATGGCAGGCATTTCCCTTTCGTGTGTGCCTGTCCGACGCGGGAGAGAATAAACAGGAGTCAACCCTGTGTGGCCGCAGTCCGTTGTTGTCCGTTGAAATGGAATGAAAAGCAACACGAGGTTAGGGGTTACGTAATGGGCCGCCATCGGGGTAAGTGAGCCAGAGCAAGGCGCTGACACCCACCGCAGTTCTTGCCGAGGGCGACACGACACCCACACCCACACGTATGTTTTATACACACGCATATGCCACACACCGTGGACCGATGTGTGAGCTCGGGATCGATGAGCCAATAAGGATTGGTTCGATTTAGATGGCGGACAGTGTGGAGACGACCGGTCATATTGGAGCTCTGGCAAACAGAGGAGAACTTTGCTGTCCGAGCACTTTACCCAGACGTGGCAATCAGTTTGCCCGACGCACCGGTCTGCCGTGCACAAGAGTGGGCCCTGTCTTTCGCCAGACGGGCTCTGGTGGTAGTATGGCGCGACTTCCCCTCCCTCGGGTCAGCAGAAAGAAAGAGAAAAAGGGGGGGGAGGGGGGGCGGAGAAGAAGACCCGACCCGCCCGCCGCCCATTTGCAACCCGCCTCTCCGCGGGAGAGGGAAAGGGGGAAAAGCCCCCCCACCACCGCCAGCCCCCTTTTCTCTTTCTGCCGGCGCTGCGGGCCGGGAAGCGTGTCCAGGGGTGAGGTCGCGTTCGACCTCAAGGGCATGCATGCGGAAAGCGCGCGCAGCCAGGGTGTTGATCGGTTGCCAGCCAAGACAATCACTTTCCTGCCATTAAAGGGAAAGAGTGAAACGTTTAGCGCTCTTTCAACGGTACAGTTTTCAATACGCAACATGGTGTGTGATGCGCCCTGTGGATGTAATACGTTGTTATCAGTCAGCAACTGAGCCGGCCGGGTAGTGCTACCAGAGTCAATGGTCCATATTTTAACGCACTGTAATGTATGATACTGGTATTTGTGATTTTATGGCATCTTTCTCTGGCCATGAATGAGTAGATCAATAGCTGTACAGATGCATTGAGCTTAAAGAAAGACGTAATGACCCAAGATTACGGAAACATCGGAGTACAGAAGTTTGATCTCGACTCTGTGGCCCAACCAATCTCACTCAGGAAAAGCATTCAACTAATTGAGACGCCAACTAGAGGTAACAAAGAGATCGTTAGTCGCAAATACCGGGACAATGGGTCCCTTCATAATGCCGATGCCGACAACGATACCGACAGCAAAGCCAAGAAGCGGTTAAATCACAGGGTCCACCTCGTCGATTCCAAGTACGCATACGGCCAAGTGGTTGTGCTCTTCATTTGCAGTTTGTTCTCAGGCATGCTAGGCCTAACCTGGGGTGTGTGGGTACCCCGCCTGGCCGAGGAATTTGATCAGTCCCTGGCCCTGTCTTCGTGGCCTGGTGCAATTGCAATGACACTCCGAGCTGCATGCGCACCGCTGGCCGGAGCCTGGGCGATTCGCTTCGGCTCACAGAGAGTGATCCTCTTTGGTGGTCTCTTGGCAGGAATCGGGTGCCTTGCGACTAGTTTCGCAAACGATATCTTCGAGATGTATGCAAGTTTTGGTTTTCTCGTGGGTTGGGGATTGAGCCTGACGCTGTACCCGGCCATTGGCCTGGTTAATCAGTGGTTTAAGCAGAAGAAAGCCGTTATGATGGGCATTGGCGCCAGTGGCACTGGTGTTGGAGGGCTAATCTATGCACCGTTTAAGGCCTATCTAATCCGAACTATCGGTTGGCGGGATACTTTCCGGGTGAGTGCCCTGCTTGTTCTGGTACTCACTGCCATTGCGGCTCTCTTAGCCGAGGACCGCATGCCTCCCAAAAAAGAGGTAAAGAAGACGAAGATCCCCTGGCACATGTTCCGCGACGGCCGTTTCACCCTGACCTGGATCAGTAATGTACTTTTCAGCTTTGGCTACCCCGGGCCATTCTTCTATCTCGTGACCTGGGGCGAAATGAATGGTCTATCCCATTCTATGGCGGCCTTGGGTGCTGGCCTGCTCTCCGGTGCCAATGGGGCCTCTAAACCCATGCAAGGCTACATTGGAGACAAAATCGGTCGCGATAAGGTCCTCTACTGCTCGTTGGCTTTAGCGGGAGTCATGCTCTTCGTATGGACACTCTGTCGAAATGTCTGGTCCATCTATATATTTGCCATTATCTCTGGATGGTCCACTGGAGGCCAATTCGGGCTGCAGGCTTGCATTCTTAGCGATTGGTACAGTGATATGGATAATACCGATATCGTGGGCCTCGGGGGATCCGGTCGTGCGGTGGGAGAGTTGGTGGGACCGGTAGCCATTGGTGCAGTCATTGCGTCGTCACCGACAGGGGCGTTCATGATGAGCGGTGGTTTGATGCTTGGCAGTGCACTATGCTGTCTACTTGCTTCCCTTTGGCCGGCAATTACAGGTCGCAATGAGCCTGATGCGTCAACAAAAAAATCCTACACAGTCACAAACACAGATTAGATAGAATCATATATGAATTGTATAGACGTGGCCCACGATGTATGGGGTTTGAGCTGCTCAAGACCCGGTGTCCTACTGTCCATCTGTTTGGGTGAGCACAGGACCGATCCATGCCTCACTAGTAGTTCAAAGAAGCCATATTGGACAACACGAGACTTTCTAGAACCTCAGAAACATACTCAACTACTTGTATATCAATACTTCGCTTCTAATTCAACATGAAGTCCTTCGCTGTCCTTGTCCTCGGTGCTATTGTCGGTATGGCCACTGCGTCACCCGCGGTCTGCGTAAACCCACCGACGTGCGAAATCACCACCGATTGCTGTGACCGGAGTATTTATGCGCAGAAGGCTTTTGGTGAATGCCAGACTCTAATTCCCCAGTCTGGGTACATCAACGAGGCCTGTGAAGGTGACGGAGAATGCCGGTCCAGTAATTGCTTGTTGACCCCAAGAAAAACGGCGACCCCTGTGAATACGACATGAATTGCGGGGGAGGCTGGTGCGCATCCGAACTCGGATCTGATACAGGTGCATGCGCTGACCGTTGCAACTCCTCCGATCCCCCCAAGTACAAAGCTTGCCCCCAGTAAAGGCTTTCACAAGAGTGAGCGGATGTACCCCTCCTGATCCAAAGTGGATCTAATTTGCTGGTTACCCGTTTGCTCCTATAAACACGGGCCGGTACCACGGACATCTACTTTGAACAGTTGTCTTCGCAAACCTGTAACTGACTCTCTCCGTTTCACTGCGGAAAAGCCAAAACGTTTGGTGACTGTGAAGTACTAGGAATATACCAATGTAGGCCTTGACAGTCAAGATACGAAACCTCCCTGACGTCCCTGTCGTCCCTAAGTTGAAACGGGCAGTGGAATGTCAATTGTCAGCAAAGCTCCAAAGTCCTCTAGAAAGTGTTCCTTACATTTTTGTCGCGACTTCCAATGTCATGCACGGGCTACCGATGTGATATAGGCAATGGTGTGGAAAGAACACCAACCGCAACAGGGCTTTAGGCGTGAAGGTGTACTTCGGTTAGCGAGACTTTGGTGTGGCACACTCACACAAGTGGTGGCTGTGGTAGCGTAGACGGGCAGTGGGGCACTGAGTTCGATCAGGAGGGAGAATAGCTTTTCGGTCATGAAGCGTTGGAAACACTTCCCACCGTACAAAAGGTAAGTCCATGCCTTTCTCAAAGGCTGACCCACACGATGGCACTTCGAAACAGGTTTTAAACGGGAGATTGCGTCGGTGGCCTGGGGAACCTAGGTGAATTGCACTGAGTTTCATCTCGGATGGCTTCGAGGGACAAATTGTACAAGATAATACAGTGGCACCATGCACCACTTAGTTATTCCATCTTTCTGAAATTCGCCCCAGTGACCTCGGATCCCCAAATCTTGGGGAAGCACCGCGGGCGTTAGGCCGCTATCATCTGGCCAAGCAAGCATGTGTCCCCTACACCCGTGTACCTCTTCTTGGTCGTGGTTTGACCACGATCGCAGATGTGGACACTGACGTTCAGACGCACTCAAAGGCACGAGATATACTTGACACCCACTGGAATTGACTCGGAATCCCGTTTCCAAGTGCCCACGAATAAGCCAGGAGATCGAACCACGGCCGTGCCACTGGTTCATCCATCCGACAATTTAGGTTTCAGGTCACAACAATGGACTCCAAACTTGCTCTCCAACGCTTTCCGCTTCCTAATGGAGAAAAAATGCGGAGAGGTTTTGGCTCAAAACACAAAAAAATGTTAAATAAGGTCCCAGAAAGTGCCCGGTCGGTCTGGCAAGGGCACAGGCAAATCGGTCGCGCCCAATACTGCAGGAGTGTCCAGGGCAGGGTGGGGCGTTTCAGAAACACATAATAAGGTACACAGGGTCCCAACTTGGCTTCGGATAGGGGGTTAGGATGGTGGGGGTAGTCCACCCAGAGTAGGACCGGGCCGCAGGGGTCTCCGTCTTGTGGGAGCAAGTGAATCGTGATTGATCGTCAAAATACGCCCGTCGAGGTAGTATTTTGCACCCTATCTGTAGATGACAGCTATCCGTGGGCAGTTTGTATGCTTTTGTTTACTGCATATCATGTAAAGGGGAAGAAGAACGATGCCGATGACAGACCATGTACATTGACCAAATCTTAGCAAGACCTCGGAAAGAGGGACGGACCGACCGTCCAGAGAACGTTGCGTCAGTGAGCAAGGAGATAAATCTTGACCTCAGCGGTGTGCAGGGGACCACTCTAAAGTGTCCAACTTTCTCACTTGTTGCACAACAGCACAAATATGGCACGAAGGAGAGCATGCTGACTGTCGCTCACAGGGCAACATCATGTTGATTGTTGCACACCGAGATATCATGCTGACTGTCGCTCACAGGGCAACATCATGTTGATTGTTGCACACCGAGATATCATGCTGACCGGCACAAATAGGTATATAAAGGAAGCCATATTGGACTACGAGAGACCCATTTCAAGGTTCCAAAGCATACTCAAGTATATGAATACTTTGATCTCTATTCAACATGAAGAACTTTGCAATTATTTGTCTCGGAGCCGTTGTCGGTGTGGCCAGTGCGCAACCCGTGGCCCAGTGCACGAACCCACCAACGTGTGAGACAAACATGGACTGCTGCCGCGAACCGAACCCGTACTATCCGAACCAGTACTATTGCACTACGACTAACGGCGAGTGTAAAACCACCCAAGGGATGATGTACTATGTGGTTAACCAAGAGGGATGCCAGGTGGACAAGGACTGCTGGTCCATGAATTGTGTAAACAGGATCTGCCTCCCTTCCTTGAATGCAGACAAGAACATCGGCGATGACTGTGAATTCGACATGGAATGTTTCGATGGCTGGTGCAAACCTGATCCCGATCGTCCTAAGGGTGTTTGCAAAGACCGCTGCGAAAGCAGTGATCCCCCGAAGTGGAAAGCTTGCCCCGCCGAGTAAAGCCGTCTACGTCCTCACCAACTAGGCCTGCCTGTCTCCAGTAGTGCTCTCAGACCCAAAAGTGTACGCACTGTCCGTAGGTCCCCAAGACGGAAGTTGGCTTCTTGGCGATTGAGACATCATCAGCAATAAAATCACAAGAGTTCTTGACGTTTTTAAGTGTCAAACATTCGAGAGTTCCTAGTACGGTGCTGCTGTAAAGCCTCTCCCAAAAAAGATATAATCTACTGGGCGTTTGGCCTGAGGGTGATGACAACCGACATGTTTGCGAATCGATGACTGTCAATTTAGTGACTCAAAATTGTTAGCATTAAACAGATTTACGCCTTGACACGTAAATGAACCACATAGTGTTGTGCTTTAGATTGTTTTACCCTTTTCCTGCCCTTACTGTGGATCCAGGCGGTGATGCTTGTATGTCCAGATTGATGCGCATGCCTAAGTATTGTGCTGGCTCGACCATGCAGCCGATAGGTATTTTGCGCCGCAAATACTGTGTTTTATTTTACCGATGAGGACTGACTCGAAGTACAAGCATGGAAAAGTGGGTCTTATCTTGATGTTTGAAAGTAGCTGCTAACAACGCTGTGGTCAGGCACTGAAAATTATTGGGACAGTGATAGGGTCTTCGTCCCCATGCATTCTGTCATAGGGAATACTCGTTGTAGCATACCAGCTTGCGCAAGGCTCCCCTGTTTTACTTTGTGGTCTGAATGATGTGCGAGGGTATGGTGTTAAAGAAATATTTTGTGCTCCGTCAGTAGACAGTGACCGGTTTCGCTTCGTTAAGAAGAGTCTATACTGTGATCTCACGCCACAGTAATGCACTGGTTCTTTAGAGCGAGTCCTTCAGATCCGGTTTGGGCCAATTTCAACAGCGTCTCTTCTACGTCGGCTTGACAAACTGGACCCGAATCTGACTCCTTCATCTCTTTGACCACCTTTTCAGCTAGCTTACTGGGCTTTAGGGCCTTTCCTTCCTGGTTGAGGATATCAACCGCAGCTGTAGCGATCAAATTGGAAGACAATTCATGTGGTCCATCACTAGTCGATTCGTCTGTACCATTGTTCTGGCTGGCCACCGTAATGCACTGACCTAGTAGAGCAAGTCCTCCTGAATCGTTTTGGGCTAGTTCCTGCAGTGTATCTTCTACATCGCTCTGACAAACGGGACCCGAGCCTGACGTCTTGATCGCTTTTGCTACCTTCTCTGCTAGCTTACTGGGTGAGAGAGCGTCTCCTTTCCCGTTGAGGTAATCAACCGCAACTTGAGCGATCACATCGGAAGGTGGTTCAGATGGTCCACCACTCGTTGAGTCACCGCTGCTATTGTTCTGGCTGGTCACCGTAATGCACTGACCGAGTAGAACAAGTCCTTCTGAACCGTTACTGGCGAGTTCCTGTAGTTGCTGCTCTACGTCGCTTTCATTAGGAACTGTGCCAGAGCCTGACTTCTTGATCTCCTTGACCACCTTCTCTGCCAGCTTGCTGGGAGTAAGAGCATCTCCTTTCTTGTTCAGGTAATCAACTGCAACTGCAGAAATTGTACTAGTAGATGATTCCGGTGATTCATTGTCGGTTGAGTCGTCCGTTGAGTCGCTACTGCCATCGCTTTTACTAGACACAACGGCAAGGGTAACGGTTAATGAGATAATCACAAGAATAGCGATTGCAGCGGCAGCAAAAAGGAAGCGCTTGCGAGAGTTCGGCTTCTTCTGTCCAGGTTTTATATAGGAATGGATGCTGTCAGGGTCCAGAGGACTCTGGGAGGAGACATCGTGTGGTAGTTCTGTACTGGGCATGACTATTCCTCAGGATTCATTCGTCGTTTTCTTGCAAGTTTCGAAATAGAAATCGGATCATTAATGAACGAATCACATGATCATACCCCTTTATATATACCATTCGAGCACAGTGTGCTTATAAACGCTTATGGACGCCTGTATGGTACACCTATGGACGGAAAACATAATTCCTTCCATGGTGTCTGCCTCAAGCGGCAACAGAACTTCCATCTTCCCCCCCCCCTTGGGGGGCTCCCCTTCCCCGGCAGGCCCCTCTCCGATCCGCTGTCCCCTTGCTCTCCCCAAGCCAAGTTGGACACAAAACACCGGCGGCCCACGGGGCCATCGTCGTGCGAAGAGTGCAATGACCGAATTTGGGTTGATCGCGCCGGCAACTCCTCGACTGTGGCCCAACGAGAGGCACTGCCGTAACCTTCCTTGCGTCTTCCATGCCTTCTTGAAGGGCACACAGCCCACAATGCGTGTGCAAGAAAATAGCACACCCCCCCTCTGGTGTGTACAGCTTGCCGCACTTGACATCCGAAGTAGTCTGGGCGAGTTTGAGAAGTCGAGGGTTCGTCACCACCGGCGGAGATTGCGAGCGTATTCGATTTGCGGTGTCGGCTGGATGGAATTTTGGGGTGTCTGGGAGTGTGTGGAGAGGAGCCATGTGTTTTCGTTTGCTAATTTATGAGAGATGGTATCGGAGTAATCGAACCGTATGATGTCCACTGTGTGTTGACAATGCGTATCCTCTTGTAACGCAGTCCGTCCCACTCCTTCTTGCTTGTACTCGTTCTTAGAATCCTCTTCGAATCAGACAAACATTTTCTCGTCCCACACTTGGTGAGTAAATTCACACCCTAATGCCTTACCTTCCCGATCCCGCACAGGTAATATAAGCTTATCCGGGTCGTATCAGATACAACCTTAGCTTGGTGGCCGTGATACGCTAGCATGTATACGGTTTTGCTTGGGTCAAGAGCCTTCTGTTGATTTTTCTCTCCTGTATTTCCATGTCTCGTATTCCATCAGTTTTGCCTCACTCTGCCGTCTTCCGCGGACTTTCACAAAGCGTTGATGGTTAAAGACGAACCCCACAGTTTGAAACCTCACTTCGTCCAGAGCGGACCAAGGATGTCACTGGGTGTATCGGCGATTCAACCTGGACGACGCTGGCATCCAGACCTGAATCACCAACCACGGTACTGTCCGTCTGGGAGAGGTCTCCCGGGTTCTGGTGTTTATCCTCGAGAAGGGACTCATCACCGCGTACAAACAGATCCTCTGCGATTCAACTTAGAACGTGTTAGAATGTCACCGCCCCATGGTTCCTGATGACTTGATGTGCAATAAGAGTCTGACTGAGCAGTTCTCATTGTCACATCCGATCTGTACACATCGGCAAACCAGCAAAACCTCTGCGGGATTTGTCTAGATTCTTCAAAGTCTTGCCCACCTCAGACCCAACATCAGCCTGTGGAGATAGTGCATCGACCCCACCAGTTCCATCACTCCCTATCTGCGCGCAACACACCTCCGATTGTCCACGAACCCTCGCATTGCTATTCACGAGCTGGTATATAAAATATTATGGGCGACTTTGTAAATATCGAGCAGGGAACAATTAACCTCCGACAATGAATTACCAACCGTATGATTCGCCTGCGGCCGCTTATCACACCCTCCATTGAAATCCTGTCAGTGCCCACCCGTTTTTGTTCCGCAGAATTTCGCACCAACTCCGGGAGATTTCCCCCCCCCCCCTCCCCCCCCCGCGTGAGTAACT
>PDIP01000135.1:0-16484 GCA_002811645.1 Corallochytrium limacisporum
CGCCCCCCCCCCTGCCGCTTTCGCTTTCCTTTTTTCCGAGGCCCTGGGGTAGGCCATCTGGGCATGGCCAGGAAAACTTCTCTCGGGGCGCCTCGTTATCGGTCGCTAATCTGTTGTGTATGACATAGCTCCGGTTTACTACTAACTCTTACTCTGCGTGTGTCCTAGTTCATTTTTCATCAAACGTTGGATTTATCCTACACAAACAGACATATTGCACCAGCGGCTCATGTTAATATGAAGTTGATCATGACCAGAAACTCACCTATCTGAAACGCGCCATGACGTCATCACCTGCACACCGATTTAGCGTCAGTGTTAAAGTTTGGCACAAATAGAGGAAATCTCTTACATATAGGAAAAGTTACAACAATGTGAAAGGCGGAGCCTCAAACGAGACACAAAACAACAAGAATGGGAGAAGCAGAATAGGGATCCAACTGCAGCCAGCAACGGGCTTTTGTGAAAGAGTTTAATTTGTCCTTCATTCGCAGACCAACAGCTATGAGCGACGTTGACCAGGCAGAGTACGACAAGATTCTGGCTGTCCGTAGGGGTGGACTCCGCTTCCGGAGCTTTGCCGGTCGAGGGTCGAATCAAATAACGGCACATCGCAAGGCACGGAAGCGGAAGGCGACCGCTATGGAATCTCCTTCGTCTGAGTCGTCGATCGATGGCATGGCAGTGACTAGTCCCGGTCCCCGTCGGCCTCCGGGTGACTCCATGGTTATTACCACCACAGCACAAAGTCCCCACAATACTCGCTCTTCGTCGCAAAGCGCCAAAAACAAGCACAAGCATTCGCGGATATCGTTGGATTCATCGTCTGCAAACAGTTCACCGATGATGAGAGGAACGGGGTCATTCAGCGGTGGTGTGCCCGGTGGCATGGACGTCGTTTCTGAAGATGAGCGCATGACTGGCGAGGATCAGCAGCAGCACCTGAGTATCTCACGGACCATCCGGAGATCGAGCACGGACATGCATGCCCTGGACCGCCTGCATCCCACGCATGGCTCTGGGCTAGGAGAAAATGTGAACGAAATGCTCCAGCTCCTCGACAGGAACTCCATGACCAAGGCAGAGGCCAAACATATGGTCCGTCGCACCGAGATTCTGATCGCAGAGCTCAGGCAGGATGCCAAGAGGGGCCATCGGGAAAAGATTCACGCCTTGAATACTAAACTGGAGCGTCTCTCCGAGTACCATGACATTCCCAGGGTGAGCTGGACGAAGTGAAGCGTATGAACATCCTAAACATTGACAGAACAGAGTGTGGTGGGGTGTATGATTTTGTAGACGTTAATACAGACAATTTCAAGACATCGTTTCCGTTTCAACGCATTGTTTACAGAGTTGGTTGTGAGCGAGTGCTGTGGAGGCGCCTAGAAGACCATCGGCACTCAGCAGGACCTTGACGTGGAGTTTTGCGTCTCCTCGCCCGTCCCGAATGTCATATTCACAAATACTAAGTCTTGAGCTCGACAATCTGGAGACAGCGCACTCACAGGCACAGTGCTAACCTCATCATCTCACCTCAACTCATCCACTTGACGAGGAGTATGGCAGCCCAGGGACGATCCGCGACCCTACCGGCTCAGTGCGATCACGATTGGTGAAAAAGAACGAAAAAAAGGCTGCCCCGGTCTCCGTGTAACCCACGTACCGGTCCCGGTTGCGGTACGGTTGCGGTTCTTTTCGTGGTGGACTTAAAATAGGCCCCCAACTTAAATCGCTTAGGGTGTTAGGGGTTTCAGTTTAATTTAAAGCGCGGTAAGGCGGGCAGTCCCCCCCCTCCCCTCTTTTCTAAAGTAGGGGGAAGCCGGCCGTTTTGGCGCCAAAAGCTCCCCTCCTTCAGAGAGTGGACGTTTGCCTGGCCCCAACTGCACAGGGGAGCACAACCGAGGGCTGCGCCCGGTCCTGAAAGGTTTTGGACAGCGGTGATTGTCTTGACCCTTCTCCTTTTTGGCGTTGTGACAGACAGAGACTGCTATTAAGGGGTGGATCATTTAAAGGTATTTTATTCTCTGTTTGAAATGCCAAGACCATGAACATTAGACTTATTGGTGGTGACAAACCTTGGTACCGTTGGCGAACATCCTTTTTCAGTGTGGAACCCATTGTGTATTGTGGATATAAAGATGCCCGTAGCAGCAGCAAAACCCGCGCCCGGAAGGGCTGAGACCCTCTACAGATTAACCACGAAGCTGGCTCTGCATACTGAACTGTGGTTTGCATGGGATCAAGACACTCGGGAGTTGAGCGACAAACACACAGCTGTTCTGGAGCACCTGGTCGAAAAGGCTCAGTCAGCAACCAAAATCCCAGGACAACTTGCTTCAGTCAAGGGTATGGAACCTTACAGCATGAAGTCACGTTTCGCCGCACTAGCAGGTGGAGACGAAGACCTGGCTAAGATCATTGAGAGCGAGTGCAAGCAGTGCATTGCGAGCATCTGCAAGGGACTGGTTGCTGACATTGAGGAGCGTTTGCAGCACCCAATCGAGGACTACGACCGTGGATTCAAGAGTGAAAGGACAATGAGAGAACTGTTGGACCAGCTTGATGACATGATTGATGATGCCGAGCCAGACTTCAAGCGCGCCCAGCACAGCGACCCTCGCGGAATTCTGCGTGCCCTGCGTGCCAGCGCCAAGCAAGAGTACTGCGCCGAACTGGAGGAAAAGATTGATTTGCTTCAGAAAGAGAATGCGAAAGTGGCTCTGGAAGTCGCTGACGCACGGAAGACCATGGAAGACGGTCGGGCAGAGGTCAAGGACAAGACTGGAGACCTGGAAGGCGCCTACGCGAACGTGCAGGATCCGCTCTGGAGGGAGGTGCCAATGATCATCTTGCAAGGTCTTGGTCAGTAAAGAAAAAGACAACTCAAAAATTACACACGAAACGAAATATCCTTCCTGTAAATCCTTGCTGTGAACATGAAATTCGATCTATGATATGTTACAAAAAGCTTGTCCAACTTAGTGATGGTCACGTCTGTTGCCTGCCCCACTGCCCGATGTTTCTGAGGAGTAGTACTGCTGGTGGTAATAGTAGTTCTTGTAGTACTCTTCCCACTGTCGCCTCTGCTCTGGGTCCATGGAATCCCAGTCCATTTGTTGTTGTTGCTGCTGCTGATGGTCACCAGATCTATCCTGAGCGCGTTCCAATGCGGCACGGTCCTGCTCCAGGCAGGCCACCAGCGATTCTGTGAGCTTTTTAGCTAGAGCAAGGGCTTCAGGGTCTGTATGCTCGAGCGCAATGTAGATTGATGACTGCGGATCATCGTGCTTCGGTTCCACACTGATCCGACAGCCTGTCACCCGTCCAATGTACCGCACGTTCGTACCCTTGCTGCCAATCAACTTGGCCTTAATTTTGAGATCGGGTACGTCGCATTGACGAAACCGGACCTCGACTCGCTCTTCCCGTATCCGACCATCCCTTGAGGGCAAAGGGAAGCGCTCCATATCATGAACGGGACCCCCTGTGTGTGTGGGCGTAATCCGGGCCTGGTGATCCTCCGAATAAGAGTGGTCCCTTCCGAGATTACCGAACTGTGGGTGATTGTCCATGGGTCCGTCATTCATGGCCTCGTAGATATGGTCTATCGCCTGTTTCACTTCTTCAAGTTTTCGCGACTGCAGATGCACGTGCAATGGTTTCTCGTCCGCACCAAAACGCGATCGGTCCTCGTCATTGGCCATGTATCGTCCCTTCACCGTAAGAGCCGTGCCCGTTCGGTTTAGCACATCATCAGAGAAAAACGGTCTCGTGATCTTTCTCCGTTTTGGAGCGTCATTGATGTCAATCTCGGCGCTCCAAGGTTTCTGTATGCCTTCTTCGTAGTTTACCTTGACGCCAATATGATATAAATCTACAGGTATGCCAGTATCTGCTGTTTGGTCTACTTCCTTCTCTTGATTTGCTGCGATCTCTTGCGGTTCTGTCTTTGGTGAAATCGGCCTTTCATGAATAAGGTCTTTGCTCTCCGTCTGCTCGGCACTTCTCTGCTTTGCTATGTTCTTGGCTCTCATCAAGGCTTCCATGCGTGCTGCTGCCAGCTGCGACGCCATGGACACGGCCGGTTTGCCGTCGTCCTTGTCTGACATTGTGCAGTTGTAACTTTGCTACATTTGTGTAATCGCACGTATGCGTCCTTCTACCCAGTAGTTACGTGTACGATCAAACCCTAATCATCACTTTCCTGCATAGCTATGACGGCCTCAACCAACATGAAGTCAGTGAAATTTTTGCAATCTCCTTCGAATAGCAGCGTGCTATCCTCGGGCCTCAACCGCGCAGCAAGCAGCAAGCAAGTCTCGGACCGCAGCTCCCCCACAAGTAGGCCCCGGGCAGCGGGAAACAGCGGAGCCATTTTCAGACAAGACCCGTATGTCCGCTCCACGTTGCCCCCACTTTCCCCTTCCACGCGAGACCCACCCACGGAACCGAAATTGACGACTGCGGGTCTCTCTCGTGCTTTCGCGTGGTCAACTTGTGGAATTATGCAAGGCCATCCTTCCCTTCGAGCTTCTTTTTGTGGCTTTGTAAACAATTAGCTATTAAGAGGGTGCATTCAATCTTCAGATAAGCAAGTTTGCCAAAAACGAAAGAGCGATTCACCAGCACACAGAGACGGGTGACTATCGGAAAAGTTACAACACTGTGTTCCATGCGCATAATGTTAAAGAGGCTATTTTAATGAATTGATAGAAACGAAGGGAATTTTCAGTCTGAGAAATAGCAGCCATTCATTTGTCATCTTTTAAGCCATGGTATCCTTCTATTGTGACGCTTGTCAGGACACCGTCAAACTTCCAAAGGTCGACAATCACGTGAAGCGATGTCGTGATTGTTGGGTTCTGACATGCATCGACTGCTCCACAGCTTTCGAAGGAGAAGCATTCCGTGAACACAAGACCTGCATCTCTGAGGCCGAAAAATACCAGAAATCTCTGTACAAGGGACCAAAGGGTGCCGATGCTAAGAACAAAGGTGAGAAGAAACAGGAGCAGTGGATCGCACTACTGTCCGCGGTGGCCGCTAAGGAACAGGATCCAAAGCTCAGAAGCATGCTGAACCAGATCTGCGATCAGCCTAATGTGCCTCGTAAGGAGAAGAAGTTCAACAACTGGGCATCAAATAGTATGCGGGTAAGGGATCCCAAGATATTGGCCAAGCTTTGGCAGCGGTTTGCCGAGGCTCTGGAGGGTGCGAAAAAAGGACCTTCCAACGGACAGCAGCAGCAGCAGCAGCAGCAGCATAGGCCTGACCCCGAGCAACCGAGGGAAGGAGAAAAATCAAAGAAGGAGGCAAATCAGTCCGACAAAAAGAGCAGCAAGATTTCATCAAGCTCATCAATCGAATTGATCGCTGCGGTGGCAGTCAAGATCTTGAAGAAGAAAGGGGAGGCCATAAGGCCTAGCAAACTGGCGCCGAAGGTAGTCAAGAGGATCAAGAAGTCAGGCTCGGAAAAGGTTCCCAAGGAGAGTGATGTTGAAGAGGCCCTGCTGGTCATGGCCCAAAACGGCTCTGAGGGACTGGCTCTGAAGGGCAAACGCATTACTGTGGCATGAGACTGCCATGTAGAAGACTTAGCAATTGAAGGACGACATCAGACGCTCACGGACGTCCCAAGGCTCACTGAATCTCCAATGTTCGTGGAACGTCCAAGTCTCCTGGAATGCCCAATGTTTGTAGATCATTCTGATCACGAAGCCGATAAAGAAGAGTTTGACCAA
This sequence comes from Corallochytrium limacisporum, assembly GCA_002811645.1. Taxonomy (NCBI): domain Eukaryota; genus Corallochytrium; species Corallochytrium limacisporum. Next base: position 5,745 of record PDIP01000135.1, read on the forward strand.
GTACGATAGTGAGAATAACATCGCTTGTAGCGCAATGGATACAGCCAGCAACATCGGCTGGTTCCGTACAGCAATGTAGCACAGATCTAGTACTGCCTTCAGGGGATCTTCTTCGAAGGGATCGGGAACTGGAACAGTTTGAGTCGAAGCATCTATGCAGACTGGACGGGGTGGAACTGCGCTGGGCTGGGATCCAGCATCAGTCGAGGATGTGTGTGATCCATGACTATACCATGCCCAATCGTCATCGCCTAGGTTTGCCCGGGGTGATGTTGGTCGCGAACCATGAGCTGACTGACTGCCATGAGCTGCTTGGCTGCCCGAAGGAGGCAGGTGACTGTGTGGATTTACACTCTCTCCGCCACCCATCATCACCGTCGCCGTGGTTCAGGTATCAGGTGTGGGTTTCCACTAAGTGGTGTGCAATCTACATCAAACTAGCATTTTCATCACTTTCGCAACATGCAGATCCCTCGAAGTACCCTAGAGAACCCCATATAGATGATCATACAGTACATACATTCACACTCCACATCACACACACCTCTATTCATCGCCTGTATCATTTCTCAGGTCCTTACGGCATGCTAAGACCAAGGCTCTTGCGTATTGCTCTCGGGGCAGGGGCTACCAAGTGTATTAGATGTGATGAACCGTACGGAAGATTGCAGGAAAACGTGAGGATCTTCCTCCTCCCCCCTGGCGCAAATGTCCCTACGCCTGCCACATCAGTCTAATCAAACACTCAATCAGAGAATATAGAACTCCAACTGATTCAATCCACCGGCGGTATCCATCGCAGTCACTCCCCCCCCCTAGGGGCTTCCCCTGGCTCTATGTATGCATTTTTCTATTGTACTTCCCTCCGCAGTACTTTGAGTAAGGGAACGGTGGACCGGCTGCTGTGATTCGCTGGTTTTGGCCAATCGTGGAGCGTTCCTGCGCCTCAAAGGCAAAAGAGGCAGTGAAAACGCTTAAAAAATTTCCCCAGGCTATCGTCTCCTCGTGTTTCGCTGAGACCATTACAGTATCCCTCTCCTGAATAAAGGCCGAAAGAAATATTGCGCTCTGTCATATATAATATACTAACAATTTCACTCATAAATTTGCTGTACGCCAGCACCTTGGCATTGTTTATTTTCTTGGGGGCCGAGGAAACATCGGCCCAGGCAAGTCGCCCAGCGTCCAAACGCTTTCTACCTTTTTTCTCGGCGGTGGACGACGGGAGAGGGGGGGGGAGTTCCCCACAGTGGACACGCGCAGGGAGCTATCGACAAGGATTGCAGAGTTAGAAACTTGCGAACGGTGTTCCAGGAAGAAAAAACGCCTCCTTCATTTTCCTTTCGATCGGGGTGGAGACCCCGGTGTGTTTTTGCCTTTTTTTTTTTTCTTTTCATTCCCTGGTGGAAAATAAATCCTTCACTGTCCCGCGCCATCCAACCAAGGCGGAACATAGCGAGGGGGGACCGGTCACAGACCCGCCTTTTTAACCCGACAACCAGAGAATGGGAGACCCCCCTTCGGTTCGCTTGCGCCGTGTTGCGGTTTTGTTTTCTTGGTGGCCTTTGGGTTGGCACTTCCTTCAGTGCTGTTCCAACTTGGCACGGACAGGTAGTTCAGGACTTGGGTTTGTTTCAACATGCTACCTGTGGTACTTCCGCAATCTACTTTTGTAGTCTGTCTGTGCATATAGTAAGCACAGGGAGTCCAGTAGAGATTAAAGTGAGAAAACAACACAAACATGACTGATTTGACTGCTTTGGTTCAACGACTTGAGGTCGTTGCAGTGCGCATGGAGAAGGCACTTACTACCGGTGGCCCAGGTCCTGCAGGAGGCGCCGGCGATGACGATGATCTCCCTCGCTGGATGGACGAGTACGACGAATTCCTCAATACCAAGGTCAAGGAATTCATTGCCAAGAGTGAGGCCCTCGGTGGTGATGTGGCTGAACAGGCTGCCATTGTCAAGGCTGCCTTTGATGCCCAGCGCCAGTTCCTGGTCGTTGCTGCCACCAGCAAGAAGCCTTCAGACGCTGACCTGCCTAAGGTCTTAGAGCCCACTAGCTCCAAACTTATGGCGGTTCAGCAGTTCCGGGAAGATCACCGTAAGTCCAAGGAGTTCAACCACTTGAGTGCCGTTAGCGAAGGTATTCCTGCCTTGGGATGGGTTATGGCCCCTGGCAAACCAAGTGCACATGTGATGGACATGAAGGCCAGCGGTGAGTTCTATGCTAACCGCGTGCTCAAGGAATTCAGGGAGAAGGATGACAAGCACGTCAAGTGGTCCGTCAGCTGGATGCAGCTGCTCGTGGCACTGAGTGAGTACTGCAAGCAGAACTTCCCCGGTGGTCTTGTGTGGAACAACGCCGGTGGTGATGCCGTGGCCAAGGCTTCGAGTCTTGGAGGTGCAGCCCCAGCTGCTGCTCCGGCTGCTGCAGGCGGTGCTCCCCCACCGCCTCCTATGCCAACCGAAGACCTGGTAGCCAAGCGTCAGGCGGCTCAGGGTGGTGCCAAGCCAGCTGATGGAGGTATGTCTTCCGTGTTTGGAGAATTGTCTAAGGGTCTCGACGTGACCAGGGGTTTGAAGAAGGTCACCGCGGACATGCAAACGCACAAGAACCCGAACCTGCGCGCTGGATCCACCGCTCCGGCCAAGACAGCCAAGGCCCCTGCTGCATCCGCTGCTGCCCGTGGACCGGCCAAGAAGGGACCGCCTAAGCTCGAGCAGCAGGGTAACAAGTGGATTGTGGAGAATCAAGACAACAACAAGAACATTGTCATTGAGGGAGTCGATCGGGGACACAGTATTTACATCTACAAATGTGACAATTGTGCCATTCAGGTCAAGGGCAAGTGCAACAACATTATCCTGGACACCTGCAAGAAGACGGGTATCGTGTTCGAGAACCTGGTAAGCGGCTTTGAGAGTGTGAACAACCAGAGCGTACAGGTCCAGGTCCTTGGTTCCGTGCCCATCTTCTCCATCGACAAGACTGACGGCATCCATCTGTACCTCTCTAAGGAGGCTTTGACCGCTGAGATCGTCAGTGCCAAGAGTTCTGAGATGAATGTCAGCATTCCTGGTGCGTCTGCGGACGACGACATGATCGAGACCCCTCTACCGGAGCAATTCCGCACTACCTTCAATGGCAAGCAGTTCGTTACCACTGCCGTGGAGCATGCTGGATGAAGCAACCCTGTCTCTCTTTAGGCGCTCACGCGCCATCAATACTCAACAACCCATGCAAGGGATTATAAGCAATATTAAACTACACTATGGCACAGCCGATTTGGTTGCAAAGATCTAGTATTGGCCATAGCCCAGGAGCCATCACATAATGACCGCTCCACGGCTACCTGTTTAGAACGGGTTTCTCAACTTCTCAGCAAGCACGTACGCGACCCAATCACGAACCGTGCCGCTTACGCTGATCGCTACCCTTCTCTTAGTCACACTCACTCACTCACACACACTCGCTCGCGCGCACGCTTTCCTTTTTTCCTTTGCCGGACCGGCCCACCCTTGACCGCGGTCCTTGTTCCCTCCTGCCCCGCTCCTTGCTCGCCGCCCTGCTGGTGATGCATCGACCCGGCGGTGTGTGTGTGTGTGTGCAAAACGGTGCCATCAGCTGATTGTCCCCAGAAAACCCCCCCCCTTCCTAACCTTCCTTTCCTCCCCTCCCCTCCCTTCGGGAATGTCTCAGTCGGGAGAGGCCCCCCCCCCGGCCTCTCCTTTGTTTTCCTTTTCCCGGACCTGCTGCTGCCCTGTCTGTATGGCCGCGCTGCGAGATTGTCTCCGTGTGTTTTCTCCGGCCCTTCCAAACCATTCTAAGGATCCCCCCCCCTCCTCTGGGCCCCAGTGTACCAACCACCCCTCGCGTGTCCCGGGCAGGTCGAGAGCCTCTTGATCCTTGGGTCCCTTGACGCCAATCTTGCAAGGGTGTCTCCGAGGTAGTACATTATGTATGAAGGTCGTGGTCTGATGCCCGGCACTGCTATGGGCCCACACACCCCGTCAATCCATACCTCAAGTGTTGGTTACCCACTACCGATGCTCGAGGCGTGTGTGTGGGGGGGGGGAGAGAGTGAGAGAGGGGATAGAATGAAAACACCGATAATTAACGAAAATGAATTAAACGAATTAAAACAAACTGAACAAAAAAATAAAATCATGAGAATTAAACACACGCACACACACACACACACACCCGCGCTCTCCCTCTCTCTCTCTCTCTCTGTGTGCCTACCTCCGCCGAACCAAACCACACGGCTCAAATTCTCGGGGGTTTCCGGAGTAAAAACCGGGTCTTCCCGGCGCGGTGTTTTTTTTTTGGCTTTGCTTTGGGCCTTTGGAATATAGCGAGAGAGTTTTTCGATTTTTTTTCCTTTCCTCCGTCATAGATTGGGTTCCCGAGGACCACCGGGGATAGCGGCGGGACAACCTCTGCGGTGGGAAAAATGAGCCACCGGGGGTATACCGACGACCATCCCGGCGGTGTGATGCATTGCAAAAGAAACTGGCCAGACTGAGGCGGGCTCCACCAGCAGGGAGCTCTGTATGCGAACTCGGTGAGGACACCGATGTGCGAGTCCTGCCTCTTGGCCAAGCTTGAAATCACTGTCCTGCTGGTTTCGCTGCACGTATTGCGCACAGGCGCCACACACGGGTCAGGGCGCGCGTGTACCCCCTTCCTCTGCCGTGTTTCCTGCTGCGCCACTGTGAGCCCAACACCGGGCGGCAATAGAGTATAGAAATCGAAATCGATCGATCACGGGAAGGTGTGCCGGACAAATGGCACCTTCGCTGCGGACCACTGTTGAGTGACAGTGTCAGCGTGAGCCCTTCCCCTGTTGCTATAGGGTCAACGCTAAACTGTGGTGTGTAAACCAATTCGACTCACTACTAGCGTTCACTTTCCTTGCTATTTATGGGTCAGTGAAGGCTGACCTCGCCTAATATGAATCGTCGGTATAGGCACAGACGGCACGGATAGTAACGTTAAAGAAATACGCATAGATACGTCACACGGGAGACGTCACCAATGAGTACTCGTGAACGGTAGGATCTATATTTTGTGTAGTATCAGGACTAAACAATCCAGAATACTCACAAAGCAACATGGGTCTGTTGTCTCTGGGCACCCCACTCGCCTGGGAGAACGTCCGCAATTATACTGATCATGTGCGAAAGCATGGCATTGAGCAGTTCCTCCACATTTACAAGAATGTCAAAGGACGGCAAGGAGATGAATTGAAATGGGGAGACGAGGTAGAATACTATGTGGTGGAACTTGACGACAAGAACAAGCGCGCTACCCTGAAGCTGAGGAGTGCAGAGATCCTTCAGGAACTGCAAAAGGAGGAAGAGGCAGGTAACCCTCGTGCATTGTGGCGTCCGGAATACGGAAGTTTCATGATTGAATCCACCCCTGGAAATCCCTATGGATCGCAAGTCCACGACTTCGTCAAAGTCGAGGAGAACATGGTCTTGCGTCGGAAGATGATGATTGAGGAGATGAAGGGCAATGAAATCCCCATTTCCTTGACCTCCTTCCCGCGTATGGGCTGTCCAAACTTCACTAGTCCGGCATATGAGCCGTACGGTCCTGCGGCCAGATCTTTGTTCATTCCCGATCAAGCCATCAATCCACATGCCCGCTTTCCAACCCTGACTCGCAATATTCGTACCCGTCGTGGCCGTCGGGTCATCATCAATGTGCCAATCTACAAAGATGTAAACACTCCGAATCCGTTCATCGAAACATTTACAAACGACGATGGGGAGGCTGCCAAGGCTGCTAAGCCAGATCACATCTATATGGATGCTATGTGCTTTGGAATGGGTTGCAGCTGTCTGCAAGCAACCTTCCAAGCCTGTTCCATCGAAGAAGCCAGGAATCTGTATGACCAGCTGGCGGTGTTAACACCAATCATGTTGGCTCTAAGTGCTGGAGCACCAATCTTTCGCGGGTACCTAGCAGATGTCGACTGTCGTTGGGATGTGATAGCGGGATCCGTCGATGACCGCACTACCGGGGAATTAGGTGAGACAGAGAATGACTCCACGACGGGAAAGCCGCCGCGCTTCCGGATTCCGAAGAGTCGCTATGACTCAATTAGCGCATACATTGGTACGGACACTATGTTCAAGGACAAGTACAATGACATTGATCTCGTGCACGACAAAGACATTTACCAAAAGCTGGTCAGCAACGGTATTGATCATGCCCTCGCCATGCATATTAGTCACTTGTTTATTCGGGATCCGTTAGTCATCTACGAGGAGAAACTGAACCAGGATAATGCCAACGATAGCGACCATTTCGAAAACATTCAGAGCACCAACTGGCAAACTACGCGCTTCAAGCCACCGCCCCCCAATTCTCCAATTGGCTGGCGTGTCGAATTCCGGTCAATGGAGGTGCAAACAACAGATTTCGAGAACGCGGCGTATATTGTCTTCATCGTGCTCATCACTCGTGTGATTCTTAGCTTCCGACTGAATCTCTATGTCCCCCTGAGCCTGGTGGACGTGAACATGAAACGAGCACAGAAGCGAGATGCCGTATTGAACGAACGATTCCACTTCCGTAAGCAGCTCAGCAACCAAAATAGCGCACTGTCCCTGAATGGTGACGGAAGCAGCGCTGGAGATCCGGATGCTCATGAAGAAATGGACATGAACACCATCATTAATGGCAAGCCAGGAACTTTCCCGGGCCTGATTCCGCTGATTCATGTCTATCTCAACTCTATGGAGGTTGATCTTGAGTCCCGATGCACGATCCATTCGTATCTGGCACTCATCGGCAAGCGCGCCAGTGGTCAGCTTAAGACCACTGCCCGGTGGATGCGGGACGAAGTTCTGAACCATCCGGAATACAAAAAAGACTCGGTGGTGTCCGACCAGATTGCTTACGATCTCATTAAGAAGTGCGATGATTTGGTGAATGGACGCATCGATGCCCCGGAGCTATTGGGCAACAATTACCGTGATCCGCCACAAGGCTTTGGCATGAACACTGGACTGACACCTAGGAGGACTCCTCAAGGCTAGTGAGGATTGAATAGTTACTACTGATTTTTGTTGATGTCACCACCAACAGAATATAAACCACATTTAATGATTTTTCGTCATGGCAATGAAACCAGAGTCTCCCAAGTAATGTTACCTAGATGAAGATGTGCCCAAATTAGAGTGATGTCGACTATATTGAAACAAATATCTGTAAGAACACAAAGTTGTACTGCTGCTGCTGAAAGTGAAATGCGTAAATTCAGAACAACTCACCAATGCAGCAGCGCACGCCACCACCACCGACTCGCTCAACAGTGGAAATATCCGCATGGAGAATGTGGCCATCATCTGGGTAGAATCTGGTAATAACGTCCATCTGTTCCTTTGTAAACGCGTTGTACGCTTGGTCACTCATGACCAGGCACGGCTCATCAGCACCATTGAGCACCTCCAGGATGTTACCACAGAACTTCATGACCTGCTCCCAGGTGATCGCCACTAGTGTGTGGTGTTTTGTCGCCTCTTCTATAAACATGGCCCGCTCCTTTGAATCCCTGATGGTTTCGACGGCTGCAATGATAAGCTCCGTACCAACGTACATCATGACATTGGTGTGATAGATGCTGCGTCCTTGGTCATCGCAGCTGTGGAAGGCAACTTTTTCGTACCCATAGCGCGCACACCAGTCGTTTAGCGCCTGTTCGTGACACCTTTCGCTGATGTTGGCAAAGACCCGGCGATGAGGACGATCAAATATTAGCACTCCGGTGGACTCACAGAATTGGTTGAGCGTTTCATGCTCGTCATGGAAATCCACCACCACAGGGTAAAGCCGACTGAGCTCCTGCATAATATCCGGACGGCGTTCTCTGCGGCGATTTTCGGCCTTCATTGGATAGGTGATAAGTACCGATTCCTGGTTCAATTCACCTGTGGTGGGGTCCCGAATTGACTGTGGTGGGTGGGTCGAGAACCAGTTGTTCACAAAAGTGGCATCTGGGGTGTCGTGGTAAGCCTCGTAGTCCCACAGCAAGATGCGGACACCCGCTTGAGTAAGAACTTGATGGAATACAGCGTACTCCTGCAGTGCCGCAGCCTGAATTTCCTGCTTGGTCATGTTCAAATCGCCCTGCATAAAGTAGTTATCCACTAGGGTCTCAAGATTCTGATAAAATGCCGTCGGTGCAACCATGAGCACACTATTGGTGGATTGGGACGTGGCCGTGTTATCGGGAACAACCATGCCGTGGCCGTACAACTCGCTGTCTGCCTCACTCATTTCTGGACTGCGGAGACCTGGCTTGGGACGTGCGGGCAAACCTTGGTGGCCATCGACTGCGGGACCCCCTTTTCCATTCTGGGGGCTGCCATTGACTGCGAGCGATATCTGCCCGACATCAGCCAGCGTCGAATTACTGCGGGCCACAGGTATCGGTTGCCGGCGATTTTCCCGAGGCTCGCGCTCCAGTACCTGTACGACACAGTGAATACCACCAACCCACATGATGTTGTGTTGCCTACCATCCTCACCAATGCCACCAACCACTTCAATAGTACCATCGAAGACTTCGTCTTCGGCCAGAATGCGTGCCATTTCGGCATCCTCAACCAAAATATGTCCATTACCGAGGTTCAGGACATGACAAGGATAGCATTCCGTGCGGTCAGGCATGGGGATAACATGAAACCCCCTCAGTCTCAGGTACTCGCTAAGTTCGACATTCTGTACGCAACACGAGTACGGGCCTCCTGGACCGTCACCACCGTTGGAGACACCATTGGCCATGGTCTCTGGAGGCAGGCTGTCTGTGCGACGCCATTCATCGACCAGACGCCTACGGGGACTCGAATCACCCATGCACGACTCCAACATGATTACACAGTTATCGCTAATGAAATTGAGAATAAACCCGAGGTGCATACGCTCTTGGCTGCGATCAAAGATATCCCGGACGACCGCAACACAATCAGTGCCCAACAGATCCTGTGACATGAGGTAATGGGCCGCAAATCGATTAGTACGAGCACCAATGCCAAGGAAACACAGGTTCTCGCCCATCGGCAGAAAATCGCCGCCCTCTAAGACGCCCGGTGCCGGTATGCTTGCTAAAACAGGAATCTGCAGCTTTGAGAGAGCTTCCTCGATAATCGGAATTTCTGGTCGCCGCTGCTCTGAATTCGGTCTGCCGAGCACTAGGCCACTGTGAGTGTTGATCGCAATGTCCCTCGTAAAGATGAGATTTGTGAGGGGCTGGAAGGATACATATTCGGTAGCCAGAGCGTGATTAATACTGCTCTTGACCAATGTAATGACCGGCCTCGTGAGCACGATATCGATCAATTGCTCCACTTCCATCTTGCGCAGCGCTGCCTCTTTATACTCGTTACTGAGCAGACGCAACTCGCCCCGCGTGAGCAAGGAAGTATCACTTGCGGCGTCGAGTTGGTAAGTAAGAATGTCTTTGGCAAACTTTTCTAGCCGTACCCGTTGGCGCATATCTGCTTGAATACCAGCCCGCATCATGTCGTCGACGAGGAAGACTTCGATGCCCCTCTTGGTGAATGTGTCAATCAACAGCTGTTGGGTGCGCTCAGCTTGTCCCAGGTCCACCACATCATTGTAAAGCGAGCCAATTGGGTGAAGGTTCCCCATGAAGTTACCAAGTCGACTAAAATGCATCATTACTTTCGTTACGCGGTCATTTTCGTGCTGCTGTGTCCATGTGCCCTTTAGAATGCTCCCATCATCCGGTGCCCAGCTGATGGGCGAATGAGCACCCGACGACCTTCTTCCAGGCCCATTGTTATCAAAACTCCGGATGGCACCGGGAATCATACCATTGGCAATTGGTGTTACCATTCTGCTTGGTTTTCATGCAGTATTTAGTCTCTACACAGTGCAGCACACGGCCATGTACTTCACCCTACTACACAGAAAGTACAATGGACCCGTTTCTGGCAACAACACAAATACGGAGTCCGAGACAATCATGCAGTCATTGCGCGCTAACCACTTTTCCTTCACTGTCTTCGCTCACGTACCCTCACTATCCACAGCCCTTCAACCCTCTTTGTGAACAGTTGTTCCATGCGAATCCCTTGAAACTTAGTGGCACACCATCCGAACGAGGTGGACGAAACCCCGAGCACGCCATCCCCTCGAGGGGGGCCTTCTGATCGGCCCCAGCTATCACCGAGACGCTCCCCCACTACCTGCTCTTTCGGGCCGGCGCAGAGCTGGGGCGGCCTAAAGGGTTTTGGAAAATGGGGAAGGTCGGTAGGTGGGGTCCCGGTCATTTTGACAGAACCCCCCTATTTTTGTTTCTCTCTCTCTCTCTCTCTCTGCAAGCCAAAAAAAAGCCCCTGGTGCTCGCTCCTCCCCTTCCCCCCCCCCGGGAGGGGGGTCTCCCTCCACTCACAGACACACACACTCTCTCTCTCTCTCTCTCTCTCTCGCCGTGTCTTGGTAGCGTGGCTTCCGCCTCTCGGCTGGCGTTGGCCACTTTGTCTCAATTTTTTTTAAAATTCCTGGGCCCCAGGGCGCTCGAAGCTTTTTCTTTTCCCCTCCCTCCCGGGACTCCTTCCTTTTCCCCGGTTCCTTCTTCTTCGCATTTTCCGTTCTCGAGTGAGTCCGTGGGGAAGGAAGGCTGGGGTTTGGTTCTCCCGATAATGGCTCAACCGCTGCCCCCCCCTCCTCCCAGCACGTCCCCCGGGGGGGGGGG